>JAQISU010000502.1:35000-222500 GCA_029339505.1 Unio delphinus
ATATGCAAGGCCGCATATCTTGAATTGAGACGCATCAGTTCGTCACAATATTTACTCCAGAAACTTCGAAAAGTTCAAAACACAGCTGCATGGATCATCTTTAGAGTATCTCGATCAGAGCACACCTCACCACTGCTCTGTACCCTACACTTGCTATCGATTCGATACAGAATCAGATACGAAATTTGTTCTCTGTACTATGTTTCACTGCTAGACTCTAATCCAACGTTTTTTTTTTTGCATACCAGGGCCCGGCGACGTGGAACAAATTGCCCACTGAAATTAGACACAAAGACACAGTGATCCCTTTTAAGAGTGCTCTTAAAACTCAACTGTTTCGACTGCATGGACAAACTTAAAGACCTAATAATGTTTTATACCTTATATGTTTTCAGCATGTTTTTATGTTTTCCAATTTCATTGTTTTTGTCATTTGTTTTTTTTAGTGTAGTCATATCATTATAGATGGTATAAAGCGCTTCGAGCTTCGAAAGATTATGCGCTATACAAAGTCCTCATTATTATCATTATTATTATTATTATTATTATTGTTATTATTATTATTATTATTATTATTATATATATATATATATATATATATATATATATATATAATTTTCATCAAGATATAATCACCCACAAAAAATTAAGAACACAAGTAGTTGTGTGGTAGCAAAGGTATTATTGATATTGTCATAAATTTGATACGTTTGTTCAGTTGATCTGAAACAATCTGCAAGGGTCATTAAGTTTCAGAAGGTTATGACTTGATAATACGGTTTTTGTCAAGGAAACCGACAGGCATCAGGTGCTACGTTGAAGTCGCTTTAGTCAATGGCATATGCTATGGAGCATTACTGCATCCAAAGTACCAAAGACCATCCGGATGTCCACCCCAGAAGGCGCATATAGTCTTTCACCATTTTGTTTTTATTACTTGTTTATGTACGGCACTTGGTTTGACAGCGCCTCATTCCTTCTTAGTCTTTTCGCATGTCATACTAAACTAATCGTGACCCGCGTTGCTGGTTTATATATATATATATATATATATATATATATATATATATATATATATATATATATATATATATATATATATATATATATATATATATATATATATGATATAAAGGTTTTGATTTATTTTGAATTTAATTAAGGATACACTAAATTACTCTAAAAATGTCACTTTATAGCTTAAACAGTAAAGGTTTTTGTTAAGTATTACGTGTTTAGGTAACATAGTTTAAGATCATTAAGTGGTAGCAAGTTTAGAAATGAATGTTTTACATAGCTATATACTTAACTGTCACTATTTTGTTCATCAGTATTATTTGTAGTTGTGTGCTTGTTAAAAAAAAACTAAGTGGACATAAATCAAGTGATATTGATAAGCGCTGGTGTGTTGAGTTTCATACACGTGTCAGCCTTTTACGTCGATTACGTCGGGTGTGATATGTATCCAAAGTTCGCCTAAAATCTTATTTAGTGTACTGTAGCAATATAGGGAAGACATCCCACATTACTTTCAGAACATGTGTTTAATAGAGTTGATAAGTACTTGTTATCCTCAGTCGTTACCGAAGTTATCTTCGATAATTGTTTCTCAAGAACGACATACATTGAGATGATTATTTGGTAAAATCAACTCAACTTTCTTGTTTGTTTTGCGAACACATATTGCAACACAATTGTCTGCGATCACTTCTGAACAGCTGCAATGAAAGTGAACAATTCGCACTATGTTTAGATCTTGAAATTTTAAATCTCGATGATTTATTAAGAAAATGAACAATTTATTGCTTACTGTTTTAAAAAATGTGTACCGCGATAGACAATCATCTAATGTAAGATATTAACAAAATTCATTGTTAAGGTATGTATATTTGGTTTTTCATTTTGTTACAAATTTACGGTTTTCTGTTTGCGACTTTATATTTCATATATATACTGACATAGTTTACCAAATGTTACTTCACTTACTTACATATATTTTAACCTTCTAGATTTAATACGGTGATTGAAATGTTGCCTTTGGAAATGTACTTTTGTGAGTTTAAGTTTATTACAGTGTGTGTGTGTGTGTGTGTGTGTGTGTGTGTGTGTGTCTGATTAGGATTAATAACGTAGCTTTAAAAAATGTCAGTCCTATCGCTACGATGTCTACAGTGAGGGAGTTTATTGTGATGTCTAGCACTGGGGCATCTTGCCACAGACATTCAACAAGGTGTCTCTCACATTGATTATATTGACAAAAATTATACTTGAACCTAATTTTGGTTGTATTGTAATATTATGAAATGTTTCATTTGTGATTGAAAACTGCCAAACTTATTAAGTACATTAAGTTTAGGCATCGTAAATGGAATGCCTGTAATTGTTTAATAAAATTTTGTTTGTTTGTAAAAATGAGTAATTATGAATTAAAACTATATTCCCCATAACATTCATTTTTTCCCCTCATAGACAAAACTAACAAACCCTATTACCGTTGTAATTCATATAACCACATCAGTATATTTGGGGTGCTGAATAGTATATAAACGTATGATGGACGGTCAAGATAGTGTTATATTTAGCAAATGTAATTTCTATAACATATTTCACGTTAGAGGCCACACTATCTTAGCTAATACTGTAGTCAATGCTTTATTAATAGCCTACTTAACAGACAATCCTGATGAATTTCAAAAATCTAATATATATCTTTCGAGACCGAAAATATTATGAAACACAGAAAACCTAACTTAAATTCATTGAGTGTGCGAATTCACTAATGTGCACTTGTAAAATGTTAAGATTCTCACAGAACTGGATGACTTGTACCGGGATGTTTATGAAGTCTTAGCTCGTACCTCAGCCAACTAGTTCTTTTGGAAGAGATAGTTTGGTAAGACGTCTGTTTGTTTGCTTTTCAGTTAAAATATCCAGATCTGAAGATACGGTTAGTGAAACTGAGAACTTGTATTTACGTACGTATTTTTTCGTAACTGTGGTTAGGACACTTTTACATATTGTTTTTCTTGGTTTTAGATGTAATCTTTCCTTTTTGTTGGTTAATTTTCTGGAGTTTGGCAACCTTATTTCTCAGTTTCCAATCCTTCACGGACATTGTACACTTACCTGTGCCATTTTCATTTCTATGATTGATATTTCTTCATGGTGTATTCATCGAGTTTTGTGGGCAATTAACAGTAACATAAACAAATTATGCTAAAAGCAAAGCCATTGGAAGTTAACCTCATCCCAATTACAAGTATTTAACAGATCATTCGATCACAAATCTTTGGAAAATTGGAAATTATTGTGATCTTATCTTGAATAAGACGTGAGACATATTGTTAGCTAAACTAATAAAAATCAATATTTTGGATGTTTTCATGCTTTCAGGAAACATATTGCAAATTATTGAGATCCTATCAGGAATTACAATTAGTTTACGAGTGTTAAATAATTGTCCGTAACACAAATATCGTATTTCGATATAACCTTTGAAGCAATGGAATAACGTTGTTTAAATGTTTACTTTATTGACAAAGTTCTTAATTTTATTGAAACAGAAAAATAGATTTGACTCTTTAATATGGGGGAAAGGAATAAGTATCTAATAAATATATCTTGTTCACGCGCATCCTTCATTTTATTGCTTTTATCCAATCATTAAACATGATATTGATATCTTGATATTGGCAAGAACGATATGTCTCAAACAAACGCTTACCTCGTTAGAAAAATCGAGTGTGTAACTATTATTAAAAAAAGTGTTATAACTATTGGCTTTACATATACTATTATCGTATGCGCTCGGAGAGCTATGGTTGTCTATGTTTCGATTAGAGATTGTCCACCTGTATAAGAAGTGCAAATAGAAAAAGAAAACAAAGAATTAAGATAATAATCATAGCTTTCAAATTATACAATTATCGTCTTTGTTTATGTTGTGCATTTAAATACGCTGATGGCGAAATCCTTAAACAAGCATAACACATATCGATAGTGTTCTTTTCATTACTACAAATGTGGCATTTCGAAAAAGCCAGGAACCAATTCAATAACCTTGATCAAAACTGTTAATGTACGAGTCTCGGCCTGGGCCAACGTAGGTATGAGAGAAAACTTGTCATTAGCTTAGAGTCGCCACACATAGCTTATCACGTGTTGAAGCAATTGATTTAAACACATAATAACGACAACAAAACCGTATGAACGAGTTACTATAGATTTGTATATTGATATCAGCCTCCTTTGTGTTGTTCGTCCGTCTATTCGACGATGACCTATATAGTCATCCGAGAGTTTGATGGGTTGGTTCTATTTTTTATATGTGCAGTTGGCTGATGATGTGTGTTTGCATTAGAGCCAGGGGATGAGTGGGACATCTCCAGGAGGGTTGATACCAAGTGCTTTTCGGTCTCGCCTCTTCAGCTATGCAGCTGCTGTCCTGCTACATTTGCACAACTTGGAGCCTTTGTTCACCACATTGAGATTTTGGCCGTTGATTGTGATGTTGGGCTCAACATAGTTCTATGCAGCGTCCGGCTGATACAGGATTTCAGTCTTCTTGGTACTGATGGTGAGACCAAAGCTTGTGCAGGAGCTGGAGAACTAGCCAACGCTGCATTGCGGGTCGGCTTCTGAGCCAGCATTGACAGCGCAGTTATCAGCAAAAAAGAAATTCCTGGTGGTGTCTGTCATGACCTTGGTTTTCGCTTGAAGCCTCCTGTGATTAAATAGTTTTTTCATCTGTACGGTACCTAATGCAGACTGCAACCTCTCCGTCTCTGAAAGCATTAGTCAGCATTGCGGAGAACAATAGACTGAACAGTGTCGGTGCCAGAACACTACCCATGTTGACGTCATTGGTTACTGGGAATGGCTCAGATAGCTCTCCATTGTCCTGGACTCGTGCCTGCATGCCATCGTGGAAATGATGCACCATGGATATAAATTTTCTTGAGCATTCGTACGTGTCCATTACCTTCAGCCAACCTTCTCTGCTGACACTATCAAAGGTTTTTGTCAAGTTGACGTGAATGAATAGCATAATATTCTCCTCAATCATATTATCCTGACACCAGGCCGACAAGTCCTAACACTAAACTCGTAATGCTGAGCGCTAAGTGAGGCAGCTGTTAGTACTATTTTTTAAGTATTTTGTATGACTCGGTCGGGTTTCGAGTCCATGACCTCCAGCATCCATGGCAGACGCTTTAACCACTAGGCCATCGTGACGCTGGAAATGGAAGAACAACGGATACTATGACAACACTTACAATATCAAGTGTAATGTAATAAACACGATAGCCTGCTTTATATAGCATCGACCGTTTTTTTTAAATAAATAAATTAATTATAAAAAGATAATAAAAAATCCATAGATAACTGACACGACCCTCACTGACATTCTACCCTATATTGTTACACAAAATGGACAACGCATGGCTTACAAAGAAGAGGCTATGCATTCTGTCGCAGTGTAATGCATAATGAAGCAAATTTATAGCAACCTAAACGTTAATGCTCTATGAATGACACCTGCTGATTTGATAACGTAAAGAAGGTAAATTGAATTTAAAAGGATAAAACGCTCACGGTTTGGTATGTATCGCTTTGTAAATTATTACCTAATCACTGACAAAGTTAACATAAATTCCCTCGGACTTCATTTAATGTGTGAGTGATTGGGTAAAATGTACACATCGATAAATACCAATCCATGATCATTTTATTCTATACTGACTTTGCTCACAGCATTGCTCAAGTTAGGCGCAGTACTATATCAGGGACCGATTTCATAATGTGGACATCAAAGTTGTACGGCTGTGAGCATTTTACTTTGGGGGGGGGGGGTTGCACATCGAAAAAAATCCCTCTACATTTAGCAGTGTACGATTGATAACGAAACAAAAATTGCCCATGCACAGTTATTAAAAAAAATCGAGTATAATTTGTACAGTAAAGCGATGAGCACATTCATTAAAAATTTATGCCAAACATTATTACCTATATAAATTATACATGTAGACACACATATTCCTTGTAAACTATTATTATCATGATTATAATTATTGTTTAATATTTTAATGTTGAATATTTTAACATTACAATTTACATAGACGTCTTATTGACAAACTAATGATAAACCTATGGACAGTACAACAGTATATTCATGTAACCACCGTAGATCCACATTTTGAAAACGAGGCGCAATGCTAAATATTCATAAGCCGCCAATGTACAATTGTACAAGCATAGCACGACACCATACTAATACGTTAGGTGTTGGTTTAGTAAAAGGATTCTCCTATGCAACATATGTCAAAACATATAGGATTTTGCAAACTTTGGAAAGAATGGTAAATATATACTTTCATGATGATATTGTAAGCTCACGTTCACCGTCATTTTAAAACAAAATTGTGTTACAACAGTGGCATACTCAGTGTAATGAATACTTCTTATACTCCTACCATACAACCATGAAAACTTAATACTTTGATCTTTCAAAAAAAAGTTTAATCAGTAATTACTTATAGTTGTCTCAAAGTTGCCTTAACACTGAAAAGAAACAAATATTTCCCGATGTTTCTAAGCATTTGCAGATAATTGTAAAGGAGCCCGGCAAAAACAAATTCAGACAGTCACTTAGCCATCAATCATCTACCAATTTAACGTTTGAAAAAAATGAAAATGTATAGTTAGTACACAGGTTATATATAATTCTTGTCAACTTTATTACCATCTCTCCTGACTTTTATGGAATAATGTTTAAAAATAATGGTAGATTATTATTAATAATATTTAAACCTTTACCAAACCAAATGCTCATTCTCACGTGCGTTTATTTTTTTTGTAATTCGTTTACTCGTACTAATTCCATTCTTGAAGGAAGAAAACAAGCAGTGGATATTATAGGCATACGTTTAGCTTAGTTAAGTTAAATTGAGTAAGTTTTCTAAATCAGTCTACAAGCTCTGGACTAAACCAAATTGTGGATTACAAGCTTTGTCCCGAGGACCGTCCATCATGGAACTCCTACAATTGGGTTCGCAGCAAGGTCTAAGAGCTGATAGATCGAAAAAGAAATAAATGCACAATAATGAAGAAGCGAATATAAATGTAAGGAGTTGATTGTTGTGTCATTGTTTACAACGTAGTAGGTCAGGTAATGGAATTGAATAAAGACAAAAACTACCAGAATATTTGTGCCTAGTGGCTTCTTTACATTCCTTAGTTACCTCAGACATTTGGATTTTTTTACATTTCGGTGTGGACTTTAGAATAGATTCTTCTGCAATGTCAATTAAAATGGAAGTAAAATGTTGAATAGGGTCATCAACGTTAAATACTGTATCCTCAATAAGTCTAGTTTTACTGAGTGTTTCAAACATAGCCCTGTCGACCTTCTTTAAATTCCATTGTGGGATCGCGTTATGAATTGTGGATTTCATATTTTCAAGGCATATTCTAAAGGGAAAGTGAACACTGTTGTGATGTCAACAGCGACCTTCCATTCATAGCCCAAAAGCAGCGAAGGAGAACAAATTGTCAGATCTATACAATTGTATGTCCCCGTTCCTGGGTGTAAATATGTCGGTGATTTGGTGATAGAAAGACACTAATCTTGTCTAGAAATGAAGTCTTCTATTTTGTGGCCTCAGCAGCAGAACGTGTGAGTCTGACAACTTTTTAGTGGCGTCCATTTGTTAAACTAAAGTCTCATACAATACCGAAAAAAATGACAAAAATCGTAGCCCAAGCTTCTAACTATGCTAGAGTTTCTCCTATGGGTTAGTTAATTCTGTTTCTGTTTTTTTTTTCGTTATTTTTTCGATATTTTAGGATGCATTAGTTTAACAAATGGACGCTTCTAACTGAGGTCACATCCTCTCTGATGCTATGAATTAAATCAAATCATATATAAATAGTGGTAGAAGAACCATTAACTACCCGTTGGGCAATGGTAACGACTGGCGGCAATTAAGAAATGTATACCCATTCGTAATTCTGTCAGACAAAAATTACAAGAACGACAGGAAGCTCATGGTGATTTTGTAGAAGGCATAAAACAAATATTCAAACCTAAAACTAAAACTACAAATGAGGTTGTATATGAAAAAGAAGGAGAAAAACAAACAAACAGTGTTTACCTTGAACTTAATAAAAATAGCAACTAGAACTAGAGAAACATTGAGACTTTTACAAAATATTCCTGGTTTAATACCTCAATCGGAGGAGGTGCGGGTGAGGGACTGAAAAAGAAGGTGGGATCACTTTTATTAAGAAATTTACTGACAACGGTGCACGGGAAATAAAGAATAGGATATTAAAAACCGATAAAGATATAATTAATTTTGCTGTTTCAAGTTATCATTCAAGAAATAGAATTTTAAAAACTGAACATGTTAGGGGTGTTAGTCGTGAAACAACTGCGTGTATCAATTAAAAAGGGATATTAGTCATGTTGAAGAGAAGGGGGATTATGTTTATCAGAGATGGTTAGAAGAAATGGTAATTTATGATGAATCACAACGGCAAAAAAACAACAGAAGAACTAAAACTACATAAAGAAGAACAAAAACTACATAAAGAAGAACAAAAACAGAATAAAGAAGAACAAAAACTACATAAAGAATAAATAAAATACATAAAAAAGAACAAATCTACATAAAGAACAAGAAAAAAGCATAAAGAAGAAAAAAAAAACTACATAAAGAAGAACAAAAACTAAATAAAGAAGATCAAAACCTACATAAAGAAAAACAAAAACTAAATAAAGAAGAACAAAAACAGCATCAAGAAAAACAACAACTACATAAAGAAGAACAAAAACTACATAAAGAAGAACAAAAACAGCATAAAGATGTACAAAAACTACATAAAGAAGAAATAAACTACATAAAGAAGAACAAAATCTACATTAAGAACAACGAAAACAGCATAAAGAAGAACAAAAACTACATAAAGAAGAACAAAGACGACATAAAGAAGAACAAAAACTACATAAAGAAGAACAAAGACGACATAAAGAAGAACAAAAACTACATAAAGAAGAACAAAAACTACATAAAGAAGAACAAAAAAAGCAAAAAGAACAACAAAAAATACATAAAGAAGCACAAAAACTACATAAAGAAGAACAAAAACTACATAAAGAAGAACAAACAAAGCATAAAGAACAACAAAAAATACATGAAGAAGAACAAAAACTACATGAAGAAGAACAAAAGCAGCATAAAGAAGAAATAAAACTACATAAAGAAGAACAAAAAAAGCATAAAGAACAACAACAAATACATGAAGAAGAACAAAAACTACATGAAGAAGAACAAAGACGACATAAAGAAGAACAAAAACTACATAAAGAAGAACAAAAACTACATAAAGAAGAACAAAAAAAGCATAAAGAACAACAAAAAATACATAAAGAAGAACAAAAACTACATAAAGAAGAACAAAAACTACATAAAGAAGAACAAACAAAGCATAAAGAACAACAAAAAATACACGAAGAAGAACAAAAACTACATGAAGAAGAACAAAAGCAGCATAAAGAAGAAATAAAACTACATAAAGAAGAACAAAAAAAGCATAAAGAACAACAAAAAATACATGAAGAAAAACAAAAGCAGCATAAAGAAGAAATAAAACTACATAAAGAAGAACAAAGACGACATAAAGAAGAACAAAAACTACATAAAGAAGAACAAAGACGACATAAAGAAGAACGAAAACTACATAAAGAAGAACAAAGACGACATAAAGAAGAACAAAAACTACATAAAGAAGAACAAAGAGGACATAAAGAAGAACAAAAACTACATAAAGAAGAACAAAAAAAGCATAAAGAACAACAAAAAATACATGAAGAAGAACAAAAACTACATAAAGAAGAATAAAAAAAGCATAAAGGACAACAAAAAATACATGAAAAAGAACAAAAACTACATAAAGATGAACAAAAACTACATAAAGAAGAACAAAGACGACATAAAGAAGAACAAAAACTACATAAAGAAGAACAAAAACTACATAAAGAAGAACAAAAAAAGCATAAAGAACAACAAAAAATACATAAAGAAGAACAAAAACTACATAAAGAAGAACAAAAACTACATAAAGAAGAACAAAAACGCATAAAGAACAACAAAGAATACATAAAGAAGAAAAAAAACTACATAAAGAAGAACAAAAACTACATAAAGAAGAACAAAAAAAGCATAAAGAACAACAAAAAATACATAAAGAAGAACAAAAACTACATAAAGAAGAACAAAAAAAGCATAAAGAACAACAAAAAGTACATAAAGAAGAACAAAAACTACATAAAGAAGAACAAAAAAAGCATAAAGAACAACAAAAAATACATGAAGAAAAACAAAAGCAGCATAAAGAAGAAATAAAACTACATAAAGAAGAACAAAGACGACATAAAGAAGAACAAAAACTACATAAAGAAGAACAAAGACGACATAAAGAAGAACAAAAACTACATAAAGATGAACAAAAACTACATAAAGAAGAACAAAGACGACATAAAGAAGAACAAAAACTACATAAAGAAGAACAAAAACTACATAAAGAAGAACAAAAAAAGCATAAAGAACAACAAAAAATATATAAGGAAGAACAAAAACTACATAAAGAAGAACAAAAACTACATAAAGAAGAACAAAAAAAGCATAAAGAACAACAAAAAATACATGAAGAAGAACAGAAACTACATAAAAAAGAACAAAAAAAGCATAAAGAACAACATAAAATACATGAAGAAGAACAAAAACTACATGAAGAAGAACAAAAGCAGCATAAAGAAGAAATAAAACTACATAAAGAAGAACAAAAAAAGCATAAAGAACAACAAAAAGTACATCAAGAAAAACAAAAACTTCATAAAGAAAAACAAAAGCAGCATAAAGAAGAAATAAAACTACATAAAGAAGAACAAAGACGACATAAAGAAAAACAAAAACTACATAAAAAAGAACTAAGACGACATAAAGAAGAACGAAAACTACATAAAGAAGAACAAAGACGACATAAAGAAGAAAAAAAACTACATAAAGAAGAAAAAAGACGACATAAAGAAGAACAAAAACTACATAAAGAAGAACAAAAAAAGCATAAAGAACAACAAAAATACATGAAGAAGAACAAAAACTACATAAAGATGAACAAAAAGAGCATAAAGAACAACAAAAAATACATGAAGAAGAACAAAAAATACAAGAAGAAGAACAAAAAATACATGAAGAAGAACAAAAAAAGCATAAAGAACAACAAAAAATACATGAAGAAGAACAAAAACTACATAAAGATGAACAAAAACAGCATAAAGAACAACAAAAAATACGTGAAGAAGAACAAAAAATACATGAAGAAGAAAAAAAAATACATGAAGAAGAACAAAAAATACATAAAGAAGAACACAAAAAGCATAAAGAACAACAAACAATACATGAAGAAGAACAAAAACTACATAAAGATGAACAAAAACAGCATAAAGAACAACAAAAAATACGTGAAGAAGAACAAAAAATACATGAAGAAGAACAAAAAATACATGAAGAAGAACAAAAAATACATGAAGAAGAACAAAAACTACATCAAGAAGAACAAAAAAAAGCAAAAAGAACAACAAAAAATACATGAAGAAGAACAAAAACTACATCAAGAATAACAAAAAAGCATAAAGAACGACAAAAAATACATGAAGAAGAACAAAAACTACATCAAGAAAAACAAAAACTTCATAAAGAAAAACAAAAGCAGCATAAAGAAGAAATAAAACTACATAAAGAAGAACAAAAACTACATAAAGAAGAACAAAAAAAGCATAAAGAACAACAAAAAATACATGAAGAAAAACAAAAGCAGCATAAAGAAGAAATAAAACTACATAAAGAAGAACAAAGACGACATAAAGAAGAACAAAAACTACATAAGGAAGAACAAAGACGACATAAAGAAGAACGAAAACTACATAAAGAAGAACAAAGACGACATAAAGAAGAACAAAAACTACATAAAGAAGAACAAAGACGACATAAAGAAGAATAAAAACTACATAAAGAAGAACAAAAAAAGCATAAAGAACAACAAAAAATACATGAAGAAGAACAAAAACTACATAAAGAAGAACAAAAAAAGCATAAAGGACAACAAAAAATAAATGAAGAAGAACAAAAACTACATAAAGATAAACAAAAACTACATAAAGAAGAACAAAGACGACATAAAGAAGAACAAAAACTACATAAAGAAGAACAAAAACTACATAAAGAAGAACAAAAAAAGCATAAAGAACAACAAAAAATATATAAAGAAGAACAAAATTACATAAAGAAGAACAAAAACTACATAAAGAAGAACAAAAAAAGCATAAAGAACAACAAAAAATACATGAAGAAGAACAAAAACTACATAAAGAAGAACAAAAAAAGCATAAAGAACAACAAAAAATACATGACGAAGAACAAAAACTACATGAAGAAGAACAAAAGCAGCATAAAGAAGAAATAAAACTACATAAAGAAGAACAAAAAAAGCATAAAGAACAACAAAAAATACACGAAGAAGAACAAAAACTACATAAAGAAGAACAAAAAAAGCATAAAGGACAACAAAAAATAAATGAAGAAGAACAAAAACTACATAAAGATAAACAAAAACTACATAAAGAAGAACAAAGACGACATAAAGAAGAACAAAAACTACATAAAGAAGAACAAAAACTACATAAAGAAGAACAAAAAAAGCATAAAGAACAACAAAAAATATATAAAGAAGAACAAAATTACATAAAGAAGAACAAAAACTACATAAAGAAGAACAAAAAAAGCATAAAGAACAACAAAAAATACATGAAGAAGAACAAAAACTACATAAAGAAGAACAAAAAAAGCATAAAGAACAACAAAAAATACATGACGAAGAACAAAAACTTCATAAAGAAAAACAAAAGCAGCATAAAGAAGAAATAAAACTACATAAAGAAGAACAAAAACTACATAAAGAAGAACAAAAAAAGCATAAAGAACAACAAAAAATACATGAAGAAAAACAAAAGCAGCATAAAGAAGAAATAAAACTACATAAAGAAGAACAAAGACGACGTAAAGAAGAACAAAAACTACATCAAGAAAAACAAAAACTATATAAAGAAAAACAAAAGCAGCATGAAGAAGAAATAAAACTACATAAAGAAGAACAAAGACGACATAAAGAAGAACAAAAACTACATAAAGAAGAACAAAAACTACATAAAGAAGAACAAAAACTATATAAAGAAGAATAAAGCTACATAAAGAAGAACAAAAACAACATACAAAAGAACAAAAACTTCATAAAGAAGAACGAAAACAACATAAAGAAGAGCACAAACTACACAAAGAACAATAAAAACTACATAAAGAAGATCAAAACCTACATAAAGAAGAACAAAAACAGCATAAAGAAGAACAAAAAAAGCATAAAGAACAACAAAAAATACATGAAGAAGAACAAAAACTACATAAAGAAGAACAAAAGCAGCATAAAGAAGAAATAAAACTACATAAAGAAGAACAAAGACGCCATAAAGAAGAACAAAAACTACATAAAGAAGAACAAAAAAAGCATAATGAACAACAAAAAATACATGAAGAAGAACAAAAACTACATAAAGAAAAACAAAAACTTCATAAAGAAAAACAAAAGCAGCATAAAGAAGAAATAAAACTACATAAAGAAGAACAAAGACGACATAAAGAAGAACAAAAACTACATAAAGAAGAACAAAGACGACATAAAGAAGAACGAAAAGTACATAAAGAAGAACAAAGACGACATAAAGAAGAACAAAAACTACATAAAGAAGAACAAAGACGACATAAAGAAAAACAAAAACTACATAAAGAAGAACAAAAAAAGCATAAAGAACAACAAAAAATAGATGAAGAAGAACACAAACTACATCAAGAAATACAAAAACTATATAAAGAAAAACAAAAGCAGCATAAAGAAGAAATAAAACTACATAAAGAAGAACAAAGACGACATAAATAAGAACAAAAACTACATAAAGAAGAACAAAAACTACATAAAGAAGAACAAAAACAGCATAAAGATGTACAAAAACTACATAAAGAAGAAATAAACTACATAAAGAAGAACAAAATCTACATTAAGAACAACGAAAACAGCATAAAGAAGAACAAAAACTACATAAAGAAGAACAAAAACTACATAAAGAAGAACAAAAACTACATAAAGAAGAACAAAAACTACATAAAGAAGAACAAAAACAGCATAAAGCAGAAAAAAAACTACATAAAGAAGAAATAAAATGCATATAAAAGAATGAAATCTACATAAAGAACAAGAAAAAAAGCATGAAGAAGAACAAAAACTACATAAAGAAGAACAAAAACTACATAAAGAAGAACAAAGACGACATAAAGAAGAACAAAAACTACATAAAGAAGAACAAAAACTACATAAAGAAGAACAAAAACTACATAAAGAAGAACAAAGACGACATAAAGAAGAACAAAAACTACATAAAGAAGAACAAAAACTACATAAAGAAGAACAAAAAAAGCATAAAGAACAACAAAAAATATATAAAGAAGAACAAAAATTACATAAAGAAGAACAAAAACTACATAAAGAAGAACAAAAAAAGCATAAAGAACAACAAAAAATACATGAAGAAGAACAAAAACTACATAAAGAAGAACAAAAAAAGCATAAAGAACAACAAAAAATACATGACGAAGAACAAAAACTACATGAAGAAGAACAAAAGCAGCATAAAGAAGAAACAAAACCGCATAAAGAAGAACAAAAAAAGCATAAAGAACAACAAAAAATACATCATGAAAAACAAAATCTTCATAAAGAAAAACAAAAGCAGCATAAAGAAGAAATAAAACTACATAAAGAAGAACAAAGACGACATAAAGAAGAACAAAAAATACATAAAAAAGAACAAATACGACATAAAGAAAAACGAAAACTACATAAAGGAGAACAAAGACGACATAAAGAAGAACAAAAACTACATAAAGAAGAACAAAGACGACATAAAGAAGAACAAAAACTACATAAAGAAGAAAAACGTACATAGAGAAGAACAAAAACTACATAAAGAAGAACAAAAACAGCATAAAGAAGAACAAAAACTACATGAAGAAGAACAAAAACTACATAAAGAAGAACAAAATCTACATTAAGAACAACAAAAACAGGAAAAAGAAGAACAAAAACTACATAAAGAAGAACAAAGACTACATAAAGAAGAACAAAAAGAGCATAAAGAAGAACAAAAGCTACATAAAGAAGAACAAAAGCAACATAAAAAAGAACAAAAACTACATAAAATAAAAACTTCATAAAGAAGAACAAAAACAGCATCAAGAAGAACAAAAACTACATAAAGAAGAACAAAAACTACATAAAGAAGAACAAAAATAGCATAAAGCAAAACAAAAACTACAAAAAGAAGAACAAAAACAGCATAAAGAAAAACAAGAACTACATGAAGAAGAACAAAAACAGCATAAAGAAAAACAAAAACTACATAAAGAAAAACAAAAACTACATAAAGAAGAACAAAAACAACATAAAGAAGAACAAAAACTACATAAAGAAGAACAAAAACTACATAAAGAAGAACAAAAACAGCATAAAGAAGAACAAAAACTACACAAAGAAGAACAAAAACAGCATAAAGAAAAAGATAAACTACAAAAAGAAGAAAAACTACATAAAAAGAACAAAAACTACATAAAGAAGAACTAAAACTACATAAAGAAGAACAAAAACTACATAAAGAAGAACAAAGACGACATAAAGAAGAACAAAAACTACATAAAGAAGAAAAACGTACATAGAGAAGAACAAAAACTACATAAAGAAGAACAAAAACAGCATAAAGAAGAACAAAAACTACATTAAGAAGAACAAAAACTACATAAAGAAGAACAAATCTACATTAAGAACAACAAAAACAGGAAAAAGAAGAACAAAAACTACATAAAGAAGAACAAAGACTACATAAAGAAGAACAAAAAGAGCATAAAGAAGAACAAAAGCTACATAAAGAAGAACAAAAACAACATAAAAAAGAACAAAAACTACATAAAAAAAAACTTCATAAAGAAGAACAAAAACAGCATCAAGAAGAACAAAAACTACATAAAGAAGAACAAAAACTACATAAAGAAGAACAAAAATAGCATAAAGCAAAACAAAAACTTCAAAAAGAAGAACAAAAACAGCATAAAGAAAAACAAGAACTACATGAAGAAGAACAAAAACAGCATAAAGAAAAACAAAAACTACATAAAGAAAAACAAAAACTACATAAAGAAGAAAAAAAACAACATAACGAAGAACAAAAACTACATAAAGAAGAACAAAAACTACATAAAGAAGAACAAAAACAGCATAAAGAAGAACAAAAACTACACAAAGAAGAACAAAAACAGCATAAAGAAAAAGATAAACTACAAAAAGAAGAAAAACTACATAAAAAGAACAAAAACTACATAAAGAAGAACTAAAACTACATAAAGAAGAACAAAAACTACATAAAGAAGAACAAAAACAGCATAAACAAGAACAAAAACTACATAAAGAAGAACAAAAACTAGAAAAAGAAGAACAATAACAGCATAAAGAAACAAAAAAATACATAAAGAAGAACAGGAAAAGCAGCATAAAGAAGAACGAAAACTACATAAAGAACAACAGAAAAAACATAATGAGAAACAAAACATACATAAAGAAGAACAAAAACTACATAAAGAAGAACAAAAACAGCATAAAGAAGAACAAAAACTACATAAAGAAGAAAAAACTACATAAAGAAGAACAAAAACTTCATAAAGAAGAACAAGAACTACATAAAGAAGAACAAAAACGGCATAAAGTAGAACAAAAACAACATAAAGACGAAAAATAACTACATAAAGAAAAACAAAAACTACATAAAGAAAAACAAAAGCAGCATAAAGAAGAACTAAAACTACATAAAGAAGAACAAAAACTATATAAAGAAGAATAAAGCTACATAAAGAAGAACAAAAACAACATACAAAAGAACAAAAACTTCATAAAGAAGAACGAAAACAACATAAAGAAGAGCACAAACTACACAAAGAACAATAAAAACTACATAAAGAAGATCAAAACCTACATAAAGAAGAACAAAAACAGCATAAAGAAGAACAAAAAAAAGCATAAAGAACAACAAAAAATACATGAAGAAGAACAAAAACTACATAAAGAAGAACAAAAGCAGCATAAAGAAGAAATAAAACTACATAAAGAAGAACAAAGACGCCATAAAGAAAAACAAAAACTACATAAAGAAGAACAAAAAAAGCATAATGAACAACAAAAAATACATGAAGAAGAACAATAACTACATAAAGAAAAACAAAAACTTCATAAAGAAAAACAAAAGCAGCATAAAGAAGAAATAAAACTACATAAAGAAGAACAAAGACGACATAAAGAAGAACAAAAACTACATAAAGAAGAACAAAGACGACATAAAGAAGAACGAAAACTACATAAAGAAGAACAAAGACGACATAAAGAAGAACAAAAACTACATAAAGAAGAACAAAGACGACATAAAGAAGAACAAAAACTACATAAAGAAGAACAAAAAAAGCATAAAGAACAACAACAAATACATGAAGAAGAACACAAACTACATCAAGAAAAACAAAAACTACATAAAGAAAAACGAAAGCAGCATAAAGAAGAAATAAAACTACATAAAGAAGAACAAAGACGACATAAAGAAGAACAAAAACTACATAAAGAAGAACAAAGACTACATAAAGAAAAAAAAACTACATAAAGAAAAACAAAAGCAGGATAAAGAAGAAATAAAACTACATAAAGAAGAACAAAGACGACATAAAGAAGAACAAAAGCTACATAAAGAAGAACAAAAACTACATAAAGAAGAACATAAACTATATAAAGAAGAATAAAACTACATAAAGAAGAACAAAAACAACATACAAAAGAACAAAAACTTGATAAAGAAGAACGAAAACAACATAAAGAAGAGCACAAACTACACAAAGAACAATAAAAACTACATAAAGAAGATCAAAACCTACATAAAGAAGAACAAAAACAGCATAAAGAAGAACAAAAAAAGCATAAAGAACAACAAAAAATACATGAAGAAGAACAAAAACTACATAAAGAAGAACAAAAGCAGCATAAAGAAGAAATAAAACTACATAAAGAAGAACAAAGACGCCATAAAGAAGAACAAAAACTACATAAAGAAGAACAAAAAAAGCATAATGAACAGCAAAAAATACATGAAGAAGAACAAAAACTACATAAAGAAAAACAAAAACTTCATAAAGAACAACAAAAGCAGCATAAAGAAGAAATAAAACTACATAAAGAAGAACAAAGACGACATAAAGAAGAACAAAAACTACATAAAGAAGAACAAAGACGACATAAAGAAGAACGAAAACTACATAAAGAAGAACAAAGACGACATAAAGAAGAACAAAAACTACATAAAGAAGAACAAAGACGACATAAAGAAGAACAAAAACTACATAAAGAAGAACAAAAAAAGCATAAAGAACAACAAAAAATACATGAAGAAGAACACGAACTACATCAAGAAAAACAAAAACTATATAAAGAAAAAAAAAAGCAGCATAAAGAAGAAATAAAACTACATAAAGAAGAACAAAGACGACATAAAGAAGAACAAAAACTACATAAAGAAGAACAAAGACGACATAAAGAAGAACGAAAACTACATAAAGAAGAACAAAGACGACGTAAAGAAGAACAAAAACTACATAAAGAAGAACAAAGACGACATAAAGAAGAACAAAAACTACATAAAGAAGAACAAAAAAAGCATAAAGAACAACAAAAAATACATGAAGAAGAACACAAACTACATCAAGAAAAACAAAAACTATATAAAGAAAAACAAAAGCAGCATGAAGAAGAAATAAAACTACATAAAGAAGAACAAAGACGACATAAAGAAGAACAAAAACTACATAAAGAAGAACAAAAACTACATAAAGAAGAACAAAAACTATATAAAGAAGAATAAAGCTACATAAAGAAGAACAAAAACAACATACAAAAGAACAAAAACTTCATAAAGAAGAACGAAAACAACATAAAGAAGAGCACAAACTACACAAAGAACAATAAAAACTACATAAAGAAGATCAAAACCTACATAAAGAAGAACAAAAACAGCATAAAGAAGAACAAAAAAAGCATAAAGAACAACAAAAAATACATGAAGAAGAACAAAAACTACATAAAGAAGAACAAAAGCAGCATAAAGAAGAAATAAAACTACATAAAGAAGAACAAAGACGCCATAAAGAAGAACAAAAACTACATAAAGAAGAACAAAAAAAGCATAATGAACAACAAAAAATACATGAAGAAGAACAAAAACTACATAAAGAAAAACAAAAACTTCATAAAGAAAAACAAAAGCAGCATAAAGAAGAAACAAAACTACATAAAGAAGAACAAAGACGACATAAAGAAGAACAAAAACTACATAAAGAAGAACAAAGACGACATAAAGAAGAACGAAAACTACATAAAGAAGAACAAAGACGACATAAAGAAGAACAAAAACTACATAAAGAAGAACAAAGACGACATAAAGAAAAACAAAAACTACATAAAGAAGAACAAAAAAAGCATAAAGAACAACAAAAAATAGATGAAGAAGAACACAAACTACATCAAGAAATACAAAAACTATATAAAGAAAAACAAAAGCAGCATAAAGAAGAAATAAAACTACATAAAGAAGAACAAAGACGACATAAATAAGAACAAAAACTACATAAAGAAGAACAAAAACTACATAAAGAAGAACAAAAACAGCATAAAGATGTACAAAAACTACATAAAGAAGAAATAAACTACATAAAGAAGAACAAAATCTACATTAAGAACAACGAAAACAGCATAAAGAAGAACAAAAACTACATAAAGAAGAACAAAAACTACAAACTACATAAAGAAGAACAAAAACTACATAAAGAAGAACAAAAACAACATAAAGCAGAAAAAAAACTACATAAAGAAGAAATAAAATGCATATAAAAGAATGAAATCTACATAAAGAACAAGAAAAAAAGCATGAAGAAGAACAAAAACTACATAAAGAAGAACAAAAACTACATAAAGAAGATCAAAACCTACATAAATAAGAACAAAAACTACATAATGAAGAACAAAAACTACTTAAAGAAGAACAAAAACTACATAAAGAAGAACAAAAACTACATAAAGAAGATCAAAAACTACATAAAGAAGAACAAAAACAGAATAAAGCAGAAAAAAAAACTACATAAAGAAGAAATAAAATGTATATAAAAGAATGAAATCTACATAAACAACAAGAAAAAAAGCTTGAAGAAGAACAAAAACTACATAAAGAAGAACAAAAACTACATAAAGAAGATCAAAACCTACATAAATAAGAACAAAAACTACATAATGAAGAACAAAAACTGCATAAAGAAGAACAAAAACTACATAAAGAAGAATAAAGCTACATAAAGAAGAACAAAATCTACATTAAGAACAACGAAAACAGCATAAAGAAGAACAAAAACTACATAAAGAAGAACAAAAACTACATAAAGAAGAACAAAAAAAGCATAAAGAACAACAAAAAATACATGAAGAAGAACAAAAACTACATCAAGAAAAACAAAAACTTCATAAAGAAAAACAAAAGCAGCATAAAGAAGAAATAAAACTACATAAAGAAGAACAAAGACGACATAAAGAAGCACAAAAACTACATAAAGAAGAACAAAAACTACATAAAGAATAACAAAAACAGCATAAAGATGTACAAAAACTACATAAAGAAGAAATAAACTACATAAAAAAGAACAAAATCTACATTAAGAACAACGAAAACAGCATTAAGAAGAACAAAAACTACTTAAAGAAGAACAAAGACGACATAAAGAAGAACAAAAACTACATAAAGAAGAACAAAGACAACATAAAGAAGAACAAAAACTACATCAAGAAAAACTAAAACTACATAAAGAAGAACAAAAAAAGCATAAAGAACAACAAAAAATACATGAAGAAGAACAAAAACTACATAAAGAAAAACAAAAGCAGCATAAAGAAGAAATAAAACTACATAAAGAAGAACAAAAACAGCATAAAGAAGAACAAAAACTACATAAAGAAGAAAAAAACTACATAAAGAAGAACAAAAACTTCATAAAGAAGAACAAAAACTACATAAAGAAGAACTAAAACTACATAAAGAAGAACAAAAACAGCATAAAGAAGAACAAAAACTACATAAAGAAGAAAAAAACTAAATAAAGAATAACAAAAACTTCATAAAAAAGAACAAAAACTAGATAAAGAAGAACAAAAACATCATAAAGGAGAACAAAAACTACATAAATAGAACAAAAACGGCATAAAGCAGAACAAAAACTACATAAAGAAAAAAAAAGTACATAGAGAAGAACAAAAACTACATAAAGAAGAACAAAAACAGCATAAAGAAGAACAAAAACTACATGAAGAAGAACAAAAACTACATGACGAAAAAGAAAAACTACGTAAAGTAAAACAAAAGCAGCATAAAGAAAAAATAAAACTACATAAAGAAGAAAAAAAGTACATAAAGAAGAACAAAATCTACATTAAGAACAACAAAAACAGGAAAAAGAAAAACAAAAACTACATAAAGAAGAACAAAAAGAGCATAAAGAAGAACAAAAGCTACATAAAGAAGAACAAAAACAACATAAAAAAGAACAAAAACTACATAAAACAGAAAAAAAACTTCAAAATGAAGAACAGAAACAGCATCAAGAAGAACAAAAACTACATAAAGAAGAACAAAAACTACATAAAGAAGAACAAAAATAGCATAAAGCAAAAAAAAAACTACAAAAAGAAGAACAAAAACAGCATAAAGAAAAACAAGAACTACATGAAGAAGAACAAAAACAGCATAAAGAAAAACAAAAACTACATAAAGAAAAACAAAAACGACATAAAGAAGAACAAAAACAACATAAAGAAGAACAAAAACTACATAAAGAAGAACAAAAACTACATAAAGAAGAACAAAAACAGCATAAAGAAGAACAAAAACTACACAAAGAAGAACAAAAACAGCATAAAGAAAAAGATAAACTACATAAAGAAGAACAAAAACTAGAAAAAGAAGAACAAAAACAGCATTAAGAAACAAAAAAATACATAAAGAAGAACAGGAAAAGCAGCATAAAGAAGAACAAAAACTACATAAAGAAGAACAGAAAAAATATAATGAGAAACAAAACATACATAAAGAAGAACAAAAACTACATAAAGAAGAACAAAAAAAGCATAAAGAAGAACAAAAACTACATAAAGAAGAAAACACTACATAAAGAAGAACAAAAACTTCATAAAGAAGAACAAGAACTACATAAAGAAGAAAAAAAACAGCATAAAGTAGAACAAAAACAACATAAAGACGAAAAATAACTACATAAAGAAAAACAAAAACTACATAAAGAAGAACAAAAGCAGCATAAAGAAGAACTAAAACTACATAAAGAAGAACAAAAACTATATAAAGAAGAATAAAGCTACATAAAGAAGAACAAAAACAACATACAAAAGAACAAAAACTTCATAAAGAAGAACGAAAACAACATAAAGAAGAGCACAAACTACACAAAGAACAATAAAAACTACATAAAGAAGATCAAAACCTACATAAAGAAGAACAAAAACAGCATAAAGAAGAACAAAAAAAGCATAAAGAACAACAAAAAATACATGAAGAAGAACAAAAACTACATAAAGAAGAACAAAAGCAGCATAAAGAAGAAATAAAACTACATAAAGAAAAACAAAGACGCCATAAAGAAGAACAAAAACTACATAAAGAAGAACAAAAAAAGCGTAAAGAACAACAAAAAATACATGAAGAAGAACAAAAACTACATAAAGAAAAACAAAAACTTCATAAAGAAAAACAAAAGCAGCATAAAGAAGAAATAAAACTACATAAAGAAGAACAAAGACGACATAAAGAAGAACAAAAACTACATAAAGAAGAACAAAGACGACATAAAGAAGAACGAAAACTACATAAAGAAGAACAAAGACGACATCAAGAAGAACAAAAACTACATAAAGAAGAACAAAGACGACATAAAGAAGAACAAAAACTACATAAAAAAGAACAAAAAAAGCATAAAGAACAACAAAAAATACATGAAGAAGAACACAAACTACATCAAGAAAAACAAAAACTACATAAAGAAAAACAAAAGCAGCATAAAGAAGAAATAAAACTACATAAAGAAGAACAAAGACGACATAAAGAAGAACAAAATCTACATAAAGAAGAACAAAGACTACATAAAGAAAAAAAACTACATAAAGAAAAACAAAAGCAGCATAAAGAAGAAATAAAACTACATAAAGAAGAACAAAGACG
The DNA here is from genome assembly GCA_029339505.1 of Unio delphinus. Classification (NCBI taxonomy): domain Eukaryota; kingdom Metazoa; phylum Mollusca; class Bivalvia; order Unionida; family Unionidae; genus Unio; species Unio delphinus. The sequence goes on from JAQISU010000502.1 coordinate 58,516, forward strand.
ACATAAAGAAGAACAAAAACTACATAAAGAAGAACAAAAACTACATAAAGAAGAACAAAAACAGCCTAAAGATGTACAAAAACTACATAAAGAAGAAATAAACTACATAAAGAAGAACAAAATCTACATTAAGAACAACGAAAACAGCATGAAGAAGAACAAAAACTACATAAAGAAGAACAAAAACTACATAAAGAAGAACAAAAACTACATAAAGAAGAACAAAAACTACATAAAGAAGAACAAAGACGACATAAAGAAGAACAAAAACTACATAAAGAAGAACAAAGACGACATAAAGAAGAACAAAAACTACATAAAGAAGAAAAACGTACATAGAGAAGAACAAAAACTACATAAAGAAGAACAAAAACAGCATAAAGAAGAACAAAAACTACATGAAGAAGAACAAAAACTACATAAAGAAGAACAAAATCAACATTAAGAACAACAAAAACAGGAAAAAGAAGAACAAAAACTACATAAAGAAGAACAAAGACTACATAAAGAAGAACAAAAAGAGCATAGAGAAGAACAAAAGCTATATAAAGAAGAACAAAAACAGCATAAAAAAGAACAAAAACTACATAAAAAAAAAACTTCATAAAGAAGAACAAAAACAGCATCAAGAAGAACAAAAACTACATAAAGAAGAACAAAAACTACATAAAGAAGAACAAAAATAGCATAAAGCAAAACAAAAACTACAAAAAGAAGAACAAAAACAGCATAAAGAAAAATAAGAACTACATGAAGAAGAACAAAAACAGCATAAAGAAAAACAAAAACTACATAAAGAAAAACAAAAACTACATAAAGAAGAACAAAAACAACATAAAGAAAAACAAAAACTACATAAAGAAGAACAAAAACAACATAAAGAAGAACAAAAACTACATAAAGAAGAACAAAAACAGCATAAAGAAGAACAAAAACTACACAAAGAAGAACAAAAACAGCATAAAGAAAAAGATAAACTACAAAAAGAAGAAAAACTACATAAAAAGAACAAAAACTACATAAAGAAGAACTAAAACTACATAAAGAAGAACAAAAACTACATAAAGAAGAACAAAGACGACATAAAGAAGAACAAAAACTACATAAAGAAGAAAAACGTACATAGAGAAGAACAAAAACTACATAAAGAAGAACAAAAACAGCATAAAGAAGAACGAAAACTACATGAAGAAGAAGAAAAACTACATAAAGAAGAACAAATCTACATTACGAACAACAAAAACAGGAAAAAGAAGAACAAAAACTACATAAAGAAGAACAAAGACTACATAAAGAAGAACAAAAAGAGCATAAAGAAGAACAAAAGCTACATAAAGAAGAACAAAAACAACATAAAAAAGAACAAAAACTACATGAAAAAAAACTTCATAAAGAAGAACAAAAACAGCATCAAGAAGAACAAAAACTACATAAAGAAGAACAAAAACTACATAAAGAAGAACAAAAATAGCATAAAGCAAAACAAAAACTACAAAAAGAAGAACAAAAACAGCATAAAGAAAAACAAGAACTACATGAAGAAGAACAAAAACAGCATAAAGAAAAACAAAAACTACATAAAGAAGAACAAAACCTACATAAAGAAGAACAAAAACAACATAAAGAAGAACAAAAACTACATAAAGAAGAACAAAAACTACATAAAGAAGAACAAAAACAGCATAAAGAAGAACAAAAACTACACAAAGAAGAACAAAAACAGCATAAAGAAAAAGATAAACTACAAAAAGAAGAAAAACTACATAAAAAGAACAAAAACTACATAAAGAAGAACTAAAACTACCTAAAGAAGAACAAAAACTACATAAAGAAGAACAAAAACAGCATAAACAAGAACTAAAACTACATAAAGAAGAACAAAAACTAGAAAAAGAAGAACAAAAACAGCATAAAGAAACAAAAAAATACATAAAGAAGAACAGGAAAAGCAGCATAAAGAAGAACGAAAACTACATAAAGAAGAACAGAAAAAACATAATGAGAAACAAAACATAGATAAAGAAGAACAAAAACTACATAAAGAAGAACAAAAACAGCATAAAGAAGAACAAAAACTACATAAAGAAGAAAAAACTACATAAAGAAGAACAAAAACTTCATAAAGAAGAACAAGAACTACATAAAGAAGAACAAAAACAACATAAAGTAGAACAAAAACAACATAAAGACGAAAAATAACTACATAAAGAAAAACAAAAACTACATAAAGAAAAACAAAAGCAGCATAAAGAAGAACTAAAACTACATAAAGAAGAACAAAAACTATATAAAGAAGAATAAAGCTACATAAAGAAGAACAAAAACAACATACAAAAGAACAAAAACTTCATAAAGAAGAACGAAAACAACATAAAGAAGTGCACAAACTACACAAAGAACAATAAAAACTACATAAAGAAGATCAAAACCTACATAAAGAAGAACAAAAACAGCATAAAGAAGAACAAAAAAAGCATAAAGAACAAAAAAAAATACATGAAGAAGAACAAAAACTACATAAAGAAGAACAAAATCAGCATAAAGAAAAACAAAAGCAGCATAAAGAAGAAATAAAACTACATAAAGAAGAACAAAGACGACATAAAGAAGCACAAAAACTACATAAAGAAGAACAAAAACTACATAAAGAATAACAAAAACAGCATAAAGATGTACAAAAACTACATAAAGAAGAAATAAACTACATAAAGAAGAACAAAATCTACATTAAGAACAACGAAAACAGCATTAAGAAGAACAAAAACTACATAAGGAAGAACAAAGACGACATAAAGAAGAACAAAAACTACATAAAGAAGAACAAAGACAACATAAAGAAGAACAAAAACTACATCAAGAAAAACAAAAACTACATAAAGAAGAACAAAAAAAGCATAAAGAACAACAAAAAATACATGAAGAAGAACAAAAACTACATAAAGAAAAACAAAAGCAGCATAAAGAAGAAATAAAACTACATAAAGAAGAACAAAAACAGCATAAAGAAGAACAAAAACTACATAAAGAAGAAAAAAACTACATAAAGAAGAACAAAAACTTCATAAAGAAGAACAAAAACTACATAAAGAAGAACTAAAACTACATAAAGAAGAACAAAAACAGCATAAAGAAGAACAAAAACTACATAAAGAAGAAAAAAACTAAATAAAGAATAACAAAAACTTCATAAAAAAGAACAAAAACTAGATAAAGAAGAACAAAAACATCATAAAGGAGAACAAAAACTACATAAATAGAACAAAAACGGCATAAAGCAGAACAAAAACTACATAAAGAAAAAAAAAGTACATAGAGAAGAACAAAAACTACATAAAGAAGAACAAAAACAGCATAAAGTAGAACAAAAACTACATGAAGAAGAACAAAAACTACATGACGAAAAAGAAAAACTACGTAAAGTAAAACAAAAGCAGCATAAAGAAGAAATAAAACTACATAAAGAAGAAAAAAAGTACATAAAGAAGAACAAAATCTACATTAAGAACAACAAAAACAGGAAAAAGAAAAACAAAAACTACATAAAGAAGAACAAAAAGAGCATAAAGAAGAACAAAAGCTACATAAAGAAGAACAAAAACAACATAAAAAAGAACAAAAACTACATAAAACAGAAAAAAAACTTCAAAAAGAAGAACAGAAACAGCATCAAGAAGAACAAAAACTACATAAAGAAGAACAAAAACTACATAAAGAAGAACAAAAATAGCATAAAGCAAAAAAAAAACTACAAAAAGAAGAACAAAAACAGCATAAAGAAAAACAAGAACTACATGAAGAAGAACAAAAACAGCATAAAGAAAAACAAAAACTACATAAAGAAAAACAAAAACGACATAAAGAAGAACAAAAACAACATAAAGAAGAACAAAAACTACATAAAGAAGAACAAAAACTACATAAAGAAGAACAAAAACAGCATAAAGAAGAACAAAAACTACACAAAGAAGAACAAAAACAGCATAAAGAAAAAGATAAACTACATAAAGAAGAACAAAAACTAGAAAAAGAAGAACAAAAACAGCATAAAGAAACAAAAAAATACATAAAGAAGAACAGGAAAAGCAGCATAAAGAAGAACAAAAACTACATAAAGAAGAACAGAAAAAATATAATGAGAAACAAAACATACATAAAGAAGAACAAAAACTACATAAAGAAGAACAAAAAAAGCATAAAGAAGAACAAAAACTACATAAAGAAGAAAACACTACATAAAGAAGAACAAAAACTTCATAAAGAAGAACAAGAACTACATAAAGAAGAAAAAAAACAGCATAAAGTAGAACAAAAACAACATAAAGACGAAAAATAACTACATAAAGAAAAACAAAAACTACATAAAGAAGAACAAAAGCAGCATAAAGAAGAACTAAAACTACATAAAGAAGAACAAAAACTATATAAAGAAGAATAAAGCTACATAAAGAAGAACAAAAACAACATACAAAAGAACAAAAACTTCATAAAGAAGAACGAAAACAACATAAAGAAGAGCACAAACTACACAAAGAACAATAAAAACTACATAAAGAAGATCAAAACCTACATAAAGAAGAACAAAAACAGCATAAAGAAGAACAAAAAAAGCATAAAGAACAACAAAAAATACATGAAGAAGAACAAAAACTACATAAAGAAGAACAAAAGCAGCATAAAGAAGAAATAAAACTACATAAAGAAAAACAAAGACGCCATAAAGAAGAACAAAAACTACATAAAGAAGAACAAAAAAAGCGTAAAGAACAACAAAAAATACATGAAGAAGAACAAAAACTACATAAAGAAAAACAAAAACTTCATAAAGAAAAACAAAAGCAGCATAAAGAAGAAATAAAACTACATAAAGAAGAACAAAGACGACATAAAGAAGAACAAAAACTACATAAAGAAGAACAAAGACGACATAAAGAAGAACGAAAACTACATAAAGAAGAACAAAGACGACATCAAGAAGAACAAAAACTACATAAAGAAGAACAAAGACGACATAAAGAAGAACAAAAACTACATAAAGAAGAACAAAAAAAGCATAAAGAACAACAAAAAATACATGAAGAAGAACACAAACTACATCAAGAAAAACAAAAACTACATAAAGAAAAACAAAAGCAGCATAAAGAAGAAATAAAACTACATAAAGAAGAACAAAGACGACATAAAGAAGAACAAAATCTACATAAAGAAGAACAAAGACTACATAAAGAAAAAAAACTACATAAAGAAAAACAAAAGCAGCATAAAGAAGAAATAAAACTACATAAAGAAGAACAAAGACGACATAAAGAAGAACAAAAACTACATAAAGAAGAACAAAAACTACATAAAGAAGAACAAAAACAGCCTAAAGATGTACAAAAACTACATAAAGAAGAAATAAACTACATAAAGAAGAACAAAATCTACATTAAGAACAACGAAAACAGCATGAAGAAGAACAAAAACTACATAAAGAAGAACAAAAACTACATAAAGAAGAACAAAAACTACATAAAGAAGAACAAACACTACATAAAGAAGAACAAAGACGACATAAAGAAGAACAAAAACTACATAAAGAAGAACAAAGACGACATAAAGAAGAACAAAAACTACATAAAGAAGAACAAAAACTACATAAAGAAGAACAAAAACAGCATAAAGAAGAACAAAAACTACACAAAGAAGAACAAAAACAGCATAAAGAAAAAGATAAACTACAAAAAGAAGAAAAACTACATAAAAAGAACAAAAACTACATAAAGAAGAACTAAAACTACATAAAGAAGAACAAAAACTACATAAAGAAGAACAAAGACGACATAAAGAAGAACAAAAACTACATAAAGAAGAAAAACGTACATAGAGAAGAACAAAAACTACATAAAGAAGAACAAAAACAGCATAAAGAAGAACGAAAACTACATGAAGAAGAACAAAAACTACATAAAGAAGAACAAATCTACATTACGAACAACAAAAACAGGAAAAAGAAGAACAAAAACTACATAAAGAAGAACAAAGACTACATAAAGAAGAACAAAAAGAGCATAAAGAAGAACAAAAGCTACATAAAGAAGAACAAAAACAACATAAAAAAGAACAAAAACTACATGAAAAAAAACTTCATAAAGAAGAACAAAAACAGCATCAAGAAGAACAAAAACTACATAAAGAAGAACAAAAACTACATAAAGAAGAACAAAAATAGCATAAAGCAAAACAAAAACTACAAAAAGAAGAACAAAAACAGCATAAAGAAAAACAAGAACTACATGAAGAAGAACAAAAACAGCATAAAGAAAAACAAAAACTACATAAAGAAGAACAAAACCTACATAAAGAAGAACAAAAACAACATAAAGAAGAACAAAAACTACATAAAGAAGAACAAAAACTACATAAAGAAGAACAAAAACAGCATAAAGAAGAACAAAAACTACACAAAGAAGAACAAAAACAGCATAAAGAAAAAGATAAACTACAAAAAGAAGAAAAACTACATAAAAAGAACAAAAACTACATAAAGAAGAACTAAAACTACCTAAAGAAGAACAAAAACTACATAAAGAAGAACAAAAACAGCATAAACAAGAACTAAAACTACATAAAGAAGAACAAAAACTAGAAAAAGAAGAACAAAAACAGCATAAAGAAACAAAAAAATACATAAAGAAGAACAGGAAAAGCAGCATAAAGAAGAACGAAAACTACATAAAGAAGAACAGAAAAAACATAATGAGAAACAAAACATAGATAAAGAAGAACAAAAACTACATAAAGAAGAACAAAAACAGCATAAAGAAGAACAAAAACTACATAAAGAAGAAAAAACTACATAAAGAAGAACAAAAACTTCATAAAGAAGAACAAGAACTACATAAAGAAGAACAAAAACAACATAAAGTAGAACAAAAACAACATAAAGACGAAAAATAACTACATAAAGAAAAACAAAAACTACATAAAGAAAAACAAAAGCAGCATAAAGAAGAACTAAAACTACATAAAGAAGAACAAAAACTATATAAAGAAGAATAAAGCTACATAAAGAAGAACAAAAACAACATACAAAAGAACAAAAACTTCATAAAGAAGAACGAAAACAACATAAAGAAGTGCACAAACTACACAAAGAACAATAAAAACTACATAAAGAAGATCAAAACCTACATAAAGAAGAACAAAAACAGCATAAAGAAGAACAAAAAAAGCATAAAGAACAAAAAAAAATACATGAAGAAGAACAAAAACTACATAAAGAAGAACAAAATCAGCATAAAGAAGAAATAAAACTACATAAAGAAGAACAAAGACGCCATAATGAAGAACAAAAACTACATAAAGAAGAACAAAAAAAGCATAATGAACAACAAAAAATACATGAAGAAGAACAAAAACTACATAAAGAAAAACAAAAACTTCATAAAGAAAAACAAAAGCAGCATAAAGAAGAAATAAAACTACATAAAGAAGAACAAAGACGACATAAAGAAGAACAAAAACTACATAAAGAAGAACAAAGACGACATAAAGAAGAACGAAAACTACATAAAGAAGAACAAAGACGACATAAAGAAGAACAAAAACTACATAAAGAAGAACAAAGACGACATAAAGAAGAACAAAAACTACATAAAGAAGAACAAAAAAAGCATAAAGAACAACAAAAAATACATGAAGAAGAACACAAACTACATCAAGAAAAACAAAAACTACATAAAGAAAAACAAAAGCAGCATAAAGAAGAAAAAAAACTACATAAAGAAGAACAAAGACGACATAAAGAAGAACAAAAACTACATAAAGAAGAACAAAGACTACATAAAGAAAAAAAAACTACATCAAGAAAAACAAAAGCAGCATAAAGAAGAAATAAAACTACATAAAGAAGAACAAAGACGACATAAAGAAGAACAAAAACTACATAAAGAAGAACAAAAACTACATAAAGAAGAACAAAAACAGCCTAAAGATGTACAAAAACTACATAAAGAAGAAATAAACTACATAAAGAAGAACAAAATCTACATTAAGAACAACGAAAACAGCATGAAGAAGAACAGAAACTACATAAAGAAGAACAAAAACTACATAAAGAAGAACAAAAACTACATAAAGAAGAACAAAAACTACATAAAGAAGAACAAAGACGACATAAAGAAGAACAAAAACTACATAAAGAAGAACAAAGACGACATAAAGAAGAACAAAAACTACATAAAGAAGAAAAACGTACATAGAGAAGAACAAAAACTACATAAAGAAGAACAAAAACAGCATAAAGAAGAACAAAAACTACATGAAGAAGAACAAAAACTACATAAAGAAGAACAAAATCAACATTAAGAACAACAAAAACAGGAAAAAGAAGAACAAAAACTACATAAAGAAGAACAAAGACTACATAAAGAAGAACAAAAAGAGCATAAAGAAGAACAAAAGCTATATAAAGAAGAACAAAAACAACATAAAAAAGAACAAAAACTACATAAAAAAAAAACTTCAAAAAGAAGAACAAAAACAGCATCAAGAAGAACAAAAACTACATAAAGAAGAACAAAAACTACATAAAGAAGAACAAAAATAGCATAAAGCAAAACAAAAACTACAAAAAGAAGAACAAAAACAGCATAAAGAAAAATAAGAACTACATGAAGAAGAACAAAAACAGCATAAAGAAAAACAAAAACTACATAAAGAAAAACAAAAACTACATAAAGAAGAACAAAAACAACATAAAGAAGAACAAAAACTACATAAAGAAGAACAAAAACTACATAAAGAAGAACAAAAACAGCATAAAGAAGAACAAAAATTACACAAAGAAGAACAAAAACAGCATAAAGAAAAAGATAAACTACAAAAAGAAGAAAAACTACATAAAAAGAACAAAAACTACATAAAGAAGAACTAAAACTACATAAAGAAGAACAAAAACTACATAAAGAAGAACAAAGACGACATAAAGAAGAACAAAAACTACATAAAGAAGAAAAACGTACATAGAGAAGAACAAAAACAACATAAAGAAGAACAAAAACAGCATAAAGAAGAACGAAAACTACATGAAGAAGAACAAAAACTACATAAAGAAGAACAAATCTACATTACGAACAACAAAAACAGGAAAAAGAAGAACAAAAACTACATAAAGAAGAACAAAGACTACATAAAGAAGAACAAAAAGAGCATAAAGAAGAACAAAAGCTACATAAAGAAGAACAAAAACAACATAAAAAAGAACAAAAACTACATGAAAAAAAACTTCATAAAGAAGAACAAAAACAGCATCAAGAAGAACAAAAACTACATAAAGAAGAACAAAAACTACATAAAGAAGAACAAAAATAGCATAAAGCAAAACAAAAACTACAAAAAGAAGAACAAAAACAGCATAAAGAAAAACAAGAACTACATGAAGAAGAACAAAAACAGCATAAAGAAAAACAAAAACTACATAAAGAAGAACAAAACCTACATAAAGAAGAACAAAAACAACATAAAGAAGAACAAAAACTACATAAAGAAGAACAAAAACTACATAAAGAAGAACAAAAACAGCATAAAGAAGAACAAAAACTACACAAAGAAGAACAAAAACAGCATAAAGAAAAAGATAAACTACAAAAAGAAGAAAAACTACATAAAAAGAACAAAAACTACATAAAGAAGAACTAAAACTACCTAAAGAAGAACAAAAACTACATAAAGAAGAACAAAAACAGCATAAACAAGAACTAAAACTACATAAAGAAGAACAAAAACTAGAAAAAGAAGAACAAAAACAGCATAAAGAAACAAAAAAATACATAAAGAAGAACAGGAAAAGCAGCATAAAGAAGAACGAAAACTACATAAAGAAGAACAGAAAAAACATAATGAGAAACAAAACATAGATAAAGAAGAACAAACACTACATAAAGAAGAACAAAAACAGCATAAAGAAGAACAAAAACTACATAAAGAAGAAAAAACTACATAAAGAAGAACAAAAACTTCATAAAGAAGAACAAGAACTACATAAAGAAGAACAAAAAAAACAAAAAGTAGAACAAAAACAACATAAAGACGAAAAATAACTACATAAAGAAAAACAAAAACTACATAAAGAAAAACAAAAGCAGCATAAAGAAGAACTAAAACTACATAAAGAAGAACAAAAACTATATAAAGAAGAATAAAGCTACATAAAGAAGAACAAAAACAACATACAAAAGAACAAAAACTTCATAAAGAAGAACGAAAACAACATAAAGAAGTGCACAAACTACACAAAGAACAATAAAAACTACATAAAGAAGATCAAAACCTACATAAAGAAGAACAAAAACAGCATAAAGAAGAACAAAAAAAGCATAAAGAACAAAAAAAAATACATGAAGAAGAACAAAAACTACATAAAGAAGAACAAAATCAGCATAAAGAAGAAATAAAACTACATAAAGAAGAACAAAGACGCCATAATGAAGAACAAAAACTACATAAAGAAGAACAAAAAAAGCATAATGAACAACAAAAAATACATGAAGAAGAACAAAAACTACATAAAGAAAAACAAAAACTTCATAAAGAAAAACAAAAGCAGCATAAAGAAGAAATAAAACTACATAAAGAAGAACAAAGACGACATAAAGAAGAACAAAAACTACATAAAGAAGAACAAAGACGACATAAAGAAGAACGAAAACTACATAAAGAAGAACAAAGACGACATAAAGAAGAACAAAAACTACATAAAGAAGAACAAAGACGACATAAAGAAGAACAAAAACTACATAAAGAAGAACAAAAAAAGCATAAAGAACAACAAAAAATACATGAAGAAGAACACAAACTACATCAAGAAAAACAAAAACTACATAAAGAAAAACAAAAGCAGCATAAAGAAGAAAAAAAACTACATAAAGAAGAACAAAGACGACATAAAGAAGAACAAAAACTACATAAAGAAGAACAAAGACTACATAAAGAAAAAAAAACTACATAAAGAAAAACAAAAGCAGCATAAAGAAGAAATAAAACTACATAAAGAAGAACAAAGACGACATAAAGAAGAACAAAAACTACATAAAGAAGAACAAAAACTACATAAAGAAGAACAAAAACAGCATAAAGATGTACAAAAACTACATAAAGAAGAAATAAACTACATAAAGAAGAACAAAATCTACATTAAGAACAACGAAAACAGCATAAAGAAGAACAAAAACTACATAAAGAAGAACAAAAACTACATAAAGAAGAACAAAAACTACATAAAGAAGAACAAAAACTACATAAAGAAGAACAAAAACAGCATAAAGCAGAAAAAAACTACATAAAGAAGAAATAAAATGCATATAAAAGAATGAAATCTACCTAAAGAACAAGAAAAAAAGCATGAAGAAGAACAAAAACTACATAAAGAAGAACAAAAACTACATAAAGAAGATCAAAACCTACATAAATAAGAACAAAAACTACATAATGAAGAACAAAAACTACTTAAAGAAGAACAAAAACTACATAAAGAAGAACAAAAACTACATGAAGAAGATCAAAAACTACATAAAGAAGAACAAAAACAGAATAAAGCAGAAAAAAAAACTACATAAAGAAGAAATAAAATGCATATAAAAGAATGAAATCTACATAAAGAACAAGAAAAAAAGCATGAAGAAGAACAAAAACTACATAAAGAAGAACAAAAACTACATAAAGAAGATCAAAACCTACATAAATAAGAACAAAAACTACATAATGAAGAACAAAAACAACATAAAGAAGAACAAAAACTACATAAAGAAGAATAAAGCTACATAAAGAAGAACAAAATCTACATTAAGAACAACGAAAACAGCATAAAGAAGAACAAATACTACATAAAGAAGAACAAAAACTACATAAAGAAGAACAAAAAAAGCATAAAGAACAACAAAAAATACATGAAGAAGAACAAAAACTACATCAAGAAAAACAAAAACTTCATAAAGAAAAACAAAAGCAGCATAAAGAAGAAATAAAACTACATAAAGAAGAACAAAGACGACATAAAGAAGCACAAAAACTACATAAAGAAGAACAAAAACTACATAAAGAATAACAAAAACAGCATAAAGATGTACAAAAACTACATAAAGAAGAAATAAACTACATAAAGAAGAACAAAATCTACATTAAGAACAACGAAAACAGCATTAAGAAGATCAAAAACTACATAAAGAAGAACAAAGACGACATAAAGAAGAACAAAAACTACATAAAGAAGAACAAAGACGACATAAAGAAGAACAAAAACTACATCAAGAAAAAAAAAAACTACATAAAGAAGAACAAAAAAAGCATAAAGAACAACAAAAAATACATGAAGAAGAACAAAAACTACATAAAGAAAAACAAAAGCAGCATAAAGAAGAAATAAAACTACATAAAGAAGAACAAAAACAGCATAAAGAAGAACAAAAACTACATAAAGAAGAAAAAAACTACATAAAGAAGAACAAAAACTTCATAAAGAAGAACAAAAACTACATAAAGTAGAACTAAAACTACATAAAGAAGAACAAAAACAGCATAAAGAAGAACAAAAACTACATAAAGAAGAAAAAACTAAATAAAGAATAACAAAAACTTCATAAAAAAGAACAAAAACTACATAAAGAAGAACAAAAACATCATAAAGGAGAACAAAAACTACATAAATAGAACAAAAACGGCATAAAGCAGAACAAAAACTACATAAAGAAGAAAAACGTACATAGAGAAGAACAAAAACTACATAAAGAAGAACAAAAACAGCATAAAGAAGAACAAAAACTACATGAAGAAGAACAAAAACTACATGACGAAAAAGAAAAACTACGTAAAGTAAAACAAAAGCAGCATAAAGAAGAAATAAAACTACATAAAGAAGAAAAAAAGTACATAAAGAAGAACAAAATCTACATTAAGAACAACAAAAACAGGAAAAAGAAAAACAAAAACTACATAAAGAAGAACAAAAAGAGTATAAAGAAGAACAAAAGCTACATAAAGAAGAACAAAAACAACATAAAAAAGAACAAAAACTACATAAAACAGAAAAAAAACTTCAAAAAGAAGAACAAAAACAGCATCAAGAAGAACAAAAACTACATAAAGAAGAACAAAAACTACATAAAGAAGAACAAAAATAGCATAAAGCAAAACAAAAACTACAAAAAGAAGAACAAAAACAGCATAAAGAAAAACAAGAACTACATGAAGAAGAACAAAAACAGCATAAAGAAAAACAAAAACTACATAAAGAAAAACAAAAACGACATAAAGAAGAACAAAAACAGCATAAAGAAGAACAAAAACTACATAAAGAAGAACAAAAACTACATAAAGAAGAACAAAAACAGCATAAAGAAGAACAAAAACTACACAAAGAAGAACAAAAACAGCATAAAGAAAAAGATAAACTACATAAAGAAGAACAAAAACTAGAAAAAGAAGAAAAAAAACAGCATAAAGAAAAACAAAAACTACATAAAGAAGAACAAAAACAGCATAAAGTAGAACAAAAACAACATAAAGACGAAAAATAACTACATAAAGAAAAACAAAAACTACATAAAGAAAAACAAAAGCAGCATAAAGAAGAACTAAAACTACATAAAGAAGAACAAAAACTATATAAAGAAGAATAAAGCTACATAAAGAAGAACAAAAACAACATACAAAAGAACAAAAACTTCATAAAGAAGAACGAAAACAACATAAAGAAGAGCACAAACTACACAAAGAACAATAAAAACTACATAAAGAAGATCAAAACCTACATAAAGAAGAACAAAAACAGCATAAAGAAGAACAAAAAAAGCATAAAGAACAACAAAAAATACATGAAGAAGAACAAAACTACATAAAGAAGAACAAAAGCAGCATAAAGAAGAAATAAAACTACATAAAGAAAAACAAAGACGCCATAAAGAAGAACAAAAACTACATAAAGAAGAACAAAAAAAGCATAAAGAACAACAAAAAATACATGAAGAAGAATAAAAACTACATAAAGAAAAACAAAAACTTCATAAAGAAAAACAAAAGCAGCATAAAGAAGAAATAAAACTACATAAAGAAGAACAAAGACGACATAAAGAAGAACAAAAACTACATAAAGAAGAACAAAGACGACATAAAGAAGAACGAAAACTACATAAAGAAGAACAAAGACGACATCAAGAAGAACAAAAACTACATAAAGAAGAACAAAGACGACATAAAGAAGAACAAAAACTACATAAAGAAGAACAAAAAAAGCATAAAGAACAACAAAAAATACATGAAGAAGAACACAAACTACATCAAGAAAAACAAAAACTACATAAAGAAAAACAAAAGCAGCATAAAGAAGAAATAAAACTACATAAAGAAGAACAAAGACGACATAAAGAAGAACAAAAACTACATGAAGAAGAACAAAGACTACATAAAGAAAAAAAACTACATAAAGAAAAACAAAAGCAGCATAAAGAAGAAATAAAACTACATAAAGAAGAACAAAGACGACATAAAGAAGAACAAAAACTACATAAAAAAGAACAAAAACTACATAAAGAAGAACAAAAAAAGCATAAAGATGTACAAAAACTACATAAAGAAGAAATAAACTACATAAAGAAGAACAAAATCTACATTAAGAACAACGAAAACAGCATAAAGAAGAACAAAAACCACATAAAGAAGAACAAAAACTACATAAAGAAGAACAAAAACTACATAAAGAAGAATAAAAACTACATAAAGAAGAACAAAAACTACATAAAGAAGTACAAAAACAGCATAAAGCAGAAAAAAAACTACATAAAGAAGAAATAAAATGCATATAAAAAAATGAAATCTACATAAAGAACAAAAAAAAAAGCATGAAGAAGAACAAAAACTACATAAAGAAGAACAAAAACTACATAAAGAAGATCAAAACCTACATAAATAAGAACAAAAACTACATAATGAAGAACAAAAACTACTTAAAGAAGAACAAAAACTACATAAAGAAGAACAAAAACTACATAAAGAAGAACAAAAACTACATAAAGAAGAACAAAAACAGAATAAAGCAGAAAAAAAAACTACGTAAAGAAGAAATAAAATGCATATAAAAGAATGAAATCTACATAAAGAACAAGAAAAAAATCATGAAGAAGAACAAAAACTACATAAAGAAGAACAAAAACTACATAAAGAAGATCAAAACCTACATAAATAAGAACAAAAACTACATAATGAAGAACAAAAACAGCATAAAGAAGAACAAAAACTACATAAAGAAGAATAAAGCTACATAAAGAAGAACAAAATCTACATTAAGAACAACGAAAACAGCATAAAGAAGAACAAAAACTACATAAAGAAGAACCGAAACTACATAAAGAAGAACAAAAAAACCATAAAGAACAACAAAAAATACATGAAGAAGAACAAAAACTACATCAAGAAAAACAAAAACTTCATAAAGAAAATCAAAAGCAGCATAAAGAAGAAATAAAACTACATAAAGAAGAACAAAGACGACATAAAGAAGCACAAAAACTACATAAAGAAGAACAAAAACTACATAAAGAATAACAAAAACAGCATAAAGATGTACAAAAACTACATAAAGAAGAAATAAACTACATAAAGAAGAACAAAATCTACATTAAGAACAACGAAAACAGCATTAAGAAGAACAAAAACTACTTAAAGAAGAACAAAGACGACATAAAGAAGAACAAAAACTACATAAAGAAGAACAAAGACGACATAAAGAAGAACAAAAACTACATCAAGAAAAACAAAAACTACATAAAGAAGAACAAAAAAAGCATAAAGAACAACAAAAAATACATGAAGAAGAACAAAAACTACATAAAGAAAAACAAAAGCAGCATAAAGAAGAAATAAAACTACATAAAGAAGAACAAAAACAGCATAAAGAAGAACAAAAACTACATAAAGAAGAAAATAACTACATAAAGAAGAACAAAAACTTCATAAAGAAGAACAAAAACTACATAAAGAAGAACTAAAACTACATAAAGAAGAACAAAAACTACATAAAGAAGAACAAAAACTACATAAAGAAGAAAAAAACTAAATAAAGAAGAACAAAAACTTCATAAAAAAGAACAAAAACTACATAAAGAAGAACAAAAACATCATAAAGGAGAACAAAAACTACATAAATAGAACAAAAACGGCATAAAGCAGAACAAAAACTACATAAAGAAGAAAAACGTACATAGAGAAGAACAAAAACTACATAAAGAAGAACAAAAACAGCATAAAGAAGAACAAAAACTACATGAAGAAGAACAAAAACTACATGACGAAAAAGAAAAACTACGTAAAGTAAAACAAAAGCAGCATAAAGAAGAAATAAAACTACATAAAGAAGAAAAAAAGTACATAAAGAAGAACAAAATCTACATTAAGAACAACAAAAACAGGAAAAAGAAAAACAAAAACTACATAAAGAAGAACAAAAAGAGCATAAAGAAGAAGAAAAGCTACATAAAGAAGAACAAAAACAACATAAAAAAGAACAAAAACTACATAAAAAAGAAAAAAAACTTCAAAAAGAAGAACAAAAACAGCATCAAGAAGAACAAAAACTACATAAAGAAGAACAAAAACTACATAAAGAAGAACAAAAATAGCATAAAGCAAAACAAAAACTACAAAAAGAAGAACAAAAACAGCATAAAAAATAACAAGAACTACATGAAGAAGAACAAAAACAGCATAAAGAAAAACAAAAACTACATAAAGAAAAACAAAAACGACATAAAGAAGAACAAAAACAACATAAAGAAGAACAAAAACTACATAAAGAAGAACTAAAACTACATAAAGAAGAACAAAAACAGCATAAAGAAGAAAAACTACACCAAGAAAAACAAAAACAGCATAAAGAAAAAGATAAACTACAAAAAGAAGAAAAACTACATAAAAAGAACAAAAACTACATAAAGAAGAACTAAAACTACATAAAGAAGAACAAAAACTACATAAAGAAGAATAAAAACAGCATAAACAAGAACAAAAACTACATAAAGAAGAACAAAAACTAGAAAAAGAAGAACGAAAACAGCAAAAAGAAACAAAAAATTACATAAAGAAGAACAAAAACAGCATAAAGATGAAGAAAAACTTTATAAAAAAGAAAAAAACTACATAAAAAAAAAAATCTACATCAAGAACAAGAAAAGCAGCATAAAGAAGAACAAAAACTACTAAAAGAAGAACAGAAAAAACAGAATGAGAAACAAAACATACATAAAGAAGAACAAAAACTACATAAAGAAGAACAAAAACAGCATAAAGAAGAACAAAAACTACACAAAGAAGAAAAAACTACATAAAGAAGAACAAAAACTTCATAAAGAAGAACAAGAACTACATAAAGAAGAACAAAAACAGCATAAAGAAGAAAAAAAACAACATAAAGACGAAAAATAACTACATAAACAAAAACAAAAACTACATAAAGAAAAAAAAAGCAGAAAGAAGAACAAAAACAGCATTAAGAAGAAAAAAAACTACATAAAGAAGAACAAACTCAGCATAAAGAAAAAAAAGAGGTACAAGAAGAACATTCACAGCATAAAGAAGAATTAAAACTGCATAAAGCAGAACAAAAACTACATAAAGAAGAACAAAAACAGCATAAAGAAGGACAAAAACTAGATAAATAAGAACAAAAACTACAAAAAGAAGAAAAAAAAAAACAGCATAAAGAAACAAAACACTACATAAGGAACAACAAAAACAGCATAAATATAAACAAAAACTACATAAAGAAGAAAAAAGCTACATAAAAAACAAAATCTACATAAAGAACAACAAACTCAGCATAAAGAAATATAAGAAGTACAAGAAGAACAAACACAGCATAAAGAAGAATTAAAACTGCATAAAGCAGAACAAAAACTACATAAAGAAAAACAAAAACAGCAAAAAGAAGAACAAAAACTACATCAAGAAGAACAAAAACTACAAAAAGAAGAATAAAAACAGCATAAAGAAATAAAACACTACATAAAGAAGAAAAAAACAGCATAAAGATGACCCAAAACTACATAAAGAAGAAAAAAACTACATAAAAAACAAAATCTACATAAAGAACAACAAAAACAGCATAAAGAAGAACAAAAACTACATAAAGAAGAACAGAAACTACACAAAGAAGAACAAAACATACATAAAGAAGAACAAAAACAGCATAAAGAAGAACATAAAATACATAAAGAAGAAAAAACTACATAAAAAAGAACAAAAACTACATAAAGAAGAACAAAAACTACATAAAGAAGAACAAAAACTACATAAAGAGGAAAAAAAACAGCATAAAGCAGAAAAAAAACTACATAAAGAAGAAATAAAATGCATATAAAAGAATGAAATCTACATAAAAAACAAGAAAAAAAGCATGAAGAAGAACAAAAACTACATAAAGAAAAACAAAAACTACATAAAGAAGATCAAAACCTACATAAATAAGAACAAAAACTACATAATAAAGAACAAAAACATCATAAAGAAGAACAAAAACTACATAAAGAGGAATAAAGCTACATAAAGAAGAACAAAAACTACATAAAGAAGAACAAAAACTACATAAAGAAGAAAAAAATAGCATAAAGCAAATCAAAAACTACATAAAGAAGAACAAAAACAGCATAAAGAAAAACAAGAACTACATGAAGAGGAACAAAAACAGCATTAAGGAGAATAAAAACTGCATAAAGAAGAACAAAAACTACATAAAGAAGAACAAAAACAGCATATAGAAGAACAAAAACTACATAAAGAAGATTAAAAACTACAAAAGGAAGAACAAAAACAGCAGAAAGAAAAACAAGAACAACATAAAGAAGAACAAGAACTACATAAAGAAGAACAAGAACAGCATAAAGTTTTACAAAAACTACATAAAGAAGAAATAAACTACATAAAGAAGAACAAAATCTACATTAAGAACAACAAAAACAGCATAAAGAAGAAAAAAAAAACTACATAAAGAAGAACAAAGACTACATAAAGAAGAACAAAAACTATATAAAGAAGAACAAGAACAGCATAAAGTTTTACAAAAACTACATAAAGAAGAAATAAACTACATAAAGAAGAACAAAATCTACATTAAGAACAACAAAAACAGCATAAAGAAGAAAAAAAAAACTACATAAAGAAGAACAAAGACTACATAAAGAAGAACAAAAAAAGCATAAAGAAGAAGAAAAACTACATAAAGAAGAACAAAAACTACAAAATGAAGAAAAGAAACTACATATAGAAAAACAAAAACTACATAAAGAAAAACAAAAACAGCGTAAAGAAGAACAAAAACTACATAAAGAAGAAGAAAAACAGCATAAAGAAGAACAAAAACTACAAAATGAAGAAAAGAAACTACATATAGAAAAACAAAAACTACATAAAGAAAAACAAAAACAGCATAAAGAAGAACAAAAACTACATAAGGAAGAAGAAAAACAGCATAAAGAAGAACAAAAACTACATAAAGAACAACAAAAACTACATAAAGAAAAACAAAAATTACATAAAGAAAAACAAAAACTACATAAAGAAAAACAAAAACTACATAAAGAAGAAGAAAAACAGCATAAAGAAGAACAAAAACTACAAAATGAAGAAAAGAAACTACATATAGAAAAACAAAAACTGCATAAAGAAAAACAAAAACAGCATAAAGAAGAACAAAAACTACATAAGGAAGAACAAAAACAGCTTAAAGAAGAACAAAAACTACATAAATAACAACAAAAAACTACATAAAGAAAACCAAAAACAGCATAAAAAAGAACAAAAACTACATAAGGAAGAACAAAAACAGCATAAAGAAGAACAAAAACTACATAAAGAACAACAAAAACTACATAAAGAAAAACAAAAACTACATAACGAAGAGCAAAAACTACATAAAGAAGAAAAAGGCTACAAAACGAAGAACAAAAACTACATCAATTATAACAAAAACAGCATCAAGAACAACAACAACTACATAAAAATGAAAAAAAAACTACATGAAGAAGAACAAAAACAGCATAAACAAGAACACAAACTACAAAAAGAAGAAAAAACTACATAAAGAAGAACAAAAACTACATAAAGAAGAACAAAACCTACATCAAGAAGAACAACAAACTACATAAAGATGAACAAAAAAAGCATAAAGAAGAATAAAACCTACATCAAGAAGAACAAAAACAGCATAAAGAACAACAAAAACAGCATAAAGAAGAACACAAACTACAAAAAGAAGAAAAAACTACATGAAGAAGAACAAAAACTACATAAAGAAGAACAAAACCTACATCAAGAAGAACAAAAAACTACATAAAGAAGAACAAAAAAAAGCATAAAGAAGAACAAAAACTGCATAAAGAAGAACAAAAACAGCATAAAGAAGAACACAAACTACAAAAAGAAGAAAAAACTACATAAAGATGAACAAAAACTACATAAAGAAGAATAAAACCTGCATAAAGAAGAACAAAAAAAAGCATAAAGAAGAACAAAAACTGCATAAAGAAGAACACAAACTACAAAAAGATGATAAAACTACATAAAGAAGAACAAAAACTACATAAAGAAGAACGAAAACAGCATAAAGAAGAACACAAACTACAAAAAGAAGAAAAAACTAAATAAAGAAGAACAAAAACTACATAAAGAAGAATAAAACCTACATAAAGAAGAACAAAAAAAAGCATAAAGAAGAACAATAACTGCATAAAGAAGAACACAAACTACAAACAGAAGAAAAAACTACATAAAGAAGAACAAAAACTACATAAAGAAGAACAGAAACTACATAAAGAAGAACAAAAACTACATAAAGAAGAACAAAAACAGCATAGAGAACAGCACAAACTACAAAAAGAAGAAAAAACTACATAAAGAAGAACAAAAACTACATCAAGAAGAACAAAAAACTACATAAAGAAGAACAAATAAAAGCATAAAGAAGAACAAAAACTGCATAAAGAAGAACACAAACTACAAAAAGAAGAAAAAACTACATAAAGAAGAACAAAAACTACATAAAGAAGGACAAAAACTACATAAAGAAGAACAAAAACTACATAAAGAAGAACAAAAACAGCATAAAGAAGAACACAAACTACAAAAAGAAGAAAAAACTACATAAAGAAGAACAAAAACTACATAAAGAAGAACAAAACCTACATCAAGAAGAACAAAAAACTACATAAAGAAGAACAAAAAAAAGCATAAAGAAGAACAAAAACTGCATAAAGAAGATTAACAACTACATAAAGAAGAACAAAAACAACATAAAGAAGAACAAAAACTACATAAAGAAGAAGAAAAACTACATAAAGAACAACAAAAAAAAGCATAAAGAAGAACAAAAACTACAAAAAGAGGAAAAAACTACATAAAGAAGAACAAAAAACTACATAAAGAAGAACAAAAAAAGCATAAAGAAGAACAAAAACTACATAAAGAAGAACAAAAACAGCATAAAGAAGAACACAAACTACAAAAAGAAGAAAAAACTACATAAAGAAGAACAAAAACTACATAAAGAAGAACAAAACCTACATCAAGAAGAACACAAAACTACATAAAGAAGAACAAAAAAAAGCATAAAGAAGAACAAAAACTGCATAAAGAAGAACAACAACTACATAAAGAAGAACAAAAACAACATAAAGAAGAACAAAAACTACATAAAGAAGAAGAAAAACTACATAAAGAACAACAAAAAAAAGCATAAAGAAGAACAAAAACTACAAAAAGAGGAAAAAACTACATAAAGAAGAACAAAAAACTACATAAAGAAGAACAAAAAAAAGCATAAAGAAGAACAAAAACTACATAAAGAAGAACACAAACTACGAAAAGAAGAAAAAACTACATCAAGAAGAACAAAAAACTACATAAAGAAGAACAAAAAAAAGCATAAAGAAGAATAAAAACTGCATAAAGAAGAACAAAAAAAGCATGAAGAAGAATAAAACCTACATCAAGAAGAATAAAAAACTACATAAAGAAGAAAAAAAAAGCATAAAGCAGAACAAAAACTGCATAAAGAAGAACACAAACTACATAAAGAAGAATAAAACCTACATCAAGAAGAACAAAAAACTACATAAAGAAGAACAAAAAAAAGCATAAAGAAGAACAAAAACTGCATAAAGAAGAAGAAAACAAGCATAAAGAAGAATAAAACCTACATCAAGAAGAACAAAAAACTACATAAAGAAGAACAAAAAAAAAAACATAAAGAAGAACAAAAACTAAATAAAGAAGAACAAAAACTACATAAAGAAGAACAAAAACTACATAAAGAAGAACAAAAACTACATAAAGAAGAACAAAAAAGCATAAAGAAGAACAAAAACTACATAAAGAAGAACAAAAACTACATAAAGAAGAACAAAAACTACATAAAGAAGAACATAAACTACATAAAGAAGAACAAAAAAAGCATAAAGAAGAACAAAAAAAGCATAAAGAAGAATAAAACCTACATCAAGAAGAACAAAAAACTACATAAAGAAGAACAATAACTACATAAAGAAGAACAAAAACAACATAAAGAAGAACAAAAAAAGCATAAAGAAGACTAAAAAACTACATAAAGAGGAACAAAACCTACATAAGGAAGAACAAAAACTACATAAAGAAAAACAAAAACACTATAAAGAAGAACAAAAACTGCAAAAAGAAGAAATAAAACTACATAAAGAAAAACAAAAACTACATAAAGAAAAACAAAAACAGCATAAAGAAGAACAAAAACTACATAAGGAAGAACAAAAACAGCATAAAGAAGTACAAAAACTACATAAAGAAGAACAAAAACTTCATAAAGAAGAACAAAAACAGCATAAAGAAGAACAAAAACTACATAAAGAAGAACAAAAACTACATAAAGAAGAACAAAAATAGCATAAAGCAAAACAAAAACTACATAAAGAAGAACAAAAACAGCATAAAGAAAAACAAGAACTACATGAAGAGGAACGAAAACAGCATAAAGAAGAATAAAAACTGCATTAAGAAGAACAAAAACTACATAAAGGAGAACAAAAACAGCATATCGAAGAACAAAAACTACATAAAGCTGAACAAAAACTACAAAAAGAAGAACAAAAACAGCATAAAGAAGCAAAAAACTACATAAAGAAGTACGAAAACATCATAAAGCTGAACAAAAACTACATAAAGAAGAAAAAAACTACATAAAAAAACAAAATCTTCATAAAGAACAAGAAAAACAGCATAAAGAAGAACAAAAACTACATAAAGAAGAGAAAAGCTACATAAAGAGGAACAAAAACTACATAAAAAAGAACAAAAACTACATAAAGAAGGAAAAAAACTACATAAAGGAGAACACGAACTAGACAAAGAAGAACAAAAACTACATAAAGAAGATCAAAAACTACATAAAGAAAACAAAAACAGCATAAAGAAGAACAAAAACAGCATGAAGAAAAACAAAAACAGCATAAAGAAGAACAAAAACTACATAAAGAAGAACAAAAACAGCATAAAGATGTACAAAACTACATAAAGAAGAAATAAACTACATAAAGAAGAACAAAATCTAAATTAAGAACAACAAAAACAGCATAAGAAAGATCAAAAACTACATAAAGAAGAACAAAGACTACATAAAGAAGAACAAAACCTACAAAAAGAAGAACAAAAACTACATAAAGAAGAACAAAAACATTTTAAAGAAGAACAAAAATATTATAAAGTAGAACAAAAATTACATAAAGAAGAACAAAAACTACATAAAGAAGAACAAAGACTACATAAAGAGGAACAAAACCTACAAAAAGAAGAACAAAAACATTATAAAGAAGAACAAAAACATTTTAAAGAAGAACGAAAATATTATAAAGTAGAACAAAAATTACATAAAGAAGAACAAAAACAGCATAAAGAAGAACAAAAACTACATAAAGAAGAACAAAAACAGCATAAAGATGTACAAAACTACATAAAGAAGACATAAACTACATAAAGAAGAACAAAATTTAAATTAAGAACAACAAAAACAGCATAAAGAAGAACAAAAACTACATAAAGAAGAACCAAGACTACATAAAGAAGAACAAAACCTACAAAAAGAAGAACAAAAACATTATAAAGAAGAACAAAAACATTTTAAAGAAGAACAAAAATATTATAAAGTAGAACAAAAACTACATAAAGAAGAACAAAAACATTATAAAGTAGAACAAAAATTACATAAAGAAGAACAAAAACTACATAAAGAAGAACAAAGACTACATAAAGAAGAACAAAACCTACAAAAAGAAGAACAAAAACATTATAAAGAAGAACAAAAACATTTTAAAGAAGAACAAAAATATTATAAAGTAGAACAAAAATTACATAAAGAAGAACAAAAACAGCATAAAGAAGAACAAAAACTACATAAAGAAGAACAAAAACAGCATAAAGATGTACAAAACTACATAAAGAAGAAATAAACTACATAAAGAAGAACAAAATTTAAATTAAGAACAACAAAAACAGCATAAAGAAGAACAAAAACTACATAAAGAAGAACAAAGACTACATAAAGAAGAACAAAACCTACAAAAAGAAGAACAAAAACATTATAAAGAAGAACAAAAACATTTTAAAGAAGAACAAAAATATTATAAAGTAGAACAAAAACTACATAAAGAAGAACAAAAACATTATAAAGTAGAACAAAAATTACATAAAGAAGAACAAAAACAGCATAAAGAAAAACAAAAACTACATAAAGAAGAAAAAACTACTTAAAGAAGAACAAAAACTACATAAAGAAGAAAAAACAGCATAAAGAAGAACAAAAACTACATAAAGAAGAACAAAAACTACATAAAGAAGAACAAAAACTACATAAAGAAGAACAAAAATCTACATAAAGAAGAACAAAATAGCATAAAGAAAAACAAGAACTACATGAAAAAGAACAAAAACAGCATAAAAAAGAATAAAAACTGCATAAAGAAGAACCAAAACTTCATAAAAAAGAACAAAAACATCAATAAGAAGAACAGAAACTACATGAAGAAGAACAAAAACTACAAAAAGAAGAACAAAAACAGCATAAAGATGAACAAAAACTACATAAAGAAGAACAAAACCTACAAATCGAAGAAAAAAAACTACGTAAAGAAGAACAAAAACAGCATAAAGAAGAACAAAAGCTACATAAAGAAGAACAAAAACTACATAAAGAAGAACAAACACTACATAAAGAAGAACAAACACTACATAAAGAAGGACAGCAATATTGCAAGGACAGCGTTGATTTTTTTCGTGTGCGATTAAACTGTGTCATATATATGGTTTTTGTTGAAATGTACAAAACGTTACCTTTGTAGATAAACATTCAGTGGTATTTGTAAGAAAATGTGATGATAATGATGCAATCTGGCGTGGTGATGGTGGTGCTGATGGTAAAGTAAACATAACAAAACTCTTATTGTGGATGCCAGTAATGACTTATGGATACAGGTGGTAAATGATTACTATTATGGCTAACAACAACAACATATATTAATATAGAGCATTATTGACGGTATATTGTCATTGCATATGGCATCACAACAAGGTGTTTCTGCGCCGCAACATATATTTGTTGCGCTACAGGACCATACGTGATTAAATTCACAAACACGCAGCCATATGATATTTGATCAACTGGATGTCTCTGAAGTGCCATTAAAAATAAACGGCCAACAAGAACCAGCCGAGGATATTTTACTTAATTACGGACAAAACCAACTGGCAATCGCATATCATCTTTTGTTCAAATATATGGGACGTGATCTTAATGTTGATACTGTGCTGCAAAAATCACAATCAGATTTGATAAACCTTTATCCGATTTACTAATTTTCGTTGGGACATATTGATTTAACCAGACAGAGTTTTATTGATATACACTCTCGAGCTCATGTGACTCTTCCGACTAAGGCAGCAGGTGCTATCACTATCCCTAATTACAGAGCGATAGCTGTATACACAGCGACAAACCGATGTTACTTGAAGGTGTTCGTGGATGAATGGGGGTCTTTGATGCCCCGTAGAAAATAAATGTTCTCAAAACTAATAACGCAATTAGGTCACTCGTATTATTATAAATGTCATATAGTGATGACATCTGGTCCGATTAAAAAGCTACAACCAGATTCGGCTAAAATATATCGAACAGCAATATCGCTAAAACACGATCAGATCACAAGTGATCCGAATAAACTATCACTGACAACGCGCCAGATGAAGCATTTTAATGATGCAAAATAAAATAAAAAAGGTATTCAGGTTACTCTCTCTGCAAGTGCTATTTCCGATACAGTTAAATCAGGAGGTATATTTCCACTTCTATCGGCTATAACAGTAGTACTCGCCGTGGCCGCCCCCTGTAGTCGCGAAAGCTTCCGTCCTCGGGGAAGTCGGAACAACGCAGGAATGGCAAATATCGTTGAAACCGGTATCATTAATCTCGATAATGCCACTGGAACTGGAACTCACTGGACCGCATATGCGATTGATCCACGTGAACTATCTATTTCGATTCGTATGGGTTAGCACCACCAAAATAATTTCTAAAATATATTAATTAATTACAAAATACTCCAGTTTGGTACTCAATGTTGCCAACACAGACAATAACTGACCCACCAATATGCGGCAGAAAAGTAATTGCTGTACTTAGGTCTGTCTCAAAATCAACCAAACCACCTCATAAAGCTGAACACGATTATACAAAACGGCGCTGGAAATATATGATTTTGTCTACCAAAGATTTTAGTTAAAGAATTAATCTAATTATTATAGTAGATATTTACAGGAGATCTATTTCGAGACAAACCCCGACTGAATGAATATCACGCGAGAATGTGAATTAGCGACGAATTATCAGAATTATTAAATCTTGCAAATGTGGATCCAAACAAAATGGTTGTATTTCAATACAAACAGGTAAAATTAAAAACGAGTAATCTTTCATTGAACGATATTATTGCTGGAATTAATGGACTAATAGAAAACTCCATAGCGTTATTTGATTCCATCGGTAAGATTAGATCCAGGGTTATTTCTCCAACCATATTAGATAATATTCTCGCGCGAGTATAAAAATCTGGTGATACAATGACAGGCGAACTCTACATGAACTCGAAAAAAAAAATAAACGGCTCTTGGTGATCCAACATCTGAAAAGGACGCGGTAACAAGAAATTATGTAGATGTCATAGACAATAAGCTATCAACGGTGTGGGCCGAATATGATGATGATGTGGGTGCGTTTGCAAATCTCCGTAGAAATGTTAGAAAAATGGATGAAATCTCAGACAATTTCTTTGGTACTCCGCTGACTTTACCAATTGAACTTTCTGAAATCAAAACAAACATTGAGACGATTAAACGAACACAGGTTAATATTGTTAGTGATTTTCCTGCTATCGCCGATATAGCTTGATAAGATTAAAATACCGCATTCACAAAATATCAATGCGATGTAGTCGATACAAGATGGAACTTTCATCTGAACACCTCAAATAAACACCGTTCAAGCTACCGCATCTGTTCGATGTATCTATAGATTAAACTTGATTCCATCGTTAAGATTGAATATATTATCAAGTACATCTACTGAAGTTAATAGTGTAACCGAAATAATAGAAAATGGATCCACTGAAACATTTACAATTAAATATTACGATGATAATTTAGCATCAGCCCCACGAACATGGTATGTAGAGTTTGTAATTGATTTAAGTAAAAACAATGTAATGAACGCCCAACAATATAGATACAATCATGTGCAACAATTACAAACAAAACTGAAAAATCTCATTGACGTGTATAAAAAAGAAATTTGATAAATATCACAGACGCGTTGTCATAATCGATATAATTGTAAACTAGGTTTCATTTGTTATTGCTGGAACAAGTTTATTGCTATCAACCATAACGTCCCTAGTGAGTACCTTAGCTGTGTTAACAATTTGTGTTTCAGCGACTACAACTATAGCTAACGTTGCTAATATATTTTGCGTGTGGTAAATCTTCAAATAGGATCAGTAACTATTTTTTACCACCTTCAAGTTCACCCGGCTCATATAAATATCTCAGTCACATTACCAAGTATTTGTTGTTTCGAAAAATCATTTCGTGCGGGTATATATTTTTCTGTGATCGCGTTAACATGTTTCATGTTGATTGTTCGAGTAATTTCATTATTTAATGCATTTATCACACTTGGTAATCTTGCAACCCACGTTTGAGATCTCTTGTCTTGAATAAATTCCTTCCTGTATTGATATGCAAAGAACCGTTCAGCAAGTATTCGATTAACTCATTCAACAATTGGCTGATTATCGTGTATTGCAGTATGTTCTCCTCTGATGGTGTCATTATGTTTCTTCATCAGCAATGACACTGCACCTTCAACTTCCTTGTCAGGATGAACCTGTCGCAACTATGGCCATTCGTTCAAATGCAGAAGCTACTTCTGCTGTTATTTTTCTTGATAATGGCTCTGCTTGTTTGTATCTACTCGCAACATCCACAACAGTTAGCTAGTACTTGTTTGTCCGTTTTTTGACAGTATCATGTGATAACAATAACATATCAGCCTGATTAACTTCATTGGAACGATGACATCTAAATGCACCTATTCGATTATTTTAGGTGGTGGAAGATACATGTGCCATATTGCCTGTCTTGATAACCAATCAGCTTCAGTAGCACTTTTGACGTTTGCTGCTTCGGCGAGTTTACTAATTGTTGATTTACCTCTCCAGTATCCTCTTGGGGAATAATAAATAGATTCCATAAGAATATTAATTACCAGCCCATAAAACTCCGCTTCCGATACTAGTTTTTCTTTCATCGCGGTTTTTATTAACCACCTAGCTAATTATTCCTTGAAATATGGATCAGTAATTGAATTTAACTGGTGAATCAACATCACATCTGCGAGATGTCCATGCTGCAGATTGTTAATTTCATTTATACATCATGAGTGTGACAAGCTCGATAAATATCGTTTTCGGATGCCCGCCGGGTTTTGTTTCATCCTGATTATCAAGTCTGATATCAAGTCTAGTTCCGGGACCACAGTCATGATATCCTGGAAGATGCTTTTCTCATGGGTACTTTTCTCATGAAGGTCCCGGTAACTTTATTAATTTGGTCACCTGGGGTAAATTTAAAAATCTTTGTACCGCATCGTTCACACTTACCTGCATTCGCTAATTATTATTTTTTGTTGTAATAGTTGTTAGTGTATCTGTTGGGGTCCGCGATCTATTTTAAACCTAATTTAAATCCATATTATTTATGATACATCATCAATGAAACTAATTTTCTGCGACAAGAACTCAAGAACCTGTTAAACATCATCCAGCATTAGCAACTTCTATCAGAATGATTATCATAGGTCCTTCTGGATGTGGCAAGACGCAACTGGTACATAATTTAATAATGAGATGGCTAAAATGGAACATATTGTATTTGCTAGCACCATCTGTAGACGATCAGCGATGTTACGATGTGTTTAAAGGGTTTGATTAAAATGCGAAATCGTTGGATGAGCGCGGTGATGATATTCTCGAGTTTATCACTGATATCAATGATGCATCGAGTGTTGATGATATTAATCGAAGTAATAATACTTTAGTTGCATACGATGATGTGATGCAGGATAAACAATAAAATCCTGCCAGAATATTTTCCAGATGTAGACATAAAAACACTGATGTGATTTTTGTTACCCAGAGATATAAACAAATTTCAAAAGCGGTCAGAGATAACTGTATTATTCCTGCTGTGTTGAATGGAGTTGATACACACACGCTACGAAACATTCATCATACTGCAGAGGAGATTAGGACTATATTCGTTTTAGAAATTCCTTTAGTCAAGCTCAGTAAATCCCACAGGGATTAATAACGATTCATTTACACGATCCGAGATCAAGATATCGAATCGGTCTTGATAAAATATTTGGATAAAATCACAGTAGCAGAGGGTGTGTGACCTCAATAACGACAAATAAAACACTGTAACAGAATTAACTAACCCGTATAAGAAACTCTCAGTTAGTTAGAAGCTTTGTCATTTTGTTTTCGGTTTTGTAGGAACAAATAGACGCCTCTAAATATGTATGGGATTCACCCCTTCTGCTACTGCCTCTGTTACTTACTCAGTTTAACCCCCATAGAATGTTATGTGCAATAAAACCCCTGATTAAACAAAGGTGTAGGAAGTTTTTGAACACGATTGTCTAATTCGTTTGGTATTAGGTTGGTGTTTGGTGGAATATAAATAGAACAAATGGTAATCACTCGATGTAGAGTGACGCTTACAGATATGGCATGAAAATTTGTTTATAAGGGATGACGCTATGAGGGTCTCTATTTTTCACAACAGAAACTCCTGCTATCCTTCAAGAATGTTTCCTGAAGGCATAGAACCTCAGGATCATGCTCGTGTAGGAGCAGAAGAATGTCATTGTAACTGGTTTTAAGTCCTCGACAGTTCCATTGTATGATCTTGTTCTTCATTAGAAGTTTAAAATAGCTAGGTTAGACATTGTGAATGCGGGAGCACTCCATATGGCTATTTGTCTGGAGGAAGTATCGGGTTAAATCTTTTGTTTGCATGTTTGGTGCCATCCTGAAAACAGTGAGTAGTTTATGTTGCATCCATGACCTCAAAATTGCCAAACCTATTGTGTAGCTTAATGGAGTCATCAGATCCTTTTTGCTGCCTGTTTGGGTGTTTATTTGTCTTTTTTGAAGATTGATTGATTGTTTATAACGGAACACCAGCACCTTTAGACTATTTAACGCCATACAATAGGTTATATGGATACACGTTTAAAAATGGTAGAATGTTTAAAATCGAACCATCTATATCAAACACCAAATAGATAAAAAGTAAAACGGTAAGATGGTAACAGTAAAATATGCAGCTTCCATATTAAGGGTAGTTGTAAATGGTGTATGTTAATGAGAACAGATGAAAAGATGTTGACAATACGGGGCGTTATTTACTTTGATACGAGGTTTAAAAAGAAGTATATGGTATTTTAAAATCAGATGGTTCATGGGAAAGAGCCGTTTTAGCAGTGTGATCTGCTTCTTCATTACCTTTAATACCAATATGGCTAGGTAACCAACAGTAAACTATTTGTAATTTTGACGACCAGATTGATTAATGATGGGGTGTCCAGTTTTCTTTTGTGTAGTGACTGAAGCTGTTTAAAATATGTTTCTTTTCGATAAATTACAGAGCAAGGTATATTGCTCTCATTTTGGCTAAAAAAAGGACGACTCATTTGGCAAACGAACCTTTGTTATCTGTTTGCGACTAACGAAGGCTGCAGCAGCTTTTTTCCTCATCCTTTGATAAGTCAGTGTCTACTCTAGTGTAGTTTTTAAAATCGATGAGGAGCCAAACGTTTTCAGAATTGTAGGAAGATCAATTTTTGTTACTGTCAAGGATGGATGATATTCCGATATCAAATGACGGTATGGCTACTGTTTTATTTTCGTACAAGGTTTTGTATTTGAGTTTTCTAAAAACAACAGGCGCAATGCAGGGTTTAGTGAGTTTGATCATAGTTTCAGAGCATACTGTGAAGAAAAGAGTTTAGTACAGTGTGATAAAGGTGGTTCGTTCGCTTCAGCGAGAAGGCTTTCACAAGGAGATGTCTCAAATGCGAGTCTTATTCCTTGGTAATAAAATGGATCAAGCATCTTCAAGTATGAGTTCCTAGCTGAACCATAAACAACGCAACCATAGTCTAGTTTGGAGCGGATAAATGTTATAAATAAGTTGAAAATGACTTTTTATCAGCACTCCAGTCAATGTGCGCTACTACTTTAAATAGATCTAAAGATTTCAAGCATTTAGCTTTCACATTCGTGATAAAAAGAAGGCACAAATGTAATAATGAAAAACACAAAAAGTTACTTTACAAATTACAGAAACAAAGGGTGAATGGCTCTCAGTTTTTTCACAATAAAACGATGGATATAATTTACTCAGCTAGTAAACAATATATAATTTTATTTGTATAGTAAAATGTATTCACTCAGTGAAATTATGCAAGCAAAAATAGGGATAGATCTGCGACTTATCAGTGCAGTCCCGAACGATACAATGGGTTTTATGAACCACAAAATTAGTCCATGGCTAATATAGTATATGTAAGGCGATGCACTCCATCATCAGCACACTTTATTTAACCTCCACAGCTGCTACGATTCAGCTTACATTTGTGCGTTCTGATGTTAATTGATCGAATATTTGGGTTAAATATTCACGCATCTTATATATACACGGTTCTTGTGGTAGCAATTTGTAGTTTATAAAACCGATAACGCTTACTGCAGAGCAGTTTGCGTTTATACCTTTTGGAGAGTTCAAATGACACCTACGATTAAATATATCCTGATGTGCTGACTACGAAGATGATTATGATCGTCATGACGATAGAAATGACAAAAATAAAGATTACATGGATGAGGAAGGACAAGCAGAGAAACGGGGGCCCGGAGTGGCCGAGTGGTCTAAAGCGCTCTCCGTTACGGATCACTGCCATGTAATCTATTTCTGTGTGGGTTCGAGTCTCGGATTCAGCCAATATGGGCGTGTGAGAAAGCTTACCAGTAGCTTCTCATGGATCAGTGGTTCTTTTCGGTGTGTATAGGGTTCTTCCTCCACCATTAATACTGGCCGCCATGTATAGCATATTGTGTGCTGAAAAATGGCGTTAAACCCTATAACAACAACATCACGCAGATAAACAAACAAAATTAATGCAGGATAACATGAAGAAATAAACAATGGTGCATAAATAATCCGATATGCGATGTGTTTGAAACGAAACATATAATTCAGAAATCGTTTTTTTAAGCTTTAATATTTTATAATTGCCGATACAAACGAACTGCTGGCTTGTGTACGAAATTGAAGTACGAAATATACGAAAGGATACATATCATATATCTACACAAACAAATTACAAAAGGGGGTTTTCCGCGATTAAAATCTCGATAGTCTTGTGTAAATGTTTGTCTGTTTGGTTTTTTGTCAGTGATTTTCTTATGTCAGACCGATTAAATTAGCAAGGGAGACAACTCCTCCATGTTTGTCGAAATAGATTGTACACCACAAGGGATTGTATCGCTGCTTACAATTATTTTTACAATTACAATTATTACTTATTATTACATAGTACATGTATAAATGGTAAAGTGAAAGCAGCGATAAAAACCCCTTGGTTATAAACGATGCCACAATATTGAAAAATTATTTTGTGATATAATTTGAAAAGAAGGTTTTAAGCAGGTCATTAATTAAACAAATGGCATTTCAGCAGCAAAGTTAGTCTGATAATTCAGTCCCACAAATCTGTGTTTATACTGATGGACGATACGTGGGTTTGATGTCATCTGTTTATTAAATTTTTTTTACTGCATAAAAGTCTTTCAGGAACGCATATGCGTACAGCGCAAACGCGTACAAGTCCTTTTGTGAAATCATTCTAGCGCAAAATTCAAAATGACCACTGGACAGAATGCTGTGTTATTATACGTCGATGTACAAGTCGCCAAACATGAGATTTGATCAGGAAATAGTATGCAAATTACGATATCAAGAACATTTCAGCCGAAGGTAGATCAACTAGAGCGGAAAATAAAGGGACGTGTTTAAAATCTATACTAATGCGCTCAGACATAAGTGGTAACAGAATGTTGATGGTTTTAATGAATAGGCGATATCAGCCTTTAAACACCAGTCAATATTATTATTAGGGGTTAATTTATCGGTCCAAAGAGTTTAACGTTTTGTGTTGAAATTACACCTGACATAGGCATTACTTTCCTATTGTCCTGTATATTGATTATTTTTCTTAACACTACCCAAAAGGAAGATCATTGAAGTGATCCATAAAGACTTGTGGTTCGGTTAATTTTTGCTAATGTTGGATTATTCAAATGTTGACAAATGTGAGTGGATCATCACCCCGGTGAACCGCTACATCTGCCTGGATGCCACATGCAAATAACACTACTGCATAAAAGGAAAAATTACAAAACTCCAATAAATTAAAAAGACATGCAGCCTTCTAAAACATTAAATATGTATTTTTGCACCACAAAGCAGATTTCAAGTATTAAAACACACACACACACACACACAGATATATATATATATATATATATATATATATATATATATATATATATATATATATATATATATATCTTCAAATGCGTGCATGAATCTTGCATATAACCTATAAATAGGTGTTGCAAGTTTTCAAATCAATTGTAATAAAAAATGAACATTTATATATATTTATATATTTATATTACCATTAGGTGGTTCAGTAACTTGGTTTCTGTGCGGAGTGCAATATTGTGTCATAATTCACGTAGGAATTATTCGGAAATGTGTTGAGCAGGAACATGCTGCGATTTATTACCGTATATGTGTAAATAAGGGCTTATATGTAGACAATTAATTCATTCTTATATCCTATTTTCTAGTTTTAATATCAGTTACAGATGTCTTTAATGTTGTTTTTGAATATAGTTTGAGGGAAAACATTTGGTTATGATATTCAACAACTCTTGGCTAAAGTTTTAGGATAGGAGTTTTCTTCAATTTAGTGCAAAGGACTTCTGGACAAAGCAAGTGTGATACATCGAGATTGTTAGTGCATGGTACATTCAAGGAGCTGGAATTCACTTAAAACAATTGATTAATTTGGACTTGTATGTAACGTTCTATTATTAGTTTTAAATTAATTAATTTTAGTTTAAGTTCCTCTTACGTTTTCATTTGAAAGATTAGAGAATAAAATTGTTTGTTGAGTTGAACAAAACTCTTTTTTCTTTCGTTTGTTAATTATCTTACGGTCATAGTGTCTTAACAAAATATACATACTCGTCTGAGATATGAATTTCCTAAATATATTTGAGAAATAAGAAATTTGTTTTGTTTGAATGTATCGCACTTTATTACCAGGTTTATTATGTTCATTTTGTTTTGGACTTTTGTTAGTTCCTTGTATTTTTATTTCACTTGGTTAAAGCAACAAGCTTTCACAATATCTTTTAAAATGGAGAGCTTATATTCTAACCTGGCTCAGACAATGTTTTTGGGTGTAAAACGAGACGCGTTGCTGGAGGTTGTCAAACACCATTCCATCTCAGACGTAAAACCGTCTTAGGTAAAAAAAGAAATTAAAATGTTATAGTCTCGTACTTGGTGGAAAGGTAGATTTTTGGTATAAGTGCTTTGCGTTTATTTAGTAAAACTTTTCTGGTTCAAAATAATAGTACTAGAATACATTTTTGTTTATAAGAAGACTATACGAATAGAATCAATGCAAAATCATCTTCGTCAAATATCAATGGAAATAAAACATGAGGAAAAAGATAGAGAAAGGCAATTACAAATTCCCATGCATAAAGAGAAAGAGGATAGAAAATTAAAATGCAAATTTAAAACCAAAAAGACGGAAAAGAAATGCAAATGAAAATGTAAAAGCAGAAAGAGATAGCGGAAATAGAAATGAAAATGCAAATGCAAAAGACAAACTTGAAATGCACTTGAAATTAAATGAATTAGTTGCGGCTACGTAAAGTACTTTCCTGACAGAATAGTAGGTTATGACAATACCAGAATGATTGATTGGCACCAACGTTTAAGTAAATTAAGTTGACCAATAATTTGTTCATTCTGAAAAATAATTCGGAGAATTCGACCTAGTCAAGAGAGAATTGAAAGGTACTATTAAAGATTGTACTTATTGGTAACGCTCGTGAATTCTGCACAACACTGTCACACCAAAGTGCTAATTATGACAATTAAGGAATGTACCATTTCAGTATGCACATAATGCATATCGTCCGAGGTTAAGAAATTTTAAAAATGGAATTAACCAAACTCATGTATTACAGGGAAAATAATATATATTTTGGTTAGTGTGCATCTCAAACGATTGATAAAGATTATAACAACTTCATATTAGTTGAAGAGTTCATGAGTTGTATCCACTATGATGTCAAGCCCTATCGTGTGGGCTAACGTTAGGAACTTTGAAAGATGCTGCTCGTACAGATGACGAGTATTCCTTGCCTCACAAAGTTACCTTTGTCAACACGTTTTCCTCTCCTCAGTTATTAAGAAACAAACAATCTGGGTGCCATACAAATATTTTCCAAACTCAATCTGGCATGAAACGGTGTATCGTTAGCGGCTCTTACAATAATTTAGAGGGTGAGTGATCACGCGTGGATACAACAAATTGGCGGATAGATGAGTAAGTGGACAATGAGATACTATTGTTTTTAAATAAAAACCAGCTTGAATCTAAATAATAATAATAGAAAACATACAAAATGCTGAAAATACTTAATGTAGGATACATTATTAGGTCTTTAAGTTTGTTCCTGCAGTCAACAAAGTGAGTTTTACGAGCACTCTTGAAAGGGATTGCTGTGTCTTTGTGTCTAATTTCAATGGGCAATTCGTTCCACGTTGCTTGGCCCTGCTATGCAAAAGAACGTTGTTCATATGACTTCGTTTTCACAGTGGAAATAATGAGTATACGATTATCAGAAGAAGAATGTAATTATCTAGCTGGTGTGTACACATGGGTGAGGCCTGATAAATATGTTCTACTGGAGTCCGTCAGTGAAACGTAACACATATAACAAATTTTTAGTTTGATTCTGGATCGAATGAATAGTCAATGTAGGTCAGAGGGCAGAGGGAAGGTGTGCTCTGATCGTGGTACTGTAAAGATGATCCGAGCAACTGTTTTGAACTTTTCAGGGTGTCCTACTGATTTGGCGTCGAATAAAGCAATACACAGTAGTATCTCTGGGATGGTTGACACAACAGTTGACGATTTGCTCAAGGTTATCTAAATCCACGGCCGAATTTGTAAATTGTTTAGCTGGAAAGGGCGAAAGAGAACAAATTGTTAAAGCGAGGCTGAGTTTTTGACCAAATTAATTTGTATTGGGTTAGTGAGGATAAATACGAAGAAAATACTATTAATTTATTAATAGTAGCAGTACTAAAAGTAGTAGTAGTAGTAGTAGTAGTAGTAGTAGTAGTATTGTTAGGATTAAATTTTTAGTAAAATTAATAACATTGATATTTTCTTTAAATTGTATTAAAGTAATGTTTTATTTGTTTATATTAAGTAAGTTCTAAAAGTGTGTTAAGATTAATTTCATTTATTTCCAAAGCACAACTATATATTAATTGAAGGAAAATAGTTGATATACGAAGCATAAGTTGGCAACGCAAATCATTAGCTATACGAATATACAGTATTGTGTGAAAATAGGTTATAAAGCAAAAGTCAGTCAGCTTCTAAGTCTTATCAGTGAAACATATATTCCGTAAAACCAGACATTGGCAAAAATCTTACAAAAGTCAGTCAGCCCCTAAAGTCTTATCGGTAAAACACAGAACAAACTTTGGTACTGACGTAAATACAGAACGGTTCATGTCTAATGTTGGACAGTATCTAATGTTTGACGGACATTGCTGCTGGCTTAATATATTAAACATGTTGCTGATTTAGAATATTTAGGGATTATCATGTTCGGACGTAACTAATGCCAAATGAACTACAAATCTGAGTTGTACCTTATGTCAGATGACGTCAAATTAAGCTGGTTTGGACCAGGAAAAACTGACCTTTACTTGATGAGAGAATAAACATCTATTTCCAAGGGTACGTTAACCTGACACAGGATGCATATAAAAGACCACGCATTTAAGGGTCAGGTCAGTTCCGTACCGACAAAGGAAATAGATGTTTTGTCTTCTTATTACAGGTAAAATAATTGTATATTCGTAACTTCTTTAGAAATAAGTATTTTTAATGATTGAGATTTTAATGGTAAAATTGTTTTGTGTGCAACATTGCTACTGAATTCTTTTATTTATAATATATTGTAACGGAATGTTTAAATGTTCTAAATAATTTATATCTAATTATATTTATGTACTTTTTATTGTAAGGTTAAGATTGCTACCAACTTCATGTTAGATTTAATATTGAAATAAAGTATTCTTTAAGTAAGAAAGAATATTATCTAGCAATATATTCTAAATCAATATTCTATTTTAAAATAAGTAAAATGCAATTCTTTAAATTAATTGTTACATTAACTACAGTAATTACATCTTACACTTTTGGCTACCTTGAAATTGATTGAGAATTAACTATTTGTATAATATTCTAAAATGCAGAAGTTATACGAATAAATGAAGTTGGAAAGCTTGAAAAAAGGAAAATATAATATGTATTGCATGAACTTTTATTATAAAGTTTTTAGATGTGTTTCTAGAATGTAGTCAATATATTTGGGTTGTTTAATTAAAGGTCAGTTCCGTACCGACAAAGGAAATATATGTTTTGTCTTCTTATTACAGATAAAGCTGATGTAGTGCAGCTGTTTATCATCGCGGCGACGGCTATCATTTCAGATATAGCTGTTAGCTGGCGAATATCATTCAGTGTAACTGTCTTATCATCGTGGCAGCACGCCTTTAAGAGAGCCTGAATTCTATCTCTCTCTCTCTCTCTCTCTCTCTCTCTCTCTCTCTCTCTCTCTCTCTCTCTCTCTCTCTCTCTCTCTCTCTACCACTATGGATATTGACGCTCCTTAACATGCGAGTAATTCCTTCTCATAGCAAGAAATGAGAAGAAGGTTATGTAAACCTAATCACAACATACATAACAGAAACTCTTCTTACATAACAAGAACTCTTTTTACATAACAAATGGTGTTAGTAGTAGAAGTAGTAGTAGAAGTAGTAGTAGTATTAGTAGTAGAAGTAGTAGTAGAAGTAGTAGTAGTA
Source organism: Unio delphinus (assembly GCA_029339505.1). Classification (NCBI taxonomy): domain Eukaryota; kingdom Metazoa; phylum Mollusca; class Bivalvia; order Unionida; family Unionidae; genus Unio; species Unio delphinus. The sequence continues at coordinate 97,432 of JAQISU010000502.1, forward strand.
TGTGATGATATGGTGATGGGTCTGGCATTGTTTTTCTTTTTCTTTATTGACAGAATCACGCTTAGAAATTTTTGTCGCTGGGCAATTGGAGAAACGTGCCTAGCCAAAGAACATAGAAAGATAGGCGATCTGAGCTGATTTGACGGAATGATTGGCAAGACAAATAGTGTCATATAGTTTTGTTTAGCTTTCATTAGCACTTAATGAAGTTTATGAGATTAATGAATCATGCAGTTGCTAGTAATTTCTTATACATTTATAATGCTATAAGCACGTTTCAACATAAATTTGTGTTTTTCTATCAAAGACAACTCATTCTCAACTTTAAAACCTAGGTCTTTGTCAACACTATTTGAAGAAATTCCTATATATCAATCGATTAAGATAGATAAAGATGGATATATAGTGGAATGGAAAGATAATGTACAAAATGCTTTATTAGTTTACTTTACTATAGTGGATGAAACAGTGTTCTTTTCATTACTTACTGAACCGTTTTATCGAAGAAAGTATAGTATTTGTATTGCAATTGAATAAAAACAAATTTTCTTTAAACGAATGGGGTATTTTGGAGGGGTATTTAGTGTAGTTTGATGATGATGATGTTGATGATTATGATGTTGATGATGAAGTTGACAATGATAATGCTTATTTTTATTATTATTGATATTATTATTATTATTATTATTATTATTATTATTATTATTATTATTCCAAAAGGGTAATTTCAAGTATTTTAGCTTGGAATAGAAATTCAACACATTTATCTTTACTGTGGAAATAATAAATCTAATTTTATTGGTTGTTCGACTTTACAGATTATTGAATGAATTAATAATAATAATAATAATAATAATACTAATAATAATAATAATAATAATAATAATAATACTAATAATAATAATAACTGGGGATTAGCGTCAACTCAGTGACTTGCAAATTCATTGTCTTAGAAAAGGTATTTAGTTGATACCAGTCTCTTTGGGATCGCTGCGAAGTTTTGCATAAATCTCAGCATCTAGTTTAATGTCACGGTCTGAGCATCTATGCAACCTGTGTCGGCCTATTTCGTATTACCTCTGAGGAAGCACCAAACAGTTCACTCCATTTTCCTCCAAATTAACAAACACTAAATTTGATGGTATGCTAATAAAAACATATTTGCATAAGTGGTTTCAAGTGTGCATTTATTTGTGACGATTTAATTAAAAACTCGGAAATGCGCGTGCTGTGTGTGAATACGATATTTGTTAAGTTATACTGACTCCACAGGAGTCTCACATTAGTTGCAAATGACAACAGTACGAGCAAGATGTACTCATAAAAGAAGTTTTACATGAAAGTCGGCCAATATATGATTTCGTCGTCAGAGGGACACGAGTGGTGATAACTGTAATAAGGCAAGATCAATGTTGCCTTTCTTTCATTCTTCAGCACGTTTACTGCTGCTTATCGTAATACCAGATAGAAATATGTTTAGTAGATAACGAAAGCCCTGATTGGCTGTTAGTTCAGACCAAATTATTATGCCACTTCTACGGATAGTCTTTTTGTTATTTGATAGTTGTTATTAAGTCATCAAGTTTCCTGCGTAATGATCATAAAATGTTAGTTACATACAAATGTTTCCGGAGCACGCAGTAGTTACGTTACACTCTCGTGTTACTTTGTCTAGTGCAGTCTTCTATCGTTCTGGCAAACTTTTGTACACTGCACAGAGTGATCCCTGCAATGAAAAGACTTGATAACTATTTTTAAACAATAAGGACTGGAAATTATTCATAAAATAGCACTCTTACTTTTATAGTAAGTGAACAAAGAAGTCTGCTAGAAACGTTCAAATATGCATGTATGAAACATGCAAAGTTGCAGCGTTCCTGAGGTACGTTTTAAATCTACAAAGTATTTTACTAGATTATATAACGATTAAGTACTGATATCATCGTATTATAAACAGGACACTTAACCAGGAGCCTTAGTGGAGCATTACGTTTCTGATTGATAAGAATTCCGATACATTTTCGTGTATCACATACCAACATTGCCATGCAGCACACCTAGATTGATATATTACCAAGTAGATATATATTCGGTTAGATTTATTTGCAAACATATTTGAAAATAATATTCATAATACCTTTAAAAAAAAGTTGTGTAAATAAGGATATGATACAGTAGGTTACACTGAAAAGTAAATTAAAGCGTAGGCGTGTTACAATAATTTAACGAGTTTTTTACCGAATATTCCTAGTTACGCCCACGCCTGGATATATTTAGATGGACCCAAATGAACAGTTGTCAACACCCATCAAGCTATTACGTGAATGGGTACTGTAATACTGAAAGTGGAGAAAGAGCATGTTGTAAAAACATATCACGTGCATGGTTTGTTCAATGTTGAGAGAACAATCGGTTTTTGGTATTTTACAACAAGGTCGGCCATGAACTATATAGTACGTGTACCTATTATCTTACTATTCAAATATTTGCAACATGTTATTCATAGATATTATGTCACCTGTAGGATAATTGGGTTAATTTTGATTTGATTTTATAGGTTATTTCGTTGACGTTATTCAAAGTTACATCTTTAATAAATAATACCATTGGAGACATAATCTTATACAACATAATTCTTACAAAATCGTGAAGCGCGTGAATATGATAAACACACATGCTTTGCGGGTAGTAATGCTTAAGATTTGAGTAGCGCAACAAGGACATAATGTATTCGACAGAACTCTCCCATTGCTCTTGCTTGTATAGAGATGGAGCATCACGTAGGATATCATGGCTTCATTCCATACCCTTTATCTTTTTCCATTTGTTAATATAATTTGTCGCCATGTTCATACCATACTTATGCAAGCAGGAGCAGTCGTAATGCGTAGTGAGTATCTGCAATAGAAACTTAATGTTGATTGAAGGTATTCTCATCACTTTTAACCTGCGGTGTATTTATCTTGTTTTCAATGCCTTTTCCTATGGTGCAGGAGCCCCGAGTGACCGAGTGGTTTAAAGGGCTCACCGTTATGAATAATTGCCATCTCACCTCTGTCTGCGTGGGTTCGAATCTTGGGCTAGACCATTGTAGGTACGTGAGAAAGCTTGCCAGAAGCTTCTCGTAGGTTGGAGGTTCTTTCCATGATTTTCCCAGGTTATTATCCCATCTTTTATACTGTCATCCATGTATAACCTTTCTTGTGCTGAAAATGGCTTTAAAACCCTACAAAACAAACAGAACGTATGGTGTCTGTATCAAGTCCTCCACCCGACTTCGGAATATTCAAAATAAATCAAAACCATCAAGTTTTTAAACACTTTATTTGCAAGGAATTGACATAGAAATCACTGACCCACATTGACCTTTTGTGTCTTCAATGAAAAGTATTCACTAGTTGTGAAATGTGGAAAGATAACATTTTGTTTTTGTTTTCTTCAAGAGTTTTTCATTTTAAAGCGGGACGGTCGAAGTAGACAATTGTGGATGTGGAAGCGTTTATATTGATGCCCCGTTCCATATAGTTGGGTTATTTCAAGTTTCTTGAGATGACATGTCATTCTATAAAGACAGACGTGTAACTATATTCAATTGGCAAAAGCAAATCACAATGGACACTATTTAATTAACAACGAATTATAAGCAATACAACGGACAAAGTGGCTATCCTACCGGTTTTGCTTGTATTTTTCCTGTGTCATAGTGTACCTGGAACTGAAAAACAGAAGTTACAGTCTATATACAGTGCATCTGTCCTGCTATAATCGTACGAGTTTGTCAGGTGTTATTAGGGTGGATGGCAAATTGCCAGATAGCCCATAAGTATGTTATATGATAAGGATAAGTTACCATACTTTAAAAACATGACTGTTATTGTATTGATTAACCTACTTCGACATAAGAACGTTCCTGGCGATAAATAACATTCTTGATAGAAAATGATAACTGAAGAGTTTCAACAAGCTTTAGAGGATAACTAGCACTTTGATGAAATTGTCTAGTCCAATTATAATTTTTGCTGCCATCTATACTAGCCTATAGTAGATTTTTGGTCAACGTAAATCTAGAATAATAAGAAAAAGTCATTTAAAGAACATAGCTTGGTGGAAACTGGTGCAAATTGTGGTGTAATTCTGCGAGAATTATGTTTCTCAATTTACCTTTATTTTATAAAACAGTGGTCCCGCCTACATTGTACGACTACCTTGTTCAATCGTTGTGAATATTTTCTGACACTGACGATGTTAGAATGATAGGCTGAGCACCATCTGCCTTGTGACTGCTTCCGATAACAGAGATAAGAGACAACGCGATAAACGTGTGGATGCCCTTATTTTTAATTAGTTTAGCCCCGTTTGGCATGAAGACTTCATTAATTTATTGTTGTTTAAATTGGTTACGCTTTACTTTTCACAAAACAATCTTTATGGTCAATATGTTTTTTTCCCAATAAATACAAATTGATAACAAAACTTATTAAATAAAACTGAATAATTTTCCGATAAATTAGTGGTTCTTTATGGTGGAAGCACACATCAGATACTTTGAACTCCTAAGAGAGTAACAGCCATAAGGTAAAATAGTTTCCATTTGCAATATGCACAGAGGACATGATATCGGTATATATTTATATTCCTGTACTATGGTTCAAATTTCTTTGGATATTGTATTTACGGAAAATGTTCAAGAACTAAGCACACAACTAACCAAACCGACCACTGCAATGTGCTCGACAGATCAGGTTGAATTAATCTAACGTATATGGTCATCTTAACCTGGAGTAGGAAAACAAAGCGATAGTAACACTGTGTTATATCAAGGACACAGCCCAAATATAATTTTTCGATGCTGTCCTACATTATATACCAATATAATGGATCATGCTGTCTGTTCTTTGTCAAAGGTCACAATCGATTACGTTCCTGTAATAACGTTAATATTCGATGATATTATTTTCATTCATTACGGTATAGTATCATAGCTCCATTATTGTCTTTCGTTTTTATATCATTATGTTAGTTTGTTATAATGTAGTATTTTCAACTCATTGTGTACTGTTGTTATTTTATTTTGAGGTAGTAATTATTTTTTTTTTCTTCGTTCATATTGCATTACATACATTGTAATATAATTTCGTGCAGTAACATTGTCAGTATGTTTAAAGTGTCATGCTCACTCAGAATACTTCAAACGTTATGGAAACTTTTAGCGTGTAAAGTAAACGTGTTTTTGTTTAAGGAATTGATTGATACATGTGCTGCATCTGTGTTTGTCCAATCAGTCGCCAAGATTCAGTTATTAAGAAAATTAACTCAAAATCGTTAAGCATTTTAAGCCTTCGTTTCTAACGTTTCTTTCATATCTGAAATTTTAAACATTTTTTTTAAAGGATGAGGTACAGAAGCCTCCGGTTTGCTTTGACTTTTATAGCATAACAACAATTGTAAGGCGATAAAATAATAAGGCAAAGAAAGAAGATGATGACTTGATATAGCTTTAGCTTTCTAGCTTTATAAATCAGGATTTACCCAACATTTTATATATATGAATGACTCTAAAGTGGCACACCAACATCAAAATCGCTTGCACAGTACAAACACGGTTATCTTATTTTAACCTAATCACTAACGAGGTCAAGTATTCTCATGACTCATTGTCGTTACTGTTGTGACCAACAGTGACCTCATACATGAAAATAAGGTAATATGCTAACTCCTACAACATTTATCGTATATATATATATATATATATATATATATATATATATATATATATATATATATATACATATATATATATATATATATATATATATATATATATATATATATATATATATATATATATATATATATATATATATTGTAATACGCACAGGGGTATTCACTTGACCGAGCGGTGTCAAAACCCTGGCGCGAGTCACGCTGGAAGTCATAAGTTTTCCCCAAATTTCCAAAGACTTCCATACAACTTGAGTTGTAAAATGGAAAGAGAGACGTGTCTGCTATAACTAATAATCTTTGCTCTAATCAATTGGCGACCCAGAGGAGATAACTTGCCCAAACGTCCATTAACTGCACCTTAGCATGGTTTTTTTCCATTATCATACCATTTCCGTACCGCAAGCCCGTCATGCCATAAAAATTCCACTAGTATTCCATTACTAACTGGGAAATATTTAACTGCGCGCCTCTAGGCCAGTCAATCCACAGAATTTCCGGCGTATCACGCTTATATACATACGCCCATTTTCCACTATGGACACATAAACGGTACCTACCAAGTTCCAACTTATTGATTCCATTCTATAATTTACTGATTTCCAACCATAAATGCCGCCTTTTCAATCACAATACTTGTATACACCACTGAATTTTAATATGGACTATGTTACTGAAAGGGACAGTCATTCGGCTTGTGCCTAAAATCACTACTAACGAACCCAGCATGGTTCAAATTCACTAACATATATAACGTATATATATATATAGATCGGAATTCAGATACCGTATAATCTGATGTTGAATTCTACTGTGTCATCGAACTGACCTCTCAATCACAACCAATATGATAGTATAACGGAATGGGGATTGCAAACTGAATTTACTATTTGACATGTTATATATGGCATATATGCTGACCGCTACGTGTCCTAATAATTCCAAGTTCGAATCTTAGTGAAGCATCCATGATGGAAGACGATGTCATGTGATGAAGTCAGTTCTGGTCTTATGAAATTCAATGAGCACAAATCTTTTCCAGATAAATAACAAAATAAATCCTCTTGATCCAAACGAACTGAAATAATTTCCAGTAAAAGGTAATTTAAAATAACTCAAAACAACATAACTTAATATTCCAACTTCCCAACTTCTACTAAATAGTTCGCTCCAAAACATAATTGATATACCTGTTTTTACGTAAACAAGGAAGGGGTCACATGATCTTCTAGAATCTTTAGAACAAATTTACGTTCAAAAAATCTCGTGCACACTGTATGACCCAGATGAGAATCAGTTATTTTTACTCTCCAGAACTAAAATTAGAAAGATGTTTACAACAAAGCTTAATAATGTCCTTGGAATCAATAAATCATTCTAAAAGCTTGTTTACAACTCTGAAGCCAGGTCAGAAATGAAGTCAACATCTGGTGTTTATTTTTAGACTACAGGTCATCCCACTTTTTTAAAAAAAAATATCTCCCAATGAATGAATCATAAACTTAAAATGTCAAATTTGAATCTGACAAACAAACAATAAAAATAAAAAAATGACTTAAATCAAATATACGTAACAATATACATATATATATATATATATATATATATATATATATATATATATATATATATATATATATATATATATATATATATATATTGTAGTCAACCTATGCGTCAGAATCCAAGTTGTCAGTGCCTTCGAAAAGCTATTGGTATATTAGTATTTACGCAACCCACGGAACGTGATAATACAATCGGCTAGTTACCAGAAACACTACAGAGCATAGGGACTTCAGCAAGCAAGCAATACGAGACAACTGATACAAAAAACAAGATCGCGAAATAGTTGCAAAATACAAAGGTTCGCAAAAGATATTACTCGTTATTTGATTCATAGACTCCCTAGGGAACAATGGTGTTTCTGACCGCACTAGCATTCGAAGAGAAAAGTATACTGCACAATGGTGACTAAACCATTAATTGATCTGTGCAAGGCTTGGAAAATTGGATAAACGAGAGTTACATAATTGAGCTATGAGACTTTCAACTTTCCAACCATGTATATCTGTAATGTACGAAACTTATTTCGTTGTTTAATTAATAGATTATATATCGAATTTCACAATCTTTTGTTTAAGTATGATTCACTCGAGTATGATTCACTCGTTGTCTATCCCGAATTCCAGATGTGATTGACAGGGTGATGTGTGTCATCAACGGTGCTATATAATCAGTGTAATCCTGCTATCTCTCTTCACACGGAATCCCGAATGCTCTACCCAATACACAAATACACAGTGAAACATCCACACCAACAGTTGCAAATATACCTTTTAGGACGACTATTAGATTGAAATTGAACTTCCGAATTTTCACAGGAATGGCGTTTTGTACATCCGTGGTAGGAGGTATGATGTTCATTATTTTGTTGTATAGACCAGTACAATCTCTCGATCCAAACTCTTCCAAACAAAGGAGCAATCGAAATGACTCCATTCCTCAATTGCCGCCAGTTCACAATGAGATCAACTCTAGTGTGTATAATGTTTCGGCCTTTCCAGATTTTCAACATTTGTTTTCACCGTTAGGTACCGGCACTTTACCGCTTGATGTTATGTCAACAATGTTCCACCAGCTGCTGGGTTCTATGGGAAATACGACGTCGCTGGCCTCACTTTTAGCCACTCCCGCTGTAAAGCAGATCCTCAAATCACCACAAATGGCCGCCCTTCTCGCATCTCCAATCGGTCAGCAGCTCCAAAGTATACTAGCGGATGGCGGGCTAGGAAAATACCTTACCTCCGCAATGAGTAGACTCAGTACTGAATGCCAAAACGATGTTCAACTTTTACTGGGGGCTATTTCCAAAGGGGAAGGATGGGCTTTAAAATGTAAGTACAAACAATTATCTCTAATTATTCATTGAATGATGATATATGATAGAAAATATTGTATGAATATGTGAAGGTATTAATCATTATTAGAATAAAAAAAATAATGAATCCGTATTTAATTTTTTCTTTTAAGAGCTTATTTGAAAATTTGAGGGTAATGCTAACTTCCCTCTCCCATGTGTTACGACTTTGTTACTTGCACGTAAAGGGATGTTAGTCAGGTTAACATTTATTTGTATCAGGTTTATTAATAATTACATGCAAACATGTTAGCTATTTTCTTTTATTTACTACGATTTCATGACCGAAATTTGTCGTAGTACAAATTAGTTAGGTGAAACAATGCAATTATCAATAGTATTGACTAGTGGTGAATGGGCATGAAAAATTAAATGATATGCTATATACATGCCATGTAACACAGGCGGTAGGATTTGCTGTGTCGAATTAGGAACGTGTGAAATTCTTACACCCATTTGTTTTTGGGTACTATTCATTTGTAAACTTTGATTATAGACTTCTAACAGACGCATACTAATTTAATATGTTACACCATTCCTCTCTGTTACTCATGTATATAGGGTAACGTCGATTAAGATAGAAAGAGGAAGATGACTTTCATACATATTTTAGCAAATTGTACAATACTATTGTACGATATTACGTGAACGTGCAAATTGGTACAGTAGGAGATGATGCCGGAGCTGTGTATATACCTGTGTGACTGCAGGGTTGGGAAACAAGTCTAATTTGATGAGACATGGTTATAAATCAGATTTTCAATTCTTTTGAATGTCAGCCTTGAAAATAGGCTGATTAACATCCGGGCTTCCTCATCTTCTTCCATACAAACCTTTCCAATATCACCATATTCTGTAGCACCCTCTCCCATTCCATCCTCTCTTATAACACCGTATCAAATCATCACATAATACCATCTCAATTACTACCTTCTCCCAGTCCACTCATTCCCATTCCACATTCAAACATACCACCGTCTCCCATACCATCCGCTCAATCAGGGATACATAACATTAGACTGTGGTTGGGACTTGTTTGCAACAATCAACTGTTAACTTTGGTCTTGAAAGGTCACCTTCAATATGAAGATGGTAGACACTCGCCCTTTTAAAGCGAAATATGAAATAGTCTGAATAAATGATTAAACGTAAATCTTGCATATTTAATGTACTAAAAAAAATAAATGTTAATGCATAATTACAATTATTGATTTCAAAATGTGGCCCTCACAAAAGCTGAGCCATGTGTTTCATATTCCTGATGTGTATCAAAAGGAGACATATCAATAACAAAAGGAGTTGCCGAGGTTCAATTATAACTGGAAGGAATTTGCGATATGATATGAAATAAGCAGTGCCGGTAAGAACTGATATGATTTGTCGTATATCTACAGCTAAACCGATCATTATTGGATAGAGAGAATAAAGAAAACTCAAAAGATAAAAGGGATGGATATCAAACATTTTGTGCATCGCAATGTAGTCAAGCTATATCGGCTTCTTTTTTTCGGGGGGTGGTTGGGGAGGATTTCTTTACCCCTATATGGTCTTAAACTGAGAAACAGGAAAAGGAAATTTGTCAAGTATAGTAAACATCAACCAAAAATTGAATTCTATAAATAATAAAACGAAAATGTCAGAACTTAGAGGTATTGGTAACCTACTACAGTTTCGTATTTTTGCATAGCTTAGATTTATAAAGAGAATGAATTTTCCCAATTTTCCTTAATGGATAAACTAGATAATTAACCAAGATGTATATCTTCTGTATTTGTTTAAATTGCCTTCGTTTGCTATGATTGACCGGTGTAATTTGTGTTATAAATCATACGGCTTGTCTTTACGTAAGATGGGTACCAATCAAACATCTGCTAAGTCCGCTTTGTCATTTTCACTTCCTAGACTTCAGAGGTAAATTGTAAAACAAAGAGTCGGTTATTGTTTACGTTTACTATATTCGTTTTTTTATTCATTGAACTTTCGGAAGTAGGTATCATCTAGTCTTAGACAATTAATTTTCCCCATTTTAATTAGTACGTAGGACAGTATACGTTAACTTTATCCAGGTTGAACTTTTGAGCAGGTAATCATTTTAGTATGCATTATCTAAAGAACTTTAAGCCGCATGCCATTATAGTAACATAGAGGTGTGCACAGATTCTCTTCATTGTGAATGTTGTAAATGTAAACAACTTAACTATATCCTCTAACTTATCACAATATATTTGCCAGCGTGCAGATATAAAGCAGTGGATAGGATCATGCACGATCTAGTCACTTACACGAATTTGTCTTTTCTATGCACTAAATGAATCTCAGTGATTCAGTTAACCGTGTGAAAAACTCATCTCAGAATGTATGGATCTACGAATGCGATCATTGGATCAACTCATCTCGGTCATTGTGATGAGAATTTGTGTTGCTCTGCAACACTTCGCCCACCCAATCAAAAAGATTGCAAAAACATTTCACAGCTGATTTAAACTCGTGGAACAAATGAGCTGTCTATGTGCTGGTTGTATAAGATCATTATAATCTACATGTATTCACACACACACACACACACACACACACACACACACACACACACACATATATATATACATATATATATATTATAAATATATATGTGTGTGTGTGTGTGTTCTATCCTGATTAAATTTATAAACAGTCAGTTAAATTCAGTCTCTAACTACAACTGATTATGCAAATTCAACTTTTCTATGCAAGCGACCAAGAGAAGGTTTCAGATATGTTTCTTGTTTGCTAGTTTTGGATGCCATGGCAAAACCACCTAGTGGGATCTCAGACGGACAGTTCCTTTGGTTAGGTTCCTATGATGAGTGCGTTGATGCCAATACGTTGAATAATGCAACAGAGTTTCGTGGACAGTACTGCTTAGCTGACATTCCGATGACAGGAATTGTAGGTGTTCTTTCTTTCTTTCTTTCTTTCTTTCTTTCTTTCTTTCTTTCTTTCTTTCTTTCTTTCCTTCTTTCTTTCTTTCTTTCTTTCTTTCTTTCTTTCTGTCTTTCTTTCTTTCTTTCTCTCTATCTATCTTTATATCTATCTCCCCATTCATCCATCCATCTCTCTCTCTCTCTCTCTCTCTCTCTCTCTCTATATATATATATATATATATATATATATATATATATATATATATATATGGGGGCGTGTGTATACTTAAGTGTGAAATATAGAACCACAGTTAATTAAATTAATATATGTTTTCCTGCTAACTAAGAACAGGAAAACTCAGTGTTCTAATACACTTTACACAAAAATACAGATGTTTACGGACAGACAAGCCATTCATAGTGTTAACAAACTGACAGACAGTAGAGGGATTGGCGTGAGTTCCCTTTCAAGTTCTGGACACTTTTTCAACGGCGGAGTGTTCCAGAAAAAAAGAGTTTCTACAACACCCGTCGTTCGACGTTATTCTGCTAAAGTCCTCTCTATGTATTTGAGACCTGGCTTACTTTTCACAAATATTTGTGTTTATACATTTGTAAGAAATTCTATATCAGTATGTTCGGGACAAAATCATAAATAATCTACAATGAAATTATTTTTTGCTATGTATACGACAAGGATTGTTTATTTTCTAGCCATGTAAATCAAATCTTGCTCACTTGAAGAAAAAGTGTAATAGCTGCTCATATGACAGTTAGAAACCAATTGTAAAATTGTTCTTGTAATATTGAAAAAACGACCACACTAAAAATGATGCTCAGCGTCTAAGATTTGTCATTCGTTTCGCATATTAATGTTGAAATGTGTTGAAATTTTGCCATATAAGGACGAAGACTTGGATACTTCTGTTGCCTAGTCTAAAGCAAGTTGAAAAAAGAATGTAAAGGCATTACGGTGTCCAATAGGAAAACATCTGAAATATATGTAGAAGCAAAACTGAAATAGAATCATCTAGAAAATACTTATAAATTCGTTCAAAAAGAACTCCATATAAGTAGTGATTTTACGTCGGCAGCAATCATGCGTGAATTTGTTGAAGACATTATACTATAATGTAACAGCATGCTATCAGAATTATGTATATGCAGATGGCGAAGCCTATACAGTGCTTAGTACAAATAGCAGAAAAGTATGAGGACGGATGATAGTACCGCAGCAAACGATTAATGCATATACTAAATCGATATGAAAGAGATGATTCGTTTACATTTTATATGAAATCTATTTAACAAACGATGGACTTAATATATGCAAAGGTGTAATAAGGATGTTTGACAACACTCTGTAACGTATGATGCACATTAAGTGTAGAATTGAAGGTTTGGATCAAAAACAAACTAGTATCTATTATCATACATGTGTGCTTTGATGTGTTTTGGTTTTTCATTTCATTTGTTTTTACAATTTTTATTGTTTGTTGCTGTTTGTTCTCCTCTGTGTTCTTTGCTTGTTCGTTTGCGTGTTTCTATGCTGTTGAATTGGTTTTAATACTCCATTGAAAATTTCCATGACAAAATTAATTCCTCTCTTTACTTACAACTGATAGTGGTGTGACAGTGGTCAGTATATCAAGATGCTTGTAGAAATAACTAAGATAAAACCTATTCCCAACAACAAAATGATATATATTTTATGTATCAACTATAGCATGGTTGATATGACGTTTTTATAGTTTGGCTTTCTGCGGTACGGAACATAAATGTCTGGCCATTCGCTATTAATAATGCAATTATAACTGTCTATTTTCTAACTTTGAACCATTCCTAGGTACATCATTCTAAAGTGCCTTAGGTAACGACTACATATTTCTTTTATAATGGCAGTATAGCTTATTAGTGGATTTCCACATTGCAATTTAGAAAAATATTTAGCAATGGTCTGGTGGAAGGACAGACGGATAACATCACACAATGTATCATTCTGCATAATACGTTGGAAATAAATGAATTGACGCCATTTATTCGATCAGAACATCTGAATTATATTAATAGTATACGTTTTAGTTTGATGTGCATGTATGCAGTACTGTTTATCAGCATGTCGATCATACGATTTGCATCTAACCCACAATGAAATGCAAAAGGGTTGACTTGAACTGCATATATTTAACTATATTCACGTCTACGACGATATCCTTATGCAAACGTATCCTGATGACAAAGGTTAACCAAAGTAGTTGAATTTACTACTTTCTTTTTTTAACACTCGTATCTGTATACAATATAGCCATGTTATTATTATTATTATTATTATTATTATTATTATTATTATTATTATTATTCAGGTTCCAAGTGTGCCAGGCCTACCAACCAAAATCACCATCGGTGTCTGTGTACCGGACTCATGCCAGCTAAATGGTCTTGAACTTCCAGTCTTATGTGATATAAAGGAAAACTTTGTTCAGAATCCAAGTGCTATTGCAATTACGTGCGTATTAATAACCCACTTATTCCAGGGTTGGAAATGAATATCCTACACCAGATATTGTTATTATTATTATTAGTAGTAGTAGTAGTAGTAGTAGTAGTAGTAGTATCGTTCTTGTTTATTTTTGTTGTTGATGCCATTAGTTTCATCAGTATATGTTGTTTCTTCATCATTAAATTAGTACAATTAGATTTCGTTTTAGAAACGTTTTCCTGCAATCGTCCTGATTGCCTGTCCAACGAATTTACTGTATGAATTTGTCATTTTAAATTCTGATAGGAAAATGTCTTTTTCATAGATTTCTTTATGCTCTTCCTACTTGTAGTTCACAAACTATCAGTGGTAACACTTTTACTACAGTGTCAGACTTGTAATTCACGGATCACAAGTTTGATATCCGCCTCGTCCAGCCGTAATATATTGCTGCATCGGACTGTCCTTGGGAAAGACGCTTTGCTCACATTTCATGGGCTTGATTAACATAATAATGTCTTAAATGTTCCGTTAAAACTATCCATTCAACTATCTTTCCCTCATCTTAGTAACATTTTGCTTACATGCATGATGTCGAGGCAGTTAGCTTAAAGCTTACGTGTTGCAACCGCAGTCGGTTCTCTCCGAATAAGCATATTTAGGCCTAATATATAATGATTAACAGCCCATCCTGTTGTCGGAGGCTTGTGATATACCCCATCATGTATGTACTACCAGATTTTCAGTTGCTTCATCAGTTCTGTGTTCTTCTTTGCTTGAGATTAATGGCTAAATTAACATGATATAATGAAAAAAATGTAAATTCAATATATTATATATTCTGGGTGTGTGTGTGTGTGTGTGTGTGTGTGTGTGTGTGTGTTGCTCGTCCGTCGATTTGACAAGAATAGCTTTGGTAATCCGAGGGTTGTAGGGGCTGATTCTGTTCTGTGTGTGCGCAGGTGGCTGATGAGGCCAACCCTTGCATGGAATGTTCGTTTGCATAAGGGACAGATGATGAATGAAACATCTCCAGGAAGGCTGATGACACGTGCATTTCGGGCTTGCCTCTTCAGCTTTTCAGTTTCTGTTCTGCTAGATTCGCACAACATGGGGCCTTTGTCCACAGAGGAACGCCACGTGAATCGATCGTCTGCTGTCTGCTCCGAGGAATCGGGGTGTATACTGAATGCTTTCAATGCAGCTTTCAGATTGTCTTTGAAGCGATTTTATCTAACCTCCGCGGTAATGCTGTCATTGCTGAAGATCTCCATAGAAGAAACTCTTAGGCAGTCGGTGGTCTGGTATGCGTACAGCATGTCCCGCCCAGCGTAGCTGGCACTGCATCAGGATGGTATGGATGCTGTGGAGACATGTTTGGGCGAGTACTTCAGTACCTGGAACCTTGTCCTGCCAATTGATGTTGTGTATGTTTCTGAGAATTGTCGTGCGAAAAGTGTTCAGCTTCCTGGCGTAGCGTTAATTCACCGACAAAGCTTCGCATGCGTAAAGTAGTTGAACTGAGCTGAACTGCCCTGTAGACCTTTAGTTTGATCTGAATGCTGATGCCTCTAATTCCAGAAGTTGCCATACAATCTGGCAATGCGAAGGTTCACCTCGTCGTCATTAGCGATGCTCTTCGACAGTTTGCTGCCAATGAAAGTGAAGTTGTTCAGTTAATGGAGCTTTTGGCCGTTGACGGTGAGGTTGGGCTCAACATAGGGCTTTTCAGGGGCCGGCTGATTCAGGTCTTCAGTCTTCTTGCTACTGATGGTAAGACCAAAGCTTGTAAAGGTGCTCGAGAAATTGTCAACGCTGCATTGCAGGTCGGCTTCTGAGCCAGCATTGAGAGCGCAGTCATCATCAAAATAGAAATCCCTGACGGTGTCTGTCATAACCTTGGTTTTTGCTTTAAGCCTCTTGGGACTGAACAGTTTTCCATCTGTACGGTACCTGATTCCGACTCCTACCTCTCCGTCTCTGAAATCGTTTGTCAGCACGGCAATAACAATGGACAGCCCTGCTCGACGCCATTGTTTACTGGGAAGGACTCGGATGTCTCTCCATTGTATTGGACTCGTGGTTGCATGAAATCGTGGAAATGCTTCACCATATATATATATATATATATATATATATATATATATATATATATATATATATATATATATATATATATATATATATATATTTGCTTGGTCATCCGTACTGGGCCATTACCTTCCACAATCCATCCCTGCTGACAGTATCAAAGGCATTTGTAAAGTCGACGTAGATAGGAAAAAGGTCGGTGTTTTTCTCTTGATATTTCTCGTGTAGCTGCCTTGCAGCAAATACAATGTCGATGATTCCACGTTGTTTTTTCTTGGGAATCCACACTTACTTTCTGGCAGTAGTCCATAGGTAAGGTGCGTAGTTGGGCGGTACATTAGGATTCTAGCGAGTATCTTTCCTGCAATTAAGAGTAAGGATATACACCGGTGGTTGTCACAGGCCGGATGGCACCATTTGCTCTTATACAGATGGATTATGTAAGAGTCTCTGAATTTCTGGGTGATCGTTTCTTGCTGCTTTATTAGTAAAGACAATTTGTGGATCCTTTCTATCAGTGTTGCCTTTCTTGTATACTTCAGTTGCAATGGAGTCTTAACTAGGTGCTGTGCCACTGGAGAACATACGTTATGTGTCATCCACTGCTTCGTTGATGGGCAGTTGGGGGAGACTACTGATGACTTCATCACTAATGGATGAAGGGCGATTCAGGACGCTGTCAAAGTGTTCAGCCCATTGTTGAAGAATCTTCTCATTGTCAACAATTAATGTATTTCCGTCTGCGGTGAGAAAGGGTTGGTTGAACCAGCGGATGTAGGTCCATACACTACTTTCATGGCATTGTAGACGTTCTTCATGTCATGCTGGTCTGTGTAGCACTTGATCTCATCAACTTTGTTGTTCATCCATGTGTCTCGCATCTAACGGATATTCTGCTGTATAGTTTTGGGTATATTGTTGAACGCATCTTTCTGAGATGCAAACTTGGGGTTGTTGAAGTAAGCTTGAAGGAGGAGGTGGTGTTTCTCATCCAGCAACTGCTTGATCTCGTCACAGTTCTCATCAAACCAGTCTTGATACTTTCTGACTGAGGGTCCTAATATTTCCGAAACTGTGATGTTGACCAGCTTTTTGAATGTTCACATTCTGATTGTTGAGAGGGTTGGATTTCATACCATCTTCTTGGGCATCCACGATAGACGTTTTGGTATTGGTGCATTTCAACGTGGTGACCTGTATTCGTTTATGAGCCTTCTTTCCATGTGGCATTCGTTTGGGCGGAATGCCGATGTTGAGCTGATGATGATAAGTCGGTAGACTGTGCAGTAGTCCGCGCCACATAAGGACTGGTCACACGCACATTCTACCAATCCCTATTCTGACAAATACTTGGTCAATTCGGTGCCAGTGCTTAGAATGATGGTGCATCCATGACGTCTGGTTAGTAGTAGGCATGCTGAAGACGGTATTAGTTATCAGCAGTTCACAATCGGCGCAAGTCTGGAGTAAAAAAAAAGAGTTGATGATTCAGTGACTCACCCCTTGATTTCCGAGCACTCCATCCTAGGCCACGTGATTACAGTTTAGTCTTGGATTGAAATCGCCAAGAATTACGAACCTTTTTGCATTGGAACGTCAACAAGAACGGAGTGAAGATCCTCTTAGAACTTAACATTTATTTTGAATGGGTTGTCCATGGCTGGAACATAAAAACTTATGATGGTAAAGTGCTTTCTTCAAGACAAGAAAGGGAGTTTCATGGTCATGAGTTTGTCGTTTACGTCTTTTTCGTTTATTTTCAATTTGCCTAACAGTGCTGTCTTCACTGCAAAGTCGACATTTACGTGCTAGGCCGCTCCAAAAGAGCCCCATTCATACAATTCGCCTTCTCCTGCAAGCCGGGTCTCTCTCAAGTCAGCAATGTCCACGTTGTATCCTGCAAGTTCCTTTCACATTAGGGCGGTTCTTCTCTCGACTCTAAAACGTAATCCACTGTTTCAATGTGTGCTACTATTTTCATTTGAAACCTGGATGGATATTCATTGAATATCGCGTATGTAAATCTATGTTCTTTGCTTCAGTGCATAATACAAATTTGCATTCGGATTTATGTAAATTTTGCCATACCTTTCAATTTATTTTGTTTTCTTGTAGTTTTAAATTTTCTCGCTGCTGGTATCTTTCTTTTGTGGTTTTGATTTTGCTCTTGCTTTTGAGGTTTCTTTGGTTTGGCGGTGGTATTATTTTCGATAAATATTATCCTCCTTTGGTATAGAAATGAGCAGTGTTTGAAATGTGACAAGGATTATAATGTAAACAATAATATACATTGTTCAATCTGTCAATTTTGAGTAAGCGAAAATATATTCTTCTTACAGTTGTTACTCTATTCAGGAATGAATTCACTGACAGCTGCCATCGAAATCTTCCACAATGGATGTGGTATAAGAACCAAATCGACAATGCTCCTCCAAAATGAAAATTGTAAGCAAATGTGTGCCTTAATTCAACCTTAACAATATTAATGGAGTGTTTAGCCGGTTGCTACGCAAACAGATATAACAATGATTATAAGTATAACCTGGCATCTTTCACATCAAACCATATGGCATGTCTTTATCAAAACCAAGCCGTTCTTGGAAAAGCATACGTTTCATTTCCATACGTAGTGTGGTCACGGTTGATACACTCCAGTGACTAGTGTGGTCACGATTGATACACTTCAGTGACTAGTGTGGTCACGATTGATACACTCCAGTGACTAGTGTGGTCACGATTGATACACTCCAGTGACTGCTGATACCTCGGCTTTAATTACAAATTTCCATGCGGTAGACCCGATGACCATTAGATAAATGTAACTGATAAGCGTTATGGAGACATACGTAATTTAACATCACATACTGGATAATGAGAGGACGTATGGAAATTAACAATACGGATGGCACATTGGCTGTCTATGGAAATATTAGCATTATAGGGCAGAATGATACCCTATAAAAATTGCAGAGCATTTAAATCACAAAACCTTTTGTTTAGTTCTTAATTCTTAATTCATATTTTGTCCTTCAAGTTTATGTCATTCTCATGCATAATAACTCTCCGACCATATAAAACAAACGGTGACTACATTTATAGTAACACCATATATATTGTAGGGCGGTGGTCTCAGCAATTGGTATTATTATATTCTTCGGAACGATGTATGATCTCATCCGACAACATATGACCCAAACTTCCAAAAAGTCTCAGGTTACTGAAATGGATTTCGTGGCTTCGCCACCAGAAATAAACATGAATGGCAGCACGACTTCACCAACTAACTCCAAAACAAATATGGACAAGCCCTCCTCGAATAAGTATGATCTGATGTCGGGAAAACGCGAGAAACGAGAACCTGGTATGTTATGTACAGACGATTATTCATTTATTTAGTTATTTACTTAATATTTCCTTTTTGTATACAATTCATTGGTTATGTAGGTAAGGTGTATGCCACAAATGTATTTCAAATTAGTAAATTCACTACCGGTCTTATTTATTTTCCATTAATTTATAAATGGGTGCGAGCAAGTATGTTATGATGATTTTGCAAATAGTTGTTTTACAGTGATTCAAGCAGAGACAAGATTAGTAGAAGTGTAGTAGCTGTAGTAAAACAGTAGTAGTAGTATTAGTAGTAGTAGTAGTAGTAGCAGTAGAAGTAGCATCACAGTAATAGTATTAGTTATTGTATCAGTACTAACACAGCAATAGTTGTAGTTACCCTAGTAGCAACAAAGTATTATTAGTATTATTAGTGTTATTATTAGTAGTAGTAGTAGCTGTAATAATATTAATAGTAGTAATACATTAATAGTAGTAGTAGTAATACATTAATAGTAGTTGTAGTTGTATTGGTACTAATACATTAATAGTAGTTGTATTGGTAGTAATACATTAATAGTAATAGTAGTTGTATTGGTAGGAATACATTAATAGCAATAGTAGTTGTATTGGTAGTAATACATTAATAGTAGTAGTAGTTGTATTGGTAGTAATACATTAATAGTAGTAGTAGTAATAAATTAATAGTAATAGTAGTTGAATTGGTAGTACTACATTAATGGTAGTAGTAGTAATACATTATTAGTAGTTGTAGTTGTATTGGTAGTAATACATTAATAGTAGTAGTAGTTGTATTGGTAGTAATACATTAATAGTAGTAGTAGTAATACATTAATAGTAATAGTAGTTGTATTGGTAGTAATACATTAATAGTAGTAGTAGTAATACATTAATAGTAGTAGTAGTAATACATTAATAGTAATAGTAGTTGTATTGGTAGTAATACATTAATAGTAGTAGTAGTAATACATTAATAGTAGTAGTAGTAATAAATTAATAGTAATAGTAGTTGAATTGGTAGTACTACATTAATGGTAGTAGTAGTAATACATTATTAGTAGTTGTAGTTGTATTGGTAGTAATACATTAATAGTAGTAGTAGTTGTATTGGTAGTAATACATTAATAGTAGTAGTAGTAATACATTAATAGTAATAGTAGTTGTATTGGTAGTAATACATTAATAGTAGTAGTAGTAATACATTAATAGTAGTAGTAGTAATAAATTAATAGTAATAGTAGTTGAATTGGTAGTACTACATTAATGGTAGTAGTAGTAATACATTATTAGTAGTTGTAGTTGTATTGGTAGTAATACATTAATAGTAGTAGTAGTTGTATTGGTAGTAATACATTAATAGTAGTAGTAGTAATACATTAATAGTAATAGTACATTATTAGTAGTTGTAGTTGTATTGGTAGTAATACATTAATAGCAGTAGTAGTTTTACTGGTAGTAATACATTAATAGTAATAGTAGTTGAATTGGTAGTAATACATTAATAGTAGTTGTAGTTGTATTGGTAGTAATACATTAATAGTAGTTGTAGTAATACATTATTAGTAGTTGTAGTTGTATTGGTGGTAATACATTAATAGTAGTATTTGTATTGGTAGTAATACACTAATAGTAGTAGTAGTAATACATTAATAGTAGTTGTAGTTGTATTGGTACTAATACATTAATAGTAATAGTAGTAATACATTAATAGTAGTTTTAGTTGTATTGGTAGTAATACATTAATAGTAGTAGTAGTAGTTGCATGGGTAGTAATACATTAATAGTAATAGTAGTTGTACTGTTAGTAATACATTAATAGTAATAGTAGTTGTATTGGTAGTAATACATTAATAGTAGTAGTAGTAGTAATACATTATTAGCAGTTGTAGTTGTATTGGTAGTAATACATTAATAGTAGTAGTAGTAATACATTAATAGTAATAGTAGTAATACATTAATAGTAGTAGTAGTAATACATTAATAGTCGTTGTAGTTGTATTGGTAGTAATACATTAATAGTAATAGTAGTGGTATTGGTAGTAATACATTAATAGTAGTAGTAGTAGTAGTAGTTGTATGGGTAGTAATACATTACTAGTAATAGTAGTTGTACTGGTAGTAATACATTAATAGTAATAGTAGTTGTATTGGTAATAATACATTAATAGTATCAGTAGTTGTATTGGCAGTAATACATTAATAGTAATAGTAGCAATACATTATTAGTAGTTGTAGTTGTATTGGTAGTAATACATAAATAGTAGTAGTAGTAATACATTAATAGTAATAGTAGTAATACATTAATAGTAGTAGTAGTAATACATTAATATTAGTTGTAGTTGTATTGGTAGTAATACATTAATAGTAATAGTAGTTGTATTGGTAGTAATACATTAATAGTAGTAGTAGTAGTTGTATGGGTAGTAATACATTAATAGTAATAGTAGATGTACTGGTAGTAATACATTAATAGTAATAGTAGTTGTATTGGTAGTAATACATTAATAGTAATAGTAGTTGTATTGGTAGTAATACATTAATAGTAGTAGTAGTTGTATTGGTAGTAACACATTAATAGTAATAGTAGTTGTATTGGTAGTAATACATTAATAGTAACAGTAGTTGTATTGGTAGTAATACATTAATACTAACAGTAGTTGTATTGGTAGTAATACATTAATAGTAATAGTAGTTGTATTGGTAGTAATACATTAATAGTAATAGTAGTAATACATTAATAGTAATAGTAGTTGTATTGGTAGTAATACATTAATACTAGTTGTATTGGTAGTAATACATTAATAGTAATAGTAGTTAGTAATACATGATTAGTAGCAGTTTCGTTTTAGCAGTAATACATTAATAGTAATAGTAGTAATACATTAGTAGTAGTAGTAGTTGTATTGGTAAATATACATTAATAGTAGTCTTTTTTGTATTAGTAGTAATACATTAATAGTAGTAGTTTTGAATTAGTAATAAATCAATTGTAGTGGTAGTTGTATAATTAGTAATGCATTTATAGTCGTAGAAATAGTTCTTATAGTAGTACCACAGTAATAGTGTTATTGTAATAGTAGTAAAACAGTAATAGATGCAGTTGTAATAATAGTGATGGTAATAATATTAACGGTAATAGTAGTAACACAATAATATTAGTAGTGGTAATAATAGTAACATAGCAATAATAGTGTTTTTGTAATAGCATTACTACAGTTATTGATTGATTAATTGAATTTCAACGGCGCACCAGCACTTTTAGGCTATTTAGCGCCATACAATACGTTATATATTTAAAAAAAAAGAAAGTTTTAATATCGACCAGCGATATAAAGAACCATAATAGTTAAATATATAATGGTAAGGTGTTGGTAACAGGAAAATATGAAGCTTCCCAATCACTACAGTAATAGTAGTAGTTCTAATAGTAGTAACACAGTAATAATTGTAGCTTAATTTTAGTAACACTGTATGATAGCAGCTGTTTAAATAGTAGTAGCACATTAAAAGTAGTAGCTGTAATAGTAACAAAATTATTCCTGATGATAAAAAATAAAACTGGATGAAAAATACTTCTTTTTTCATGAAATAAAAAATAGATGTAGACTACATTTGTATTAGTGTATGATTGATAAAGGAGGATAAAGTCATTTGAGAAGAGCAGTAGTTATGACAAAGGGCATAATGTCTAAACTTTGGTAGAAATAATATCTACATCTAGTTCATAGATTGCACACATGCTGTTGATAGTGGTCAGGTAGGTTACATCTGAATATCATTTTCAAATCTAAATATAAATTTGTTTTCTCTGTTAATGATTAACAGTGTAGCTATCTGATTTATTAAACAAGTGCAAAAAGCAATCATGTAGTGCCCCTTAAGGCCAAGAATACTAGGGGTTCACTTCCACTGCGCGTAATTAAAGGGAACGAAAAATGTTTAACGGAGCGGATAATGAGTGTCCTAGCCTTCCGAAAGTTAGCCCTCTATATTATTTTATTAATGTTTCTTTTAACTTTTCCTGCAGGAATCGTCGGAAAGCTGTTACTTTCATTTTCCATATATTCAAACGGCAGAAAGCTTCTGAGCACTCAGCAGACATCAGACAGTCTTACTGCAGTGAATGGGATCCGCTTCCTTAGCATGTCCTGGGTCTTACTTGGGCATACTTTGTCGTATACCTTTTACCTTCAAGGTATGCATCTAGGTTTATGTTTGTTTCTGTCAAACAATAAATGGTTCGAAGTTAAACGTTCCTCTTTACTTTAACAGTTACTCATTAATTAAAACCAACGGACAAGGTTTTAACATTATGTGGTAGGTCCAGAACTGACTGTTTGAAAATGACTTGCAAGACAGAACAATGTGTGGAAAGTCCCTGGGCGGATTGTTTGAAGCTGACGAAGATGTAAGGGACTTGAACATATCTGTCGCTATGACAACGGATATCTACCACATCATTTACATCATTTAAGACTCCAAACCGTTCAACACAAAGTGAAATAGCATTCTGAAACACGTTTGAAACTTGTATGAAAATGGGTGTTTTCCAGTTGAATAGAGAGTCATAACGTAAATATCACATTAAACTTTCTGACAATATATCCAGATGATATAAGACTAATAGGAATATTTGTTATAATTTTCTTTTTCTTTTTATTTTGTCTGTCGCCAAATTCCATTGCTTACATTTCACTAAGTAATCATCCGCTAACCCTGACATGCCATAACTTGATATACTTTGTTCATGTCTTAATTTATTTAGTCAATGTATTGATGGGAATGTATACATTGAAAAATGGCTGAACATTTTTTGAAAGGTTCCTAATCGAATGAGAATTGTCAAACAAGTAATATTTTTGCATTGATGAAGGTAACTCATAGTCTCTATATTACTAATATTGTTTTCTTTCTTTCAGTATATTAATGTTTGCTAATCATTTTTTTTTCTCAGCAAACGCAAGATCATTTGTACCAAAGGCTTACAATGAGATTTTATTTATGGCCATATCAAACGCGACAGTGTCAGTAGACACATTCTTTGCGCTCAGGTAAGTGACATGTGAGATAGAGACGACGCAAGAGAGAGAAATGTAATTTTTCATTTGAATCACTATGTGTTTGTGTCTATGTTCAAATACAACCAATAGTTTCCATAACAAGATACACAAAGTAATGAAATAGGACAAAACTGGCCAATTATTCATTATCTAGAGATATAGATGCTGATACATTTAAAATATGAATGGTTTCCTCTCTACGTTTGCACACAAGCCACAAATGTTTTCATTATCTCGATTTAGCACATTTGTTCACCCTTGGCAAGAGGGTTATTTGGAACATTTTTTAAAACCTATGTTACGAGGTAGGCGAAGGGTGCATCCAATAATACCACGCACATAGATTCCAAATGCAATTTTGCCAGCAGAAATTAAATACAGAATATCAGACAAAAGCAAATATGTTGATGTCAACTTTAATCTATAGATTGATGTTTACGAAGTGTAGAATGGAATAAAATCATACTAATTTCCTAGCCAATGGCTGGAGCTCAAAATATGAATGCTCGCGGAAACAAACATGGAAAATACATTACATCTGGCCAGACTGTAAACTGATACTAATAATTATTCATGCCAATGTATAATTTAAACATTATCAACTAGGAGACTATAATTCAAACCGTAAAATGAACCACGAACACGTTGAGTCATTACCAGGACGAAGAAAGCTGAAAATTATAAATAAAGATGTCACAAAAACATTAATCTAATGGACATCTTGAGTGCAGATACAATCTTCTTGGCACAAGAAATGCCAAATGAGTTCGGTAACTTTTAGCGGTAAAGATTGAGAGAGATATCCACTCCAAACATAAACAATACTTGGCACCTAGAGTTGTGAATGCCATAGACTACGGCATTTAAAGAGCACTGATGAACATATATACATTCTAAGAGTCTTTGTGAAAAGAAACAGTACATCCATACAATTCACGGCATATCCAGTGCTAAGAGTACACGAGAAAGGTCTGAGATCAAATAATACAAGGGAAGTTGTTGCAAGATAATGCAAAGAACGTCAAGAAATGCGATGTAATGATTCGTATAATACCTCAATCATCTTATGAGTTGTGAAAACACCGCACCACACTGCAATTCAGTGCTCTTGCATGCATGTAGAATATATGAACAAAAAAACAAAGTAACTAATGTTGAAACCAAAACCAAACTCTGTCACTATGGTCAATGTCAAGCCTTTGAGATGTGCTTGTAAAAGAAATTTGGTGATGACAATTCGCGGTCAAACATGATTTATTAGAATTTAAACTTCAATCTCACGCGTCACGATCAATCCAGATAGTAGTAGCTTAGGGGCAGCGTTAAATCTTCTTAAGACTTTCTTTTTCATTATTATTTGGATTCTGGTCTTGTCTCTATGCTAAATTCCTGCAAAAATGATCCATTGCGTTGCAGATTATCATCACTCAAATAATGCAACTGACGCGAATGCGAGTTTGCACGTAGTTACCCCTCATATCCTCATCCATACACACACACACACACATACACACACACACACACAGACACACACACACACACATATATATATATATATATATATATATATATATATATATATATATATATATATATATATATATATATGTGTGTGTGTGTGTGTGTGTGTATGTACAGGTGCACTGGATCCAGCAAAGAATCACGTGTGTCAAGGATTAAGATAAATGCAATAAGCTGACAACGAACAGTGCAAAACTAGTAGCTTACCACCCTAAGCGCTTTCGACTCATAATGAGACTTTAACAAACGCACATGCACAGCATAAAGAAGACGAACAAATAAAACACGAAACGGGCTTGTTTGCAAACCTTTACAAGGCTATTTCTACATGAAATGCCAAAATGCCATATTATAATGTTATATTCAGAATGCCAAAGTATAATGCTATATTTGGAATACCAAATTATATCATTATATTCTAAATGCCGATTCATAATGTTATATTCGGAATGCCAAATTATAATGTCGTACTAAAATGCCAAATTATAGTATTGCTTAGATCCGATTGAATAAGATTTCAGTGCATTGAGAATTCAAAGATGCAAATAACACGTACGTGTCATTGCTTTCATAATCAAACGGCAAGTAAACCAACCCATTTCGTTTCTTTTTAATGTTCATCGGCACTTGAATGATTATTATGTTACGTATGCAAATTTCATGAATATTTGCTACTTTTGTTACAACATAACTTTGACATAAATGACTTCAATAAAACCTCGATGTTATGGCTTTAACATGTTTGATTTGTATGCAGCGGTCTCCTTGTGGCGTATGTCAGCTTGCGAGAAATGCAGAAAGTCGGCGGCATCAAGAAACTTAATTGGATCATGTACTACTTCCATAGATTTTGGAGGTAAGTAAATACAAACAAGGGTGCAAACATAATTTTACTATTGTTGTTCCGATTAATATATTTGTCTTCCTAAGAATTTTCTCACTTTCAGTCAAAGGACAATTTATTCGATTATGGTATGGACTATCGATTCTTTTGGTCTTAATTCAGTTATGCTCCTTTGCTGTTGTTTCGACGTTTAGACTTTTCCTTGTTCCTAAAAAAATAAACAAACTGAAACAAACAAACAAAAAACTATAAACAAAAACAAGGATATTTTTGTCCAGAGCGTTATAGAAAATATAATAAGTTATCAATCGATCAGATCAGATACCTGAAACTATTCCCAATATTTTGTTTAGTATGTATCTAATGCCGATTGCATAATAAAGATCTTGTTTATCTTATGCAACGCTTTCTCCAAATTAAACATGGTTACTATTGAAGAAAAAAAAACATTCCAAAAACATCAAGCGACATGAAAAGTGACCTTGACAAAGTGTTCATTTAACTTTTTTTCTTTATTATTTGGCCACTCAGATGTTTCACCTCAGATTAATAGGCAAAGGCAACACCGTTTTGATTTCATGCAAACGTATTCCAAATGAACCATCTCAGACCCAATTGGAACTTCTGTTCTTTACTGTGTGAATTTTCTGCTCGATACATAAGAGCTGTAGTTTTCTTTGAATATTTGACTGATATATTAGCACTTGAGTAACAAAAACTATGCCATCCCCTTTCTTTCAGTGCACAGATATGTATAACTTGTGCCAAGCAATATAATGTAATGTGAGAAAAAGTAATTAATATATCTGTTCAACTTTTCTAAATCTCTGCTAACATATTGACACGATATCTAAAACTAATCCAAATATTGCATTGCCCTCGTCTATGAAAATAGAGAGGTCCACATGGCGAAATGGGTAAATCTCCCACTATCTAGCTTGTTTTTTTTTCAATCTTGTCGAGATTATTCTTCTTTTCTTTTTCTGTCGTATCATTGCTACCAATTCTAAAAAACCAAAACTACGAAATGTTATATTGACAGATGTCTACAACATCTTTTAAGAATATGAATATGAAGGGCATTAGTTTTAGAGTAATTACATTTTTATAAGAGGTGAAAGGTAATCTTTAAACTGAATAGAAAAAATACCACACTAAATGTACATAGCATAGAGACACAATAATACTTTTATGTATGATATGAGATTAATTTTATCAAATTTGTAAAATTTAGTATTAAATTAATGAACTGACTAATAACTGATAATAAAACCTAGCAGCTATTAAGATTTTCTTCTAATTAAATATTCATAAGCTTACCTTCTTTTTAAAATAAATTGAAAGATTTTTATGCTGATTTATTATATAGATTTATTTCTTGACAATACAGCAATATTTCAAATCCTTCTTCTTCTTCTTCTTCTTCGCCGTCGTCGTCGTTGTCTTCTTTTATTATTATTATTATTATCATCATCATTATTATTATTATTATTATTATTATTATTATTATTAGCAGTAGTAGTAGTAGTAGTAGTAGTATTCTAAATTTGTAACGTTAACATTGAAATTGAATTCCATTTTAATACTGCGTGTCCGCCATCGTAAGGAAATATAAATAAAATATATACCCAGCTTTGTATATAAAAATCCAACTTAGAAGAATGTACATCTTTTATACAAAATGATACTAGTACAATTCTGCTGACTGATTTTGCAATGTTTACTATTAAAACGTTTTATCAACGACTCCTGCTATAATAAACTCTAGATATTAAGCACAAACACTGGTCTATGCTCGGTTCATTTTAAGTGCCTTTGTGTGATTGCCATGAAAGATATATTTGTATCTCACCCAATTCGAAACATGCAAAAGTGAATACTTTAATGTACAACTGATGCGATGTTCTTTTGTTATGCACTAAATAATATCTT
Organism: Unio delphinus; assembly: GCA_029339505.1. Lineage (NCBI taxonomy): Eukaryota > Metazoa > Mollusca > Bivalvia > Unionida > Unionidae > Unio > Unio delphinus. Next base: position 126,245 of record JAQISU010000502.1, read on the forward strand.
TTGTACCGCATCATGTATGGATTTGTATCATTGGCCAATGGCCTTTATTACTAATAAACAAATTATTATTATTATTATTATTATTATTATTATTATTATTATTATTGCATTATTATTATTATTATTATTATTATTGCATTATTATTATTATTATTATTATTATTATTATTATTATTATTATTATCTGCTTATGTATATCTACTAGCAGTGCTTGGTATTAATATGAAAATTACAGATTTTATATTCATGTTAGAAAAACATGCAGCTAGTCATTTTGTACTAAAAATCCTCGATTACTTTATAACAATCGGCAACATATCTTATTTTACTGTAACATAATTACGGTTCCCATCTGTCTCGTTTCAGACTGACTCCGCCATACATGTTATTTCTTTTTTTCTATTCGATTCTCTATCCATACTTCGGCAATGGACCCTTCTGGTCTTTTGCGAGTCATCGGGAGTGGGACATGTGTAAAGAATCCTGGTGGACCAACTTACTCTATGTTAACAACTTGGTCAAAACAGATAAAATGGTAACAATTAATAGATTTGATAGTAGTAGTAATTGTAGTAGTTATTGTTGTTGCTATTTTTGTTGTGGAAGAAGCAGTAATATTTGTATGATTGTCCTTATTCAGGGCCTTAGAGAGAGAGAGATCACTGTCAAATAATGCCAGGGTCTCTCCTTGTGCTTGTTAAAACAAAATTTTCTTTTCTCAAGCTAAAAAGTGTTGTTCGGCCCGGCTCGAGGGATATATGCCAGGTAGCTCGCCCATTGTCGGTCCAGTTCTTATTTATTTTGTTTGATAGAAGTGGTGATGGTAAAATATAGTATTAATATTAGCTGTTGCTGTTGTGGGCTTATGTTTTCATCACATGAGAGGGTTACATGTCGGCCAGTGTAACTGGTGGATATAAAACCCGGGATAAAAAAACTAGTAAGCTTTCTTACATACCCACATATTCCAAGCATTAGACTCACGCCGATGCAGACGAAGCTGAGATGGCAGTCATTTGTTGCTGTTGTTGTAGGGTCTAACGCCATTTTTTAGCACACGATAGGCTATATCTGGCGGCCAGTATTAATGGTGGAGAAAGAACCCAGGGAAAATCCCGGGAAAGAATCACCGACCCACAAGAAGCTATTGCAAGCTTTCTCACATACCCACATTGGCCGAATCTGAGACTCGAACCCACACAGATAGAGGTGCAGTAATTAATAAATGTGCATTAGACTGCTCGATTATCAGGGACCACATTAATAGTTGTAATAGTAGTAGTAATAATAGCAATAGTGGTTGTACAATTATAGTCGTAGTAGTGTTGTTTCTGTAGTTGTCCTTGTTTGCAGTAGTAGCAATAGTTGTTATTGTTGCATGTGATTGTGGTATTAGTAGTAGTCGTAGTTCATGTTGCCGTTATTGGTTCAACGCCATTGTCCAGCACACAGATGACTAGACATGGTAGCTGGTTTATTTAGTGCAAGAAGAACATGGGAAATACCCGGGAAGAGCCACTGAATCAAGAGGCGCTATTGGCAACCTTTCTCACATATCAAAGTTGTCAGAACCGAGACTGGAACCCACGCCTACAGAAGTGAGATGCATAAGTAATCTCTAACTGCCAGCGTCTTAGACCATTCAGACACACAGGGCCGCCATTGTAGTAATAGTAGCAGTAGTAGCAGTAGTAGTAGTAAGAAGAAGAAAATGAAGAGGAGGAGAATTGTTATGAATCTGTGGCCAAAACGTAGGTAATATAAGGAAGGTAAACCAACATGTTTGCTAATACTTGACAAACAATTTGGCAATCAAAGTTAAAAATGACAATATGAAATAAACTTACAGTATTATGAAGTGAATACACAATTATTTTGATACTTTTTATGAAAGTCCTATATGTACGAAACGTTCTGTATAAATAATACAAACCTGAAATATATGTCAGCCAAGAATAGTGACGTTGTCAAGATGGTGATAATGATCAGTATATAGATCCTATGTAAGTTTGCGCTTTTAGCATACTCAGGTCACGAAATTAAAATGCACAAAGATATTCTGTATAATTTTCAGCCATGAATAGTAATTATCAAATAGTAATTATCCAATAGTAATTATCCAAGTTCAGATCAAAAGCGCATCCCAAATAAGTAAAGTCCCGTTTATAAATTAAAGCAGATTGCATCAGTTACAACTTCCCATAGTTTTGAGAAGTAAGTATGTCTTCCATTAGGGTTTTGGATATAATTATTTCTAAGTTAAAACACAGAAGGTGTCTTCGAGTGTCCATAATTGCAGGGCTAGGTCTCGTTGGGGACGTATGTAAAGTACATACGCAAACATTGCTTATCTTGGACCCCATGCCACCCTCTTTATGTATAACTTTCAATTTTGTACATTCTTCATTACGACCGTTCTCTTTTGCGTCAACCCACTTACAACAACAGCTGTGACAACTTTAAAAGGAAACGTTTAATACATTCGTTAAGAAAAAGCATTTTAAACTGTAATGCTTTGTAAGGGAACCATAATTATTTTCATGCTTGAAATGGAAAGTATTAATCTATACTGCAGCACGTAGCCTGAATTTTAAACAAAGTCAGCAATGTTTATGTAAGGTAAATGTAAATACTTACAGTTAACAACGTCAGTACTTATTAACAGACACCCCTTCCATTACGCAAACCTCCTCCACCACACTCAATTCCTAAGTCCCATGTAGGTTTGTTTGGATCTCGAGAAATAATATATGTGGATATTGGGTCAAAGATCTCAAAACGTGGGGACGTATTGATCAGAGTGTGAGGACAGACACAAAGTCATAAAACCAGGGTAATGTTAGTTTCATTAGAGATGTATGTGTCTTTTTATCCAATATTGGAATGGTGACATCATATGTATTGTATTCTATCATAATATGTAGAATTTACAGGATTAAATTTAACCTCATCGGGAAACGGGGATATATGCTTTCACAGAAACCTCCCTCCTCCCGAAACTCAAATGACACTCAGTTTCATGAACCTGATACCAGCGTCTGTATAGTGTTACGCTTATAAAGTAAAAACTACTTAAGTGCTGTGTTCATGTTAACGTTTCCATTGCTATTGCAAACATACGTATCACTTTATTTGGCATTGCTTTTTTTGGCAATATATTCTAGCAGTAGTAGTGGTTGTAGCTGTAGAGGTATGCATATTCGTATATTTGAAGAAAGTTGGAACTGTATAAAGACTTTCCATAAATTTGCCACTCAGTGTTTTCATTAAAAAATGTTTACTTCTAAAAATGTAGAAATTACAAGTTATTCAGATATATAGTATGTTTTCGTTCAGTGTATGATATTGTGCTTGTACTTTGCAAGTGTTTTGTCCTTTCTTTCCGGGTGTGATATGGCGTTGGTACATTGCAGATAATATGCAATGCATTTTTCTCAGTGTATGGGAAGGAGATGGTTTATATCAAATGATGTGTTGCTTCTTCAGCGTATCGGATGGAGTTTGGTACATTGCAATTGAAAGGCGGTTGTTGTGATGATGCTTTGTAATGTTTGAAATGAAGTTGTTACCTTGTCACTGATACATAGTTTGAGGAATGCTGCTACTTTTGTATGTACAATTGAATAGGTACCATATAAATAATATGTAGTTTCTTTTGCAGTATATTGGATGGATTGTTACCATGCAAATAATATTCAGTTGTTAATTTTTCAGTCTACGTAATCAACTAGGCATCTGCAAATAATATGCAGTTTTGTTGTTATTTGTAGCGTATGAAATGGGCTAGATACCAGAAAATGGCCTGCAGTTGTCGTTCTTTCTCTTCGCATGAGCCGAAACTGGTGTCTTGCAACTTGTCTGTAGTTGTTGTTAGCCTTCTGTGTATGGGATGTAGATGTTAACTTACCAATGATATACATTTGTTTTCTAAGATTGCTTGCATGAAGGTGTAAATAATAAGTTGTTCCTTCTCTTCTCTTGTTTATGGAATGGAGTTGGTACCTTGCACATGAGGGTATCGTTATTTTCAGCGTATGGAATGTATTTGGTATATTGTAAATGAAATGCATGCAATCTTTTATTTAGTGGGGGTGAGTGTATTGGATGGAATTGATACCTTGAAAATTACATGCAGTCCTTTTCGTTGTCATTGTATGGCATACAGTTTGTACCTTGACAATAATATACAATCATTTTATTTTTCAGTGTATGGGATGGAGTTGGCAACTTGTTAACAGTATGCATTGTTTTATTTTTCAGCGTATGGGATGGAAATGGTAACTTGCAAATAGTATGCATTGTTTTTTTTCTTCAGTGAATGGGATGGAGTTGGCAACTTGTAAACAGTATGCATTGTTTTATTTTTCAGCGTATGGGATGGAAATGGTAACTTGCAAATAGTATGCATTGTTTTTTTTCAGTGTATGGGATGGAGTTGGCAACTTGTAAACAGTATGCATTGTTTTATTTTTCAGCGTATGGGATGGAAATGGTAACTTGCAAATAGTATGCATTGTTTTTTTTTTCAGTGTATGGGATGGAGTTGGCAACTTGTAAACAGTATGCATTGTTTTATTTTTCAGCGTATGGGATGGAAATGGTAACTTGCAAATAGTATGCATTGTTTTTTTTTCAGTGTATGGGATGGAGTTGGTAACTTGTAAACAGTATGCATTGTTTTATTTTTCAGTGTATGGGATGGAAATGGTAACTTGCAAATAGTATGCATTGTTTTATTTTTCAGTGTATGGGATGGAGTTGGTAACTTGAAAATAGTATGCATTGTTCCTTTTTTCAGTGTATGGGATGGAGTTGGTACCTTGCAAATGACATGCAGTTCTATATCTTAAGTCCTTTAATACTGATTCCGTTTTTTGTGTAAGTATAAATTACTTTGCTTTATCTTCGGATTCCTTCTAGACTTCCTTAAAGTCTTCGTCTTCTTCTCTCTGCACTATGGTATTTCTTCTACATGCATGTTACACTGAACTAATACCTGTATATCTACGAATATATATATATATATATATATATATATATATATATATATATATATATATATATATATATATATATATATATATATATATATGTATATATATGTGTGTGTGTGTTTGTGTGTGTGTGTTGATGTGAGATTTCTCTCTCTCTCTCTCTCTCTCTCTCTCTCTCTCTCTCTCTCTATATATATATATATATATATATATACTTCTTTCTTAACTACTGAATAGCTGATTTTGTGTCAATCTTGGGATATACATATAATTTTGAGGGGGTGGTTTAGTGCTTTATGTGGCTGCATGCAAGAGATAAGAGATGGTTGTCGTATGGGAGAAGTAAACGTTTTAAAGCTAAAGCTAATACTAATCCCACAATATAAAGAAATTCCCTCTATCTATCTATATTTTATCTATCTATCTATCTATCTATCTATCTATCTATCTATCTATCTTTTATCTATCTATCTATCAGTATTGTCGTCTGTCTCTCTATCTATTTAACTATTTATTTATATATTTATTTATACAACTCTGACGGTGTGATCCTCCTCTCTCTCTCTCTCTCTCTCTATCTCTACATATATATATATATATATATATATATATATATATATATATATATATATATATATATATATATTATAAAACCTTTATCAAGACAAAAGGTCCAATGCATGTGATATCACATTGTTTTTTTCGATGCACATTACCAGTTTGAGTTGGCTTACGCAACACGGTGACGGTATTTTAGGTATAAATTCCAAATCACAACTAAACATTACATTGTTGCGATATTTTTGTGAAAAGATGATTACTGGATGAACAAACACAAATTTTGTGCAATGTATATTTGACCGGATATTTGCGGCATTTTAGATTAAACATTAGATTGTTACATATATATGTTGAGTCGGACTTGCATCGCATATTTACAGCGTAAATTTGCTGTGGTTTAATAAAGTTCTGTCATTTGGGTAGAACTGTTTATGCCTAGATTATTCTATAAAAAAGTAAGTTTAATTAGGTCAGTAAGTTCACATTTAAACAAAACTTATATATAGGGTGGATTTCATGCTACAAATATACCGCCCATCCATACCGACCCCAACTCTCATTTTCTTCTAAGCAATACCCGTAGTTTTACTTGTTATTGTTCTTGACTTGATGGTTTTGCCGTTTGTCACATTATGATATGTATTACATGACATAGCAAACATCTGTGGGGGTAAGTTAGCGATATTGAAGCAGACGAGACCATTTATTCCCATTCCCCTTTCACGAGTCGAATCAAACAATGGCGGCCACAAATGTTCAGTGAAAACAAATATTTACAGAAAGCTCTGTTGAAACAGTATTACCACGATCGCAGCTTGTCAGCAAAGAGACTCCTGCACAACAATTTCATAGGCTTATTTCGACCAGTCAAACTCACATATTTTACATGTGAAATTTCAAAAATATGAAACTGCACACGCTGTAGGCATAGTGTACTGATTATCTGATAGTCTGATTCACATCGACCGTAATTGCTATTATATGCGTGTGACGAGGATCAAGTGAAATGGAATTAATATGACTGCAAATAAGACATTACCCATGTGCCATGTATCAATGTATATATGTCTGTCTCTGTATATGTATGTTGCGTTTGCAGGTCGCCTGCAGCCGGTGTGATTGTGTCCGTCATATTTCTGGTTGCCACAACAGTTACACCTGGAGTAATTGCTGTTCAGAAACATTACGGTCCCCTTTTTCCTGACATTAGTGGGTAAGATTGATGGAAATAATACTATACCAAGTGCATTATCATCATCATCATCATCATCATCATCATCATCCCTAAAACCTCATCCTTTGCTCAAACCTTTGATTGGCAGTAGGTCATGCAACCTTCAGGCTCACAATGACATTAATTAAGTCATTCGTAGATTGTGCAAATATAAAATCATATTAACAAAGTCATTTTTAGACGGTGACGGTATATAATTACGTTAAAATGTCATTTTGGACATTGGAGGTATACAATCACATTAAATAAGTTCTTCTTAGACGGTGCAAGTATACAATCACAATAAGTAAGACCTTCTTAGAGGTTGCAAGTATACAATCACATTAAATAAGTCCTTCTTAGACGGTGCAAATATAAAATTAAAATTGAATACTAGTAAGTACTTCTTAGACGGTGGTTGTATACAAATAATGCAGATAGGTTTATTCGTAAATGTCGGTGTACTACATGAAACATAGCAGTGATAGTACAGTCGTAATAAACCTTGAACAGGATATGTACTGATGTATGTTAAAATACAATATTCATATATTTGCTTATTAACTATACCCCATAGAAGTTGACAATAAAACACAATGATTCACAAAAAATACACAATTTATACACACACACAAAAAGCGTTGTTTCTTAATAGCATTGCTAATTTAATCAATATTATTAGATTGCTAAAGTCATGCAATCATTTATCGATATAGACAATGTGATAGTTGTTTACTGAGACATTATAGAAAGGTTTTCTCTATTTACGTTTGTTTTGTTATCTCTTTGACTATTATCTTGTGTCCGTGTTTCGTCACCATTCATTACATAGCCTAATCATTTAACTGTGTAACATGAGTTCTGCCTACACGAACTGAGAAATGAAACAAATAATAATAATAATAATAATAATAATAATAATAATAATAATAATAATAATAATAATTCAATAATAAAATTTAAAATAATAATAATAATAATTAATAATAAAATAATAATAATAATAATAATAATAAAATTTAAAATAATAATAATAATAATAATTAATATAATAATAATAATAATAATAATAATAATAATAATAATAATAAAAATACTAATAATACAATAATAATAATAATAAAATAACAATACCATTAATAATAATAATAACCAGAAGAAGAAGAAGAAGTAGATGAAGAATGTCCTTCTTAATAGATTTTCCAGTTGTGTACGCTATGTCGAGAGTAAAACATTCGTATAACTGACCACTACAAAATTACAGATGACAATATTGATAACAGATAAAAGAAAATACTTTTCCTCACCATTCATTACAGAGACTAATCATTTAACCGTGCAACATGAGTTATGCCTACACCAACTGAGAAATAAAACAATAATAATAAAATAATAATAAAATTAATAAAATAATAATAATAATAATATTAAATATATATATATATATATACATATATATATATATATATATATATATATATATGTATGTATGTATGTATGTATGTATGTATGTATGTATGCATGCATGCATGCATGCATGTATGCATGTATGTATGTACGTACGGACGGATGGATAGATACATACATAGATACATACATACATACATGCATACATTCTATATCAGAAATCCAGCAATGAAGGATTATTATGAAGAAGTCTATATTAAGCCGTACTGTAGAATGGGCCCTTATCTTGTTGGATTAATTACCGGTTACCTCCTTTACCGAACCAAACGTCAAGTCAAGATACCAAAGGTAAATATAGAGCCAGATTTGAGCTAATGTGCTCATAAACCTTATTAATACATACATACATACATACATACATACATACATACATCCATCCATCCATCCATCCATCCATCCATCCATACGCACGCACGCACGCACGCACGCACTCACGCACGCACGCACACACACACACACACACACACACACACACATACATACATACATACATACATACATACATACATACATACATACATACACACACACACATACATACATACAGCCATCCATCCATACATACATACAGACGCATATCCATCCATCCATCCATCCATCCTTCCATCCATCCATCAATACATACATACAGACGTACACACACATACATACATACATACATACATACATACATACATACATACATACATACATACATACATACATACATACATACATACATACACTACATACATACATACATACATACATACATACATACATACATACATACATACATACATACAACCATCAATACATACATACACTACATACATACATGCATACATACATACATACATACATACACACACACAAACACACACACACACACATACCTACCTACATACATACATACATACATACATACATACATACATACATACATACATACATACATACATACATACATACATACATGCATGCATGCATGCATGCATGCATGCATGCATACATACATACATACATACATACATACATACATACATACATACATACATACATACATACATACATACATACATTGTAATAGTTTCCATTTTATGACTATCTGTTTCCTTTCCAAGAATGAGCAAAGACCGTCAAATCCCCAGAAATATGAAAACTACACATTTCGTTTCAAGGTTCTGTATTATTGTACTCTCTATCGACTCTGGAACTATTTATCTTATAGTTTTCTTGTTTACAATTAAATAAACACAAATAGCTATACACTATCATCAAATGAAATACAAATTGAACTGAGAAGTATTATCTCTAACATATTTGTATCATCAATTTTCAAAAAGAATTTCAATCCTGTGCTGAAAGATGGCGAACGAATGCTGTCATTCCATTGCCAAGGTTTCATCGGAACTCTATTAACTGGCCCACCAGAAACAGTTTAGACAACAATGGGTAGCCAGAAACAGTTTAAACGCTATCGGTCTCGCCTCGGAGTTTTAAAAAATGGCCGCTGTCGCTTAACCGACTTTGCCATTTGTCAAGATATATCTGCTTGTTGTCTGTCTTCGTCGACGTTATTGTGTTCATCATGCATTGGCTGTTCCTGTGTGTTTATTCAGCTCCTAGTCTAAACGAACTGAGGCTACATTCAATATTGCTTAGATTAAAAAGGAAGCGATAAAGAAACGTTGTTTCATACTGGCCAGTGTAGAACAGGTAAAAGAATTCCAGTGATCACCTTTTTGCACTTTTCGGCTCAACAATGCAAAACTTCGGCTGTTAATTTAGATAACCTGATTCAAATCTATTAAATCGACAACTATTGTGTCAACTATCTCATATATACCATTGCATATTGCATTGTTCAGTGCCCAATCAGTGGGACCATTGGAAAAAGCTATAAACATCAAGCGATGAGCCTACCTGCGTGGATATAACACCCAATGGTTACCAATGAAGTCGTTCCCCGCCACTCTCGCGGAGGTGGAATTGCTGTCATCACGATGAACTCCATGATCAAACGTCATAACCATACCGGAACCTTCAACTTCTACTACACATAGTTTAAACTAGTCCAAACCACACTCACACAGGAAACAAAGGTCAGTCCATTTTTCTGACTCTACCGCCTTCATATTAGTAGCATAAACAAGCTTACTGAATTTCGTTTTTAGAGCACTTTCCGAATCTCCTGGAGTACAGAAAGGAGATAGTTGACAACCTGATTATTCTTAGAGACTTCAACTTACACTTTTACTGTCATGGAAATTCGCATCAAAACTCCTAGATTTAATTAATGTTTTCAACGTTCAATAGTCAGTTAACCAACCCAACCATAGACTTGGTCACATTGTAGACTGGATTCTTCGTAGACCCGATGATAATATTTTACGGTTCATACTTGTATCACACGAACTTGCATCAGATCATCTCTGTATTATACGTCATCTAGACGTATCAGTCCCTAACCGTCCACCTTTATTTGCTACTAAGAGAAACACCGGTATGGTAAATACAAAACTCATATTAATGCATCACATCCAAGCAAACCTAACAACTTGCTAACTCCTACAGCAGAACAACTCGATAACTGCCTGCTTTCAATGCTTGAAAAACGTGCCCCAGCCCTATGTATACACACCAGCAATGTTACTTACGCTCATTGTCTGACAATCGTATACTCATTATTTCCACTGTGAAAACGAAGTCGTCATACAGACAATGTGGAACCAATCGCCCTCTGAACTTAGACACAAACACACATTGATCCCATTCAAGACTCACATAATTCAACTGCAATAATACATTTAAAGACCTAATAATGTGTCATACCTTTAAAATTTTCAGGATTTTTATATTTTTTAATTTCTTTGTTGTCATTGTTTGTAATCATGTCATTATGGTTTCTTTTCATGTTTTAGGAGTTTTCTAATATTTAAAGGCGCTTAGAGCTTCTGGAGACAAGGCGTTATAAAAGACCTAATTATTATTATTGTTTTGATTATTATTATTATTATTATTATTATTATTATTATTATTATTATTATTATACACCTTCAATCATATTCAGCTTATAAGACTCTCCATGGTGCAAAATGTGACAACTGTACCCTAGCTGTATCTCACTTACATGTGCGTCGAAATACATGCCTTTTTAACAGAGTAATATAAATAAGTGACTTGTTTTACACTCTTCATTCATGAGAAAGCTTGCCAGTAGCTTCTCCTGGGTCGGCGGTTCTTTCCGGTAGTTTTCCCTGATTCTTCCACCACCAATAATACTGGCCGCCATGTATAGCCCCTGGTGTGCTGAAAAATGGCGTTATGCCCTACAACAACAACAACATTCATAGACATATATTCATGTGCAAATTAGCTATTCGATAAAAATGAAATTCATTTTATAAGTAAAGATGAAATTCGTATAATAAAGTTTTAAATCGTCAACAGTTTCTCGATGTTCGTATAATAAAGTTTAAAATCGTCAACAGTTTCTCGATGTTCGTATAATAAAGTTTGAAATCGTCAACAATTTCTCTCTTGTTTAGTTGGTTTGTCATAATTGTTATCAGAACATGAATTCGGATAGCACAACAATAGTTTTGTAGTAATTCGGTCTTAATTGCTAGATCACATCTTGTTGTAAGCATCAGAAACTCTGATCCATGACTCGACGCCTTTCAAGTCGATGTCATCTAACAATCAAGATCGCACTTATGTGACGATAACATGTATCTATTATGACACTTTATGACATCCATTGTGTGTTTCTAATTTCAGTTGCATTACCGCTACACAACTTAGAATATAATTTAAAAATTTTAAAAGTTAACTTTACAAATCACTGTACTGTGGCATTTCTCCTTTGATTGTCGTGTTCCACGTGAGTATCCTTTCGTACTGCATAGTCCAACATTTGTACGTCACATTCTTTCTCTGTCGGACAGTACCATGATTGGCCTCATTATTGTTATTCTTATTATTATTATTGTTGTTATTATTATTATTATTATCATTATTATTATTATTATTATTATTATTATTATTATTATTATTATTATTATTATTTGTATTTCTTTTTTAAGGCCTTGAATCTTCTCGGTTGGCTAGTGGCGGCCTGTGTGAATATTGTAGTTCTGTATGGACTGTACAACCCAGACAACAAGCACGTCCTGAACGAACCGGAAACGGCGGCGTACTCTGCTCTTTCCCGCACAGCCTGGGGATTTGGTGTATGCTGGGTCGTATTCGCATGTGCAACAGGAAATGGAGGTAGCGGTGCTTCCTCGCTCATAGTCTAACACCCCGACCAATCCCTGTTACATTCTGAAACATGCTTAGATTGATTGATTTGTTGGTTGGTTGGTTGATCGATCATTCGATTCATTCATTCATTCATTCATTCATTCATTCATTCATTCATTCATTCATTTTTCTTTGTATGAAATAGTATCGAGACATTTGGAATGAAGTGCGTTGCTCAAAACAACATCACAGTGGTTTATATGGCCTTGTCTGTACAAAACTCAAAGATGAACACTTCCTATTCCGCATACTGTTTGAATGTAGCGCGTACGATCCGTGGATATCGATTGGGTTTTACACATATGACCACTGACATCCCATGTGTGATGTCAAAAGCTAGCCTCATTTTACGATCGAAAATTTATGTTTGTCGGCTGCGATATTTCTCATGAGGTTTTTCTTTTTAAAAAGGGAGACTGTGACTAATAAATTTTCACCTTTCTTCTAGTTCTGCCATTATACTATTTATAATTTCTATTGATACATGCGTGAAAGCCTGATTCGTACTTGATACAGAGGAGATTTTCCTTCTTACTCCGGTTAATAACGAGAGAAGAGGGTATGGAAAAGATTTTGGAGCACTGATGTAGAACACACCTGATCTTAATCTAGGTTGTCTACAGGTTCGTATATATCCTATAAATTTTAATTTTATTTGACTACATTTGGTTTTTTAGGCCCTATCAACACCCTATTGTCCTGGGACCCGTTCGTACCTTTGAGCCGACTGACCTACTGTGCTTACCTGGTGCATCCCGTGATAATTTTGTATTTGTATAGCACACGGCGTACGATCATATATTTGGCATATCCTGAACTGGTAAGATATTTGTCTGTCTATTTGTTTGTTTTTCTTAATTTTATATCGTTATGTATATATATATATATATGTCTTGTGTATTAACTTTCATGGTATCGTTTGAAAAGGTCATTTACTAAATAAAATCAAATACCAATATTCGTTAGGATTGTGAGTCTGTACTCTTAGATGATGTATGTCCTAAACACAATACGTGTGTCCGAGGTAGTGATCTGTACGTCTGGCTGAATAAACCATATGGATGTTTCCAGATCAGGCGATAGGAGTCCCCCAAGGGAAATCAAGCTGACCCAATTGCTGATGGACTAGCTGAAGAACTGCATGACTTTGACGACAAACGTAATTTCGAATTAATTGATGCGAACCACATTCTACTTTGTGTTTTGTGTCTCAGTTTTTGATATAAAAATGATCTACTGGAAAGAAGTTATTCCTTATTTTAATACCAGCATCGAAAGAGGCAAACAGTCATGATCTTTTTAGCGGATTTTGTTTAAATAGTTATATGAATTATTTACTGGAATTACAAATTGCTCGAAAGTTTATGATTTAACATCTGTATTAAATTATTGTCAAGGTATTTAAGTATCTAAGGACATTTTGAGCCATGCTATTGTGATATAAGAAGGCTATATGTACATCAGCACAATATAGTGAACTTCGTTTGGATTAACGCACCTATAGTTTTGACTATGTATTTGCAAAAATATTGATAGCATACGTACCTACCAACATAATCCATACCGTCCGTACTTATGAACTTGCCGACAACAGTGATAACGTTAGTACCTACTAGCTTACAAATGTTTATAACGTTAGTACCTACTAGCGTACTAATGTTGATAACGTTATTACCTACTAGCGTACAAATGTTGATAACGTTTGTACCTACTAGCGTTCAAATGTTGATAATGTTTGTACCTACTAGCGTACAAATGTTGATAACGTTTGTACCTACCAACCTGGAAATGTTATGTATAACAGTCGTACCTAACAACGTAGCTACAGTATTAATAACATTCATACCTACCAGCGTATAACTATACTGGTAACCTACCTACCTACCAACAAACCTACCAACTAACCTACCAACTAACCTACATTATTCATAAAATTTATGAATATCGACGTAACGACATTAATTTACCGATCGTGCCTACTAAAGTGCAAATATAATTCGATAACAGTCGTATCAAAATAACATACCATAAATATTGATAGCATACATACTTACCAACGTACCGACAACAATGGTAATGTTCTTACCCATCAACATGATAACAGTATTGATATTCTTTGTCCCTTTGCAAAGTACGATAATATTCATCAACGTCCCTATCAATGCCAATGTGCCAACAACATTCGTACGGTTAACAACGTGCAATGCACTGACAACATTTAATACGTTCGTACCTAGCAATGAATCGACACTGTTGACAACTGTATGTGCCCACCAACTAACCGAATATATTAATAACTTGGGTGCATATCAAAATACCTGTAATATTGAAAACGCACCGTAGCAATGTACCAACTAATGTACGAAAACGTTAGTAATGCCTCGCCCCAATCAGTAGTATTGTTAACATTCCTACCAGATTACCGATATTACCTTCAAATCCATTACCTGTATACTTTCATAAATTCAATTAACGTGTATACCTCCCTAACTTTCAACAACGTTGTCTGTATCTGAATACGTATCATGATAGGGGCAAAGTGCTACCTATGTTTACCTTAGTTGAATGAAGTCGTTTGTGTTTTTATACACCAACATCTTCTCTACTTACCCATCTACTTACCTAACTATCTACCTACATATGTACCCTTGCAAGCACCCACCTACAGACCCATCCGTCTATGTGCCAACCTTCCAAACTACATACATATACTCATCGACCTTCTAACATACTCAGCTACCGTATATTCTTCAACATTCGCTTAATACGTGTGACTAAATTAAAGTTTATCTTTTTACAGGTATGTACTTTTCTGGGCTATTTAGTTATCTCCTATCTCGTGGCATTTGTGACATCCTTGGCGTTTGAGTCTCCAATGATGGGCCTGGAGAAAGTTCTCTTCAGACATGGTCGGAAATAACAAAAGAATCGTCGTTCTGCGTAGAAACCTTTCAACGTATATCAGTTATGTTAAATAAGAAACGCTATGAATATTCACGAAGAGGAAACTATCCCAAAATTAAAGCACAAGTGTCTTGACGGAAAACATCAAACGAAAATATCATCATTGATCTAAGTTGAGGGGTTTAGAAGGGGTAATCAAATTCCAGTGGCCTATTCTGAAATATCTATCATTAATGTTTTAAAGAATGTGCCATATAAGACTAAATATTAATTTAAAAGTGCATCAATTGGTCGTTTGACAATATGAGCGAAGAATTAACACAACTTTGAATATTATCCAGGTTTAATAAGCATTTCGTTTTATTTACCTTTTACGTTAGACGTCATATAAAAAACTTCATATCAGTATAAAAGATAATGCTATGCCTGGATGTATTATAATGCTCTGACTGTAGAACAATCGAAAAAAAAATTAAATTTCATTAATGAGCAAATAGGTATCTATCTATCTATCTGTCTATCTATCTATCTATCTATCTATCTATCTATCGGAAAGAAGAGGTCATGGGTTCGATCCCCGGTCAAGTCATACCAAAGATTTACAAAAATGGTACGAACAGCTGCCTCGCTTGGCGCTCAGCATTAAGAGGTTAGTGTTAGGACTGGTCGGCCTGGTGTCAGGATAATGTGACTGGGTGGGACATCATGCTACATTTCTGCGGCATGATGCCCCAGTGCTAGGCATCACTATAAACTGCCTCGTAGCGATATGACTGACAAATTGTTAAAGCTACGTTAAAAATCCTAATGAAACAAACATTATCTATCTATATATCTATCTATACCCCTATCTAACTACCTACCTACCTATATATCTAACGTACCTGTCTGTCTGTCTGTATCTCTCTCTCTCTAAATATATATATATCAAGCAACCAAAACGTGTGGTACTCTAATTATAGTAAAGGAATAGGGAACATACAAGTTGATTTTATATTATCTGATTGCCTGTCGTTCAAAATTATATTTCATCTTACTCCCTTACATCGTTCTAGGGCCATTTAGTTACTACAAGGAAATATTTGGTTATCGGCGCAAGTGCCTTGAGAAATAATTAGATATGTATCACGCGGTCGGTAGTGACATCATAGGATCTATTGCTAACAGTCAACAATGCTAACTACAATGGTTGCTAGCATGATTCAGATAATTTCTTTTCCCTTTTGCATCATGGAAAATTGCGAGAACGATTTCCCCATCTTCTCTGTAAGCGTGAACAATTTACCGTATCAGATTGAGCCACGTTTGAAGACTAACAACGAAGAAGGTAGTGATGACACGTCGTCATGTTCTTCGATTGTCACTGTCATAATGATGAGGATAGTTTGCAGAGTGTAGAAGGATGATTCGAGAACACACAATGGTTTGTACCGATTTATACTTGTAGCATGCATTTCATATAAATATAAAAATGAGCAGAACGCACGTTACATTTCACTAACAGAAACTGAAACTTTGTCAACTCCTGTGTGTATAAATATGCAAGCTTTGGTGGACCCAAATTTCGATAATCCTCCCACGATTGCCTGAAACTTTTAAAGTTTAGCGATAGTGCGAGTTATCAAAGCAGATGCTCGTAAAGCTGTATTTTAGTGTTTATTTCTTGCTAAATTAAACATTTTTAAAAATATTGATTAGTAATGTTTTCATAATTTTTAAAGCAATGAAAGCCACAGATATATTTTGTAAATTTATACTTGCTGCATTGTTTTAGAACACTTATTCTTGTGGAAATAGTGATGTGCTGTAAACTGTCTACACAGATATTTTTTTGTTGTTCATTATTTTAAACTTCAACTACATTTACTCCTTCAAACAGTTAAGTATATTTTTTCTTTTTCAAATGAAGGACAAAAGCCCACGCAGAATACAGGACTATGATAATGAATGTCAGTACACACCAACGATTAACTCCTTCTGCCAGCGATAAACATTATAATCACAGGTTTAATGTTATCATAAGTTACACTGAATATTAATCTATTAAATACAATTCGACTCATAATATCACAATGACTTGACAATGCTTACTCTAAACTTTGAAAGCAACATACTGAGAACTAATGTTTTGTCAAACTTTTATTTCAAATGCAAAATCAACATGCTATTTCTAATCCACACCTTTCCATTTCAATGCTTACAAAATGTTGAAAGTGATTTTTAAACATTCATGAATGGTCAAAATTATGTTGTGCTCTTTCCTTACAGGTGTGATTGCAGATATTGCCAAATGATTCACTTTGCAATTGAGTCCTTATGCTGTCAAGAGGTGGAGATGATTGAGAAAAAAGGTGACCTTACATGTATAACCCTCCAGGAAAGTTTCATTGCAAACTGCTTAAACAGACATGCTTGGAAGTATCCCTGTTTGAATACCTGGAACATCATGGACCTTTGGATGATAATGAACCAACTACACAAGTCATTTTCCCAATCTTACACAGATTTCTTCAAAATTCCTGTTGACATTTTTATATAAGATTTTCCTATACATTTTACAGAACAAACAATTTGCAAGATTTTCTTCAATGTATTTTCATATTACAACTCATGGAGGCAACATTTATTGCAGAAGGATGCATTCCATTATGATCAAGCTGTGATGGTCTTGAACTTATGAAAAGAATGCAGTTTTTTTTAGAAGAAAATGTAGTTTTCTCTTTTAAAGACTTCACCCTTTTTCTTGTTTTTCTTTGGGGTGATATCTACACATTTTTAACAATATATAGCCTCGACAAATAAAACTGCTTGTTTTGAGAAAGGAATAGCAGGTTTGGTATAAATTCTAATAAATACTATGTTGACAATGATGTATACATTTTTTGTTTATCAACTAGGTTTAATGAGTCATCACGAACACAATAAATAAGCAACAAAGAAATAGAACAATTTTATAATGGTATGAGTCATTTCACATGTATGTATATGTATTCAAAGAAGATTAATAATTTGATAAAAATATAAATGTATCAAACATAATTCACCCAAAGTACTAAAAGTACAAATCAGCATAATTTACCAAAGACGAAATATCTTAACTCTTGTTCGAATTTACTCTTACATCTATTCTATATTTATTTTCAGAACATTAGGGCATATAGCATATCTGCGTTTTGTCAAATGGATTTGGCATCGACTAGGCAGACACAGCCATAAAGTGCTTCCATCCTGTGTTGTTCCGAAAAAAAAATAATCTTTTTCCTTACAGGAATATGTTGGCTTCAAATATGCTGCACCATAAAAATTATTGGATTTCAAAAAGCAGGATTTTTGCTTTATGATGAGTTTATCTTTTTGAAAATTGTTTGTATGATGCTGTGAGCGGTGGTGGATACTGAGATTCCCCTTTCATGAACATGTATGCCTCTGTGTGTGTAGGCACGTCCTGCCTCAGGTCCAGCAATGCCTGTTTCAGGAGTGCAATGTAACCTTAAAGAATAAAAATGCACCAAGATATGAAATCAATAAACTTTTTTTTTCATTTTGAACTTTATATTTTCTTAATGATTGATATTAACCTGTGTCCCAACATAATGAACTTTAATAAAAATTTATTTAATAAACTACAAATGTATTTAATTATTTAATTTATAGTTAAGATTTTACTATAGATTACTTTATTTCTTCTAATTACTTGCAGTGCTGGATTACCCATTAAGCACACTAAGCGCATGCTAAGGGCACCAGCCCAACAATGGCTTTTGTATCACTTTGAGGGAGCACTTTCAAGGATACAAAAGTCAGGAAGCATTGGCTAGCCTTTGCGGGTATTAAAATGTGCTGAACAGTCTAAATACGTATTTCTGACAATTTCAAAAGAACAAGTCAAGTTCCCAGTAACGTAACAATTACTTGTGCTAACATTTAATTGATCTAATGCATTATCTTGAAGTAGTTCAACTTGATAAAATTGGATACAGCTATATTATCAAAGTACAGACTATAATTTTGTGCTAGCTATACACAATTTAAATTGGGTATGTTAGTGGAATAACCGATCTTACAAAGACCTTGACGATTCAATAATTCTATTCAAAGTTAAATGCTGTCTCTCTGACTCCCTCTTTCGTATGCCAATTTAAAAAGTTGTATACAATATAATAATGACATTCACATAACGCTCTAATGACAACCGTATATTGTACCTGCACTAGCTGGATGTCAAGTACTTTCTTGGCCTACAAATTAATCGAAGTATAAACCCCATATTTGGCTGAAAACCCAGGGAATCGCAATGATAATAACTTCCATTATTTGCTTTCCAGTGCGCTCTCCAATGAAGGAAGCTTGTTGTTTCTCCTATACCTCTTCAACTGCAGGTACAATATAAGATGTGTATAACCTTGTAAATGTACCTTTAGTGAAACTTTGCATATTCATTCCCTCAACAAATCCTGCAGTAAACATATTACTCCATGGCATTCTTCCATCATATGCTTGACTTTTCAATTCTGAAATGTGCCCACTGACACAAACTGGATTTCTTGTGATCATTGTTCCTCGAGAAAATTTCAAAAATGTCTGGGAGGGCAAACAACATGATCTATATACATTCATCAATTCTGCCAAAGTAGATTCGGACACCAGAACATGTTGCTGATCTTCTGGTTTAATATCATATCAAGCTTAAAGTTCATATGCATATCTTTAAAGTCACTGTTATCATCACTGTTCTCTCCATCATCAGTATCTGAATGTGGTTCATATTCTGAATCATGGTGTGTATCAGGGTCAATGTCATCCTCACTGCTTGGTTCATTTTCATTATCTGAATCCTCTCTTGGTTTTAGGAGCTCAGACTGAATTGCTATTGATCTTGCAGCTCGAACCTGAATTTTGTGCGTCCTTGTGGGATCAAATGTAGCCTGAACTTTCACACTTCGTTTTATTTTTTGTGGTTGGGCCTGAGGAATTAGTACAAAAGCTGGTACGCTGAGTTCAGCATCATCTACCTCTAACAGAGCACATGCACTTGCAGGTGTATCAAGCACATAATTTGCATTGTAACTTTGCATTGCTAGATGCAGAACCTGAAGGAAAAAAAAACAATTATTATTGACAAGAAAAAGCATTTGCAGTATTATGAAACATCTTTGAAACATTTGAGTAATCACATGACAACAACTGATTAATTACAATGATGGCCGCACGAAAGGGGAAAAAGCAAGTGGACGGGGAGGCTCAAAGAAGTGTTTATCCTATGTCATAGCCTAAGGCTCATATTTCTCCGGTGATACCAGTAGTGAAAAATATGAAATTATGCATTCCACTATATTTTAAATACACATTGGTATTACTCTAACGTTAGCGTCATGAACAACTCTTTCCGAGATAAATATTTTCCAGGAATATATACAGTAGTATACGCAATTATTCAATTTCCGCAGCACTTGGCCTGATGTGGAGTTAGTCCTACCTGTAAGACATAGCACATGTTGATTTTGTTTAAGAGCTATATCAGCGTCAGGTCTTATTATTAGGATTAGGGTGGAGTGTGATAATGTTTGAGAATCTGGGATGAACAAAGCTCTTTTTTATGCAGGTATTATTGTTTTAATGCTTCAATTTTATTATGCTCACGACATTGATAGAAATTAAGAGTGCATACAACGTATTATTTACCTATGCATTCCGCAGTTTGTGATAGGCTCCTCTTACTAGTTTCGGTTTGACAGTTGTGGTTCTCCTGCCACTCGTATCTGTCGATAGATCTTCCCCTAGACCTAGGGTTAGAATAATATCTGGTACCGCTGTCGGCTTCAGTCTCAACTGGCATTTAAATATTTCAATTCTGCACGTCTTTCTGGATCAACTTTATACTGATCGTTTGCAAAATGAAGAATGCAAAGTCTATGAGTTACTGGCTCAAAGTTCTCACAGACTCATGGCGACAATGCGTTCGTCGGATTTTGTCTTTCGGAAATCGTACAAATTTACTAGTTGAATTGTTGTTGCATCCAAACGCTGCACAGTGGGGAATTTTGCAAGATTCTTGGAAAATAAACTTGAATATAAACACTAATAATCTGCCTACTCTCAAGTACAGTGGATCAACATGATGCTGAGCAATGACCTATAGCTGGTAAAGATCCTGTGACGTCACGTTTATTCAGCCTCGTTTCCACTCGACAAATATGCATATTGGAACGCTCACGCAATTCTAACCCTATCAAGTACTGTACATTTTTTTAGGTGCACTGGATCTCCCCAAACCATTATTTAATTTATCATGTGCATCAAAAAGAGTAATATGACCACAACTTTAACTGTAAGTTCCCTATTCCTTTTATTATGTTGTATTATTGTATCGATACTACACTATATTATCCTGCAGACATTAAAAAGTAGCACTCAGGAAGAACAATATCAAATTGCTGTGACAGTTCATATGTATGAATATTTGTTTGTTTGTGTCGTATGCGTTCCTATACCGTTCATCCGATTGCGATACAACTTTGGTGAGTTGTTCTGCGCACGCCCGCGAAGGTTTCTGAATTAATACAACCATTTAAATTGTACAATTAACAAATGTGTTTTTGCGACATTTACCGTGTGTTTGCTGTGAACAGTAGGCGCCTTAGATACGTCACGTGATCGAACACGGTCTGTAGCGATACCTAATTTCGCGTGTCTTCGGTGTGAACTGTAGACACCCTAGATACGTCATGTTTACTTAGTTACGTTTGGTTCGCGCCTTGGTTACGTCAAACAATCGCGGTGTCAATTTGTAATAGTTGAAACAGACGAGCAACGGGCAGCAAGATTGGAAACCGTTCGAGTTCGCACTGCTCAAGCCCGATCACTTTCACACACACTTTTTTTCTTTGAGTGGCATTGCAACGCATGCCAGGATTAAAACACAAACACTTTCTTTCTTTGAGTGGCATTGCAACACATGCCATGTACTTGCTAGTGTGTGTATATATATATATATATATATATATATATATATATATATATATATATATATATATATATATATATATATATATATCATAGTTTTATGCATTTTATATAAAAGTATTTAAGTATTTAAAGTGGCTTTACTTTAATACATATTTTAAGTTTCGAAAATACGTTTTGTAAAATAAACGATATATCAGCATCACAGCCATTAGGGCCAGACATTTTATCCTATACAGATATTTAACTATGTTACAATATTAGAAATAATAATATTATTAAATTGAAACATCTTTGTTTTGTGAGAGCTTTGTTTCTTAAACAAGAAAACAATCACTTGATAGTATCACATATTCATACAATGTTTGCAACTGCTTTCGGTCGAGAAAAGGCTGAAAATGCAGCTGTCGTTAATTGGAATAAGGCAATAAAAAGATACCGTTGCCAGTTTTACAATTTGAACGTAAGAACACCTTTGAAAGTCCTGTCATTTACAGTGACATCACTATGTTGAATACTTTTGTGATTCAGATAATTATACCTCTAATTAAGGTTATGTTTGAACGTTTACCACTTATAAATGCCTGAAAGGTTGTTTCTAAAAATTATGTTTTGGATTTTGTATGTTATTCCGTGTAAAATGTTAAATTTCCCTCTATCCGAAGCAAGAAATACTTCACGTGATTAGTTATATGTTAGTGATATATATATATATATATATATATATATATATATATATATATATATATATATATATATATATATATATATATATATATATATATATATATATAAAATCTTAAATCATGCAATTAGAGAAATTTTAAATTGTTCTGTACCGAGATTCGAAATCAGGTGTGTTGGTAAGTTGGACCTACCATCTTGCATGCAGTCTTTATTCCATGGTGGTGCAACTGACTCATTGTTATTTGAATTTATGTATAGAAGATACACTCGCATGACAACCTAAAAATTCATTGTCATCTATCGGCACAGTCATTCCTGATTTGTATAAAAGAAATCAAGGTATATTTGAATATCGATAGAAACTTCTATCCACCTTTCCCTGTTCTCTGCTGCACTTTAGGAATCTCCAAACCAAAAAACCTGTCCACTCTTTAAAGTTGTCCTCCATCTTCATTTTCTTTCTGCGTCGTCCACTGCACCTCGCACTGCGCATTGCAGGATTTTGGTTCGAGTCCAGATGATCTTGAGACATGCTCATACCACTTCAGTTTTCTTTCGTTTACTATCATATTCAAGAGGTTATCACATGGTCCTATGGCTTATTGGATCATGTGGACTTATTTGGTGGTTACATGTTCAATGTATGAGATGCCAAAGATCTTGCCGGAGCATCTCTTTTCTAAGGTTTGAATTCTTCTTATTTGATGTGGTGTGAGCGTATATGTTTCGCAAGCATTCAGCAAAGTGGATATGACAATCTCGAGAATCATCTTTATTTTGGAATCAAGGCAATGTTAATGTATTTAGATATCGGTTTCAACTTTTTTATTGGTGCAGTTTTATGGACAATCCTGCAAAGTAGTTCTAGTTTTGAGTCCTCAGCTGTGACAAGTACTTAAAGCTTGAGAGTGTTGACAGTTTTTGTTCCCTTACCTTTACTTTTGTACTGATGCCACTGTTATTTTTATCATAAGTTTGGTAATCTCCATACCGTATGTTGTAAAGCTTTCTTCGAGGTTCTCGATCATGTCAGTCCGCTGTTTTTCATATATAGTAAACCATCAATGTCCGCTGCAAGGTGAAGACTGGTGATTGTTTTTCCTCCGATGTTGACAGTGTGTTTGTGTCTTTAAAGGCATACTCCTTGATTCTTTCCAAAACTATCTTGAAGACTATAGGTGACAGTATACATCCCTGTGTGACTCCAACTGGTGTACGGAACCAATCTCCTCTGCTGACATTAAAAAGGACTGCACTGATGATCAGGAACCCGTACCAGGTTTGAGCTGGTGTTGTATTTTCTCATAACCTCCCATAAAACCGCATGCCATTCCAGTCAAAGGCTTTCTTTAAATATATAAAGCCATGGTATAGATGTTTCTGATACAGAATGAATTTCTTGCAAATGAATCTGAGCTAAAAATGTGTTCGGGGGTGCTACTGACATCTCTAAGCCCGCCGGTTCTTCCGCAATCTGTTTTCTGCTTTCGGCTTTAGTCTGCTTATATTTGTTCGGCATGACTTTGCTTGGGTGGCTGATCAGACTGATGACTCTGTTGTTTTGGCATAACTATATGTTTCATTTCTTGGAGATCACGACGATTAAATATTGAGTCCAAGTGGTAGGCCATTCTCCGGTCTGCCATAACTTGTTCCAAATTGTTGTTAGGACTGCGATTATCTATTCTCTTCCTCATGCAATAAACACTGCTGGTATGTTGTCAATGCCAGCTAACTTTCCTTTATTTAATGCCCTTACTGCAATTTCCACTTCCTCACTAATAATGGGGCTGTAATCATTGTTTGTTGTTGCTTTAAATCATTTTAGTTTTGCTGATTTTCTTTAAGTCTTATAATTGTACTATTTTGAGAAGTATTCGTTTTATCGCTTGAGGACTTTTGACTTGTCTTGAATGGTGGTTGTTACCCCTTGTTTATTGGTTGTGAAAGCTTTCTCCAGTTGATTTGCCACATTGCATTCTTTTCTGCTGAGACGGTCTTCGATTAAACAGCATTGTCTTTATATCCAGGACTCCACTGAATTGTTGATACTTTTCTTAATCGTATGTTTTAAATATCTGTATTTTCGAGTTCATTAATTATTTCATTTTGCCTATTTCAGTTCTTTTATTTTGTCACTGATGTATGTTGTGACTCTATTTGTTTCCCAAACAGTATTTGCCAATGATCTCGCTGACTGTACTAGTCAAAGCTGTATTTATTGTCGATGCCAATCCCAGTCACACAAATTAACCCACACTATGCCGTTAAGACGTATAACGATTGCCGAGTATCTTCCGTCTTCCCTTCACCGACAGTCACAAGGAATATTTGTCTTCCGTGATATCTGTACAACAATTTTCAACAATGAATATTGTTATGATATGCAAGATGAGAATATGCTTGTTGTTACATTCATCTTTGCTTAATACCCCCCCCCCCGCCCCTAAGCACAAACAAAGTACAATTTTTTTTTATAAATAAGTGAATCAACTGATCTATAGAACGGTTTCACTAGGAAGATGACTGCTTAACTATACTATCTAACATAATTTTTAAAACGTCATTATATACATTCACTATAAAACCTTTGCTGGTTAATGTTATGAAAGGAAGCATTGCATAGCCTTTTAATTTTACATGTCTCATCTAGAGTTTGATATAGATATTCAGTACGTAATTCGGTATCGCATATTTCGTATAGCACTCATTTCTTTCCGTGTCTAAACACACTCTGTAACTGCTTTTACCACTTGAAAAAAATAAATAATAGTCCACTTATTAAATATCCCAAATGATGTATTACTATTCATTTTACATTATTGTAAATGCCAACATGTGGTTGTATTATTAGCGAGATGGTAAGATTTATTCAAAATGGTCGCTTTTGCATCTAGGGTTAGAGGGAGAGTTCGATAAGTCGCGATGGTACGTTAAAGTGCATTTCACGGTTTCCGAGAAATTAGATTTAGTTGTGGTGGACAATAATATCAAGGACAGAATATTTGACCAATAAGTTCGCATATGAAGCTGGTTTGCAAATATACATCAAACCTCTGTGTGTGTGTGTGTGTGTGTGTGTATGTGTGTGTGTGTGAGAGAGAGAGAGAGAGAGAGAGAGAGAGAGAGAGAGAGAGAGAGAGATTACGTTCAGGCTGAAATTTTGTAATGAATGTTTTTTTTTTTTAAAATCCGGACAACATAAACGAGACCACGGAAGTCACGTAACGAATCAAGGCATGGTTAGAAATGACTCACGTTTGGAGAACATTTATCCTATGTTTAATTATGGAAATACGTTCCTTAACGTAAATTATCTGAACTAACAAACGTAGTTCAAATGCATTTTCAGTTTGTGTCTTACAAATATTGTCTGCGAAATTGTTTTTTAAGGAGCAATTGTAAGCGGAGGGACTTACAGTTTGTCTACATAAGTTACATGGAAATCGAATTGTATTGACTCTGCGGATATATGGAACATAAAGCTAGCCTAATGATAGAGAGATGTAGCTGTTTTTATTGAGACGTAAATTTAGAAGAATTATATCTTGTAACGACGTTTCGGGAATTTGTTTTACTGGGCCATACAGAACGAAATATGTTACATTTAAAGTTTGTTTTAAATAGAAAATAAATTGATGAAAACAGAACGATATAGCAATATTATTTACAATGTACTTGCTAGTTTTATCCAATAAATGAATATTTTAAATCTAATCCATCCATGTTGGATAGAATCGTCAAATTCTTAAAAATGAACTGCTTCAATCATCACTTAAAGTTAGCATGAAATCTTTGGGAACAAATCCCGGAAGGATATAAAGTCTGTCAATGTCTAGTAGACCCCCTAAGCATCTACAAGCTTATGCAGCCTTCAGTTATTACATTGAGCATCTGAAAGACTTATACTGCCTTAATGGCTAACTGATGCATTGTTAACGTGTTGATGTGTGCTCTCCATCCGACTTATCTAGGTAAAGTATTTGTTTAGGCTCTTATTATCTAAATGTTATCAAGGATTAACAACTCATGATGGGGTAGGGCTTGTAATAATTTGCCATTTGATAGCTAGGGAATATAGAAATATATGATTCCTTAGATTTATACAATTATATTCCTTAAAATACACGGCTCAATCTCATTTTCATTTTCTGTTTTTTAAGTTTACAAAATAGCGGCAAGGACGGTGGATTTTCAATGGTCACCAAAAAGAAGGACGATTTGCTATACTTATAATGAAGAACAGTCACTTATTTTAAAACATCGAAACAAAACTAATGGCAGTGTGATTCGAAAAGGGGAATACATATAAGAAATTACCATCAGGCACGCTTTGAGAGTGGGTGTAGGTTGAACGAAAGTGTGCCGATGTTAAAATCATTTTGGAACAAAACTCTGGAATGAATTTTATCTTGATTCTGCATATACTACTGTATGATTTGTTCAACCTTTGAAGGAGATGATGGGATATTTTGTGATGATAGACTTATGCGGAATTCCAAACATAGAGACACAGGGCCAATATGCAGTTAACATGGACGGGGTCCTCTTTTTGGTAATTGACATATTATTTTCCGTGTCATGTGTCCTCAATCTGTGCCGTTTCAGCCCTCTCTGAATTTGGGACCCCAGGCAGCTGTCTTTGTTCTAGGTCTAGGCTGACATTCCACTTTTGCTATATCTTCCTCATTTCATGATGTGATAAGTAACAATGTTCAAGAACATTATAAACCAAATTTTAAAACTGGTTATCAACAAGGCATAGACGCAAGACGGTCAAATGGATGAACTGTCAGATGGAGAAATATCAGTTTGTTTTCCCATATATTTCGCATGTTTTGAAATCACTAATAATTCCCAATCAATTAACAAATGATAACATCCTTACTTATTACAAATATCACAAAAGCTGGACATTATTCAACCTTTTTGAATATTAAATTTATTTTAAAAAGTTTGAATAATGTCCAGCCTTTGCGATATATATATATATATATATATATATATATATATATATATATATATATATATATATATATATATATATAATAATAATAATAATAATAATAATAATAATAATAAAGCATAAAAGAGCTGGAAATATTCAAGGCAGTTAACTTTATTAAATCTTTAAATTTGTTCTTGAAGTCGAAAAAGGTGAGTTTTAAGTGCATCCTTGAAAGGGATCACTGTATGTTTGTATCTAATGTCAGCGGGCATATCATTCCACGTTGCTGAGCCCTGGTATGCAAAAGAACGTTGTGCATATGACTTTGGATTCATAAGGGGAATAATGAGTATACGATTGTCAGAAGAAGAGCGTAAGTATCTTGCTGGTGTATACAGGTAGGACAGGCAAGATAGGTGTGTTGGAGTGAGTCCGTTAGTGAAGCATAGCACAAACAAATTTTGTGTTTGATTCTGGATCGAATGGATAGCCAGTATAGGGTAGAGAGCGGCGGGAAGGTTTAGTCTGGTCATAGCACTCTAATTATGTCCAAGCAGCTGTGTTTTGAATATTACGAAGTTTCTAGAGTAGGTATTGAGACGAACCAATCAGAGTTGAGTTACAGTAGTCCAGTCTTAAAAGTACCAATGAACACACACATGTTGTAGTGACATAAACTGAGATATATTTGCAAATGCAGATGATGAGTCTCAGCTCAAGATATGCAGCCTTGACATGTTGATGCGATGTGAGAGTACTGTCCTGAGAAACAGCTAGTTTTCGTATTGACTGTGTGAATTTACTATTGGTGTTGCTGATAATTATTGTTTGAGATAAAGGATGTGAATGAGAAAATCTTTTGTATTGTGATCAGAATGACCTCAGTTTAATCATCATTCATTTGCAGCTTGTTACGTGTCATCCATGATTTCACATCAGAAATGCTCTCTACTCCTTGGTTAGTAGCATCAACGTCAATTGGGTGGCTAGATTTGTGTATTTTGATGTCATGCGCATACAATTCGGCTCTATTGTTAATGCCAAATACATGCCGGAGATGGTGAAGTAATATATCTTGGTCTATTGTGTCAAATGCTGCATATAAATCCAGGAGAGTGAGGAGTGTAATCTTTCCGCTATCCAATGCAGAGAGAATGGCATTAACTACTTTCACAAGAGTAGTTTCAGCACTGTGGCAAGGGCGATATGCAGACTATATATTGCTAAATAGAATGTTTGAATTCAGATGAGATACAAGTTGGGTTAGAACACCTTTTTATAAAAAAAATTATATCAACGGGAGATTAGAAATTTGGCGGTAGTTCTTTAAATCGTTATGGTCGAGTATTAATTTCTTAAGCAGAGGTTTTACAGTGGCAGTATTGAAAAATGATGGGAATTCCCCGGATGAGATAGGTATTAATAATATCAGTTAGTGAAGGTAATATTGGATCTAAGAACCCAAGCAACAGTGATGCTGGAATTGGATAAAGTTCACATAACTTTGGTGCACTCTTCATCACAATTGTCCGTACTAAATCCATAGAGACAGGTTCAAATGTTGCTAAAGGTTGTCGCTGAAATCAAGCGCACACAAGCTCTTGTACATACGACACGCACACGCATACACAAACAAACACAAAGCCGTATACATTCAATCAGTCTGATTAACACAAAAGAAAGACAACACAGTTTGCATACTTAAGAAATAGGGGAGGGGAGTAGCTGTATGAAAAACTGCTTTTAATTATTTATTTGTACACTATCTTGGAAAGACTTGCAAATATATATATATATATATATATATATATATATATATATATATATATATATATATACATAAGCAGCAGAGAGGGTGTATCGGACAACATTTTTAGACAAGTTTTCACTGAAATCACGCTTAAAATCAATGAAACCAATGACATCAGACCCCAAAGTCAATGACATCAGGTCTCAAATATGTGTGTGAATCATGGATTAGGTCCAAAAAAAAAATATGAAAAAATCAATGAAATTAATGAAATCAAAAACTTTTCAACTATTACATTTTTTGGGAAAAAGGGACTACAACATCGTTGTCACTCACCCTCTCTGCTGCTATGGGTTAACCGAATATTTGATCCAGTCCGATACGATATCGTGTTCCAGACCTTGTCTGTGGGACGAAAATCACTACGACGAAAATCCCCTTAGGATTTCACAAACAGACTAATTTGTAAAACCTCCTCTTGTAAATCAATCAGATTATTAGACTGATCTGTGAGTTTGAAATTAATTTTGGTTAATGAATTATTATGACATCGCATATAGACTGGATTCACCGGGGACTCAATTATTAAAAACCCTGGAGGAGCTGTTGGTGCAAATGAATACAAAATATATCCCTGCTGAGCTTGATTTGATCGTTCTAAATTTATTTGATAGCTTCCTTCGATCACATCACATACTAAATTGAGCGCAATCACCGTTGAAATATTCACATTGAACGGAGCAATATGCCTGCCACCACCATCTGGGTCATTATTATGGGTCAGGATTTTTATTTCCGGTGATGTTGCTTTTTTCCACGTATCATGAATTATTTTAAAACCAATATCGATGGCATCACTGAGAGATTTTTGTAGTTCTGGTACGTTATATCCTGGTAGTTTGACTGTGGGTATATCCTTGACGGGGATGCCCTTGCCTCCTGCAAAAATTGTTCTTGTTGTAGGATTACTGTCACCTAATATCTCTTGAATAATTTGTGAATTAAATGTTTCCATGTCATTGATGATTTTGTTACATGTTTTTACGGCACTGATAAATTCATCTCGGGTAAGAGAGCCGGATTTAAGGGGTATTAACAACAGTGAAAAATCATTATTCATTGCTGTGAAATTTTCAGCGATTTTAAGTTCGTTAACAAAAAGATATTTCCCTCCCTTATCTATAGTGCCAAGAGCAAAAAAGATGCTAGCAATACTGTAATCTCTATAACTCTTTACTGGATTATCAGATTTTATCCTGTCTGTGATATAATCGGTTTTTTGAGGTTCTGGTAAATCAACGGTTCCCCCCTTTGGTGGTAATTCAGGCCATCCTAGTACGGTTCTTATTGAGCTTTGATAGATATCTACGACGTATTCTTCTGAGTTTATTTCAATGGCAGATGATAGTGTTGGTTCATGAACTGTTATAGCGATTTTTGACTCTACTCCAGTAATCGATTTTATTCTACGCGCGAATTCATTATTGATTTGTTCAATTTGATATGATCCGGTTGGTATGGAAACAACATTCCAGTCTGGGGTACCGTCGGGTTTATTCTTATTTGCAAATACCAGTGAATTATTCGGTTGTTGACCACCAAATGGTTTTGACCTAATATTTGGCCAACTGTGGTATACTCGTAATTTTGCTAGCGCTATCTCCTTCACTGGGACCGGAGAGGGGAAATTCACACTGAATTCTGGATTCGTTGAGGTTATTGAGATCATGCTTGTTTGTACTGGATTTGTGTTCTCCACTATTTGTTGAAGTAATTCCATCTGTGTTGTCATTGTTATTATATTCATGATGTATTTCTAATTTTGACATCGCAGAATCATATATATCTACCATCGCTGAAAACTCACTCTCTGATATAATTGTATCATCGAGCGATGACGATATCAATGATGATAATTGCGAGTATGCAGTAGACACAACATGAAATTGAATTATGTAGTCTTGTAGTTTCCGTTGGCTGCATGAGGATATTTTTTTTGTGATTATTGAAATAATTCCAGCGATTGTTGTTGCCGCAGAAATGCAAATTGGAACAGCTATCGGGGCCATCATTGTCACTGAAGACAGTATAATACCAGCTCCGGTGATTACACCACTCACAGCGTACACAGTAACATCAATTGCGGTAATTCTCCTGCGATATTTTTTAATTTTCAATTCATACTCCTCAGACAGGGTTTTGAGTCTAGTTTGATACTCTCTGACCTGATCATAGCGATATTGCGATGATGAAATCATTTTTATTTTAAATATGCTATCGTTTTCAATTACGATTTACTTAAATCCGCTACGAATTCCACACACCACGTTGTTGAGACCCTAACCAAATCTTTATCAGTAGATGCGATTGTAAACTTTTCAGTTGTATTCTTGTCGATGATCGTTGAAATCGTATTATTGACCCCGGATGAACTGGACGATGAAATATTAAATTGAGATAATGGTGTTACTAGTGTTAATCGATAAATACCCTTAACGGTTGCAGTGATATCTAATTTGTTGTTTGTAGGTGTCCACTCAAATGATCCGTGTTGGATCGTGTATACTAAGTTGTTGGTTTTCTCATGAGGAATTTTTGTTTTTTCAATGGCTGTTATCATCCTCGTTGCATCCCCCTTGATGTCTTCGATGAAAGTTTTCGTCTCATCGATGGATTTTTTAATATCAGGGAGTTTTAGTTCAATTTTATCTAACGGGGTTCCAATAAATTTATCAATGATATTTCTACGAAATGATATAAACTGTTTTATGTGTTCTTCAATTCTAGATTCAAGTGTTGCTAGTACAACCACAGAATTGTTTAACTCGTCGTTGAGAGTTTTTAATCGATCTGTAATCGTCGAAACGAGTACACCTGGTTTGAGTTTACCCTGATCGGAAAATAACGCAACTGTGTTCTCGATTGCATTTTGTTGTTTAACTAAAATATCATCCAGAGAGATATTACTGGTTTTCAATTTACCCTGATCGGAAAATAACGCAACGGTGTTCTCGATTGCATTTTGTTGTTTAACTAAAATATCATCCAGAGAGATATTACTGGTTTTCAATTTACCCTGATCGGAAAATAGCGCAACTGTGTTCTCGATTGCGTTTCGTTGTTTAACTAAAATATCATCCAGAGAAATATTACTAGATTTCAATTTACCCTGGCGATCTTGAAATACAACTATTTCATTGGGTTCAACACTTTCTAAATTCAACGTCTCAGCTATTTCATCTTTAATTTTTTTTGTTATATCCTTGATAGAATCAGGGGTTGCAGTGTCATCGGGTTTGGGTTTCAAAGATCTCCCCCAAATATCAATCATGTTATTGTAAAACTCTTTCTCTCTCTAAAAAGCGATTGCTGGTGTAGTCATTAACGACAATGTGTGGTGGTTTTCCCCTTGGGTTACCCAAGGAGTTAGAAATAGCGTCAAGGACATTTAATACTTCACTGCCGCATATTGGTGGGTCATTGATTTGTTGTGTTGGTAGCGTAGAATACCAAGTTTTCATTGGAAGGGTTTTTATATACCGCATAAACTCTTTTGGTGGGGCTAATCCATATGAATCAAAATAGACAATCCCACGTGGATCAATAGCGTATGCAACCCAGTGAGTTCCAGGTCCGGTGCTGTTATCGAGATTAATAATACCTGTTTCAGTTTTGTTTGGTTGATGTGGTAATTGATCTTTCATAAAAACACCTCTGAAATGTTTAATCGCTAGTTTTTTAGCAGCATCCATTAAATCAAAATTGGACATTGGAATCATCGAAGATTTGGGAACCATAGGTTCGGAAATTGAAGATTTCTGAATTAATAAACCGTTCCTGGTAGTCTTAGACCCTTTCCGCTGTACCATGAATACGGGGTTCCTGGTAGTCTTAGACCCAATCCTTGAACGGATCGTCTCTTTTTTTTATATCCTTGTCCAGCTGCCTTCTTAAGTGCCATTCCTGCTGCAGTACCAACGGCTCCTAACGCTGCTGCTTTAGCCACCGCTGGGGCTGCTGCTGCAATCAATGCTGGTATTGCAGCTAACAATGGAAATATACCGCCTGTTTTCATCATATTTTTAATAGCAGCCGCAGAGAGAGTAATCTGAACTCCCTTTTTATCCTTGAAAGCATCATTGAAATGTTTCACCTGACGAGTTGTCAGCGATAATTTATTTTCACCACCAGTCATTTGATTAGGTTTCACCGTGATTGTGGTTCCACATTTTTTAGCCGATTCTGATTGCAATTTTTTGATTTGACCAGGAGTTAACGTAACACTAATAACACTATATGACATTATATATAATTGATTGATTCTAATTCAATGAAAAATCGTTCAAAGATTTTCTACTGGGGCATCTACCACTCTCATTCTTCCACCAACACCTTCGAGTAGCATTGATTTATCACTGAGAATGACAGCAACCGCTCTATAATCAGCAATAACACCACGAGTCACATTAGCTCTAAAGTGTATATCAACAACTGACTGTCTTGTCAAATCGAGATGTTCCAGTGAGAAGTAGTAGATCGGATACAGATTTTTAAAATCAAATTGTGATATTTGCAAACCAGTATCGACATTTTGATCGCGTGCCATAAATGACAACAGACGATGATAAACTCGTGCAATATGATTTTCTGTGTAATTAAGTTGTATATCCTCAGATGGTTCCTGCTGGCCGTTTATTCTCAGTGAGACGTCTTTCACACCTAATTGATCAAATATCATATGACTGGAGAGTTGATTGCCAACTCGTGCGTTATCCTGTAACGCAATAAATATATGACGTGGCGCAGAAACGCCTTGCTTTGATGCTAGGTTCCAAGTGAATAACCCGTTGATATTTGATTGTTTCACATCTGTACTCACGGTTAGCCAACTCAACAACGACTTTCCTCCTTGGTCCATAAATGATAGTAGTCGTTGTTCTGCGGTGATTGCTGGAGTCAACACTGGCATCCACAATGATATTTTTGTTAAAATGACTTTACCGGCATCATCATTTATATGTGCTGCAGCTGGGTTTGCTGGAATCCTCCAAATTGCGTCGTTATCATCACCCTTTCGTACAAGCGATACTGTATGCTTCGCCCCGTAGATAACTTTTCTGACGTTTCTACAGAATCCAAAAATATGATGCAGTGGAATCGCACATGAAAATGGTTTACGCCCTACTCCCAACATTGCGTTTCGTGTTGCGGCTCCTAGATTGAAATTAGGATCGTTGTTTATAATCATATCCTCGATACCAGCAACATTAGCAGGGTTAGCAGCACGATCCCTTGGTTGTCTTATAATAAATGGATTTCCTCCAGCGGTATTCTTACCATCTTTTGCAAACATCATAGATGGACCCGCTGATCTTGTATAATCATCAGAATATCTCGCTAACCCTATGATTGTTGTGGCCACATCAACATCACGATCTATGGACTCAATTTCTTTTCCATCAATGAGATATCTAGCACTCTCAAATAACGCCATAATACCATTATTGACAAAACCGACTTGAGTACCCGCTGGATACGGTGCTGGTACATTAGTAGTATCAGCAGCTGTTACAATTTCTCCTTCTACTTCAATAAATGCTTCACAGGGCAAAAAGTATTTACTGGTATCATGGACTTGAAGATCAATTCTTGCTCGACTATTTGAGTCTATGGCATGATAGGCGTAATATTGATAATCGCGTACAGAATCATCCTTGCCAACTGGGGCGTCTATATCAAATGCTGGATCAGATGATTTTTTGAACATTTTATTCTATTTATCAGAGTCTAAATAGTGAAATCGTAAACGATTTTTCCATTTTCATCGACGTAGTTTTTTAAGGCCACTTCCCGCTATCATATTTGCAATATTGCTTTGGTCCCCTTGATTTACCATCGACGCTAGTTTTTCATCTACTGCGTTATTTATAATTTTACTAACACTTGCAGGCATTTCTTCTGTAGACGGTAACGGTTTCTTTTTTCGTCCCACTAATGATGTTATTTTATCCTTCGCAGTTGAAAACGCTTTCCCGGCAAGATTTCCAACAGTACTGATACCCTTATCACGAATAACATCAATGGCTTTCATTGATAACTGTTTAGCTAACGGCATCACTTTGGGGGCCATTCTTGAAAAGAATCCTAAAATGGTATTGCCGAGGCCATCTCCGTAGTATGCTCTATAAACTGGAAACCGTGAATTAACTACATAGACGGGGGTTGGTTTATCATGATTGTAATGGATGATCATTATTATAAAAACAATAGTGTTTTCAATTGTTATTTAATCACTATGATACCCATTTGCTAACTCGTCAATGAAATCTCGATAAGTTTTGATATCCATGATACCACCGGCAAATAATCGTCTACAAATATCAGCTGCTTTATTAATTATTTCCGGTGAATTATTTCCAGCTCGTTTTCCTCCGATGAGAACATCTAATCGTGATATATCATTGATAACGCTATCAGGACAAATGTTTCCAATCCTTGGATTTCCTAATCCACTTCCGCTATAACCAGCTGCTTCATCTAGTTTTTCTAAATCCGTAGTTTGTAAATAATCATCATCATCATCATCATCAGGTGGTAGTTGTTGTTTTTTTTGTCTTCTTGTTTGTCTACGTGTTGGTGTTTGACGTTTTAGTTCTTGCCGTTCTTCTATTTCTCGTTGTCGCTCTTCTATTTGTTCTCTTTTATAATAACTAATTCCCTTTTTAAATTCCTTGTATCCTATCTCATCCTTATTCAAACGACCAATCCCTTTATTTAGTTTATACAAATTATCAAACCAATCATTACTTGATATTCTATCATTCTTATACTCGTCCTTTAAAAAATCTTTTTTTGAATTATAGCTTTGAGCAGCAAAATTACCAAAGGCTTGATAATCCTTTGATTTCAATAAACTAGGTTTTTTTATTAATATTTTAGCATGATCAGTAAATTTATTCAACAGAGAAACAGTCGTTTTTTTCGGATCAGTTTTTTCAGTTTGTTCAGTTTTCGCTGCTAGTTTTTCAAGCTCACCAATAACAGATTTCCCCGTCTCGGGACCATCTCCCAGTAAAGCACGCTCTACCCCCTTCGTTGCTGTGGTTACTGGTTTAAACAATTCTTCAGACCCCAGAGCAAAATCAGTTTGTAAACTCTGTCGTTGTTGCAGTTTATTTCTTACAGAGTCGCGAATTGGTACAAATCTCCTGATTGCATCCAGTCGTTCACGAGCCAATCGGGTTGTTAATGCTTCATTGACCATTATTTGAAATCGCAAACTATTTTTCAATTGCAAAACAATTTTTCAATCCCGACCTAACACCATCGTGCAACTCCTTTTTTGACATCAGTGACATGTCGGATGATTTTTAACACGGTCATGGAAGTGTTATTTCATCGTGAGACACCTTCTATCATTGATGTTGAAAGTCACATAATTGTATATAAAATAAATAATACTGTGACTTTCAACATTCTAGTTTTGACCAATCTGACACATCCTCTATCGATTTTTGACATCCCCTTGAGGGTCGGCTAAAAAAAATGAGAGTCGGAATGATATGGTCTGGTAATCAAAAAATGATAATGGTCGGGCAATCAAAATTGTTCATTTTCCTGAATTAATGCTCGTAGGTTTCTAATTTTAGAGTTGACTTCTTTTTTCAATTCGTATTCGTTACCTAATTCTTTTCGTATTCCCTCTACGATAGTATACAACGGAACGAACACACTGATGTCACTGGAAAATGAAAGAGAGTCTTTAATAGAATTCTGAATTTTTTTGATGAGTGCATATTTCTTGGGTAGCATATACTTGTTAGTGCTAACCCCGTATTCTATATCCTGAAAATCAGACACAATTTGGTCAGGATTTAATCCATCTGATAGTTTGATATCCTGATTTTTCAATTTTGCTATTTCAACTATGATGCTATTCATGTTTTCAGAATTCATTATTCTATAAGTATGACATATCTCTAATTGGAAATTATGACGCATTAGACATAACTAAATTGAACTTTTTGTCCCGTCTTTTTTGAAATAGCCGATCGATAAATCCCCTCTGCAACTCTTCGTACTGAAGATCGACAAATATCGAAAAATTTACCGGCTTCATATAATGATTGAAATATTTTTTCTTCGTTTAAAGATTTTACTGGTCTCTTCCAAACCGTTTTGCAAGTGCCAGCTCTTCCTCGTTTGGAATTCTCACTCAGTGTGATAGCCTGCAGATTGGATACAGAATTATTCTTTGGATTAGAATCCTCACTTTGTGTAACAGCTTGTAGATTTGACAAAGAATTGTTCTTAGGATTGGAATCAATATGATCGATAACAAAACCATCCTTGATCAATCCATTGTGACATTTATATATTATTCTGTGATTAAGATGTCTTTTTCCTCCGGCAGTAAAAACCAAATACCCTTGATTATTCACAGCACCAACTGGTTTCCTCACTTTTACGATGTCTGACAATACCATCACTGGATGCCTCATAGTTACTGATCACGGGATGTGGTCAGAATTCTCGCTTCGTTTATATACATAATACCATTTGTCTAATTCATTGTTTGGTCTAATGATTACATTTGAAATCTTCCGATGTAGTCTTGAGGAGTTCTTATGACTTTGTCAGTGTCATTGATGGAGTTCTTGACTCGTTTATCATAATAACGCTTCAACTCTCTATATCGCTTACCATTGCAACTGAGACACAACTGTGATTAACCACGCACCCATACCCACATCTTATTCAAGGAATCGGACCAAGACTTCCACGTCGAAAACTTTGCATATGATACCTACAGTACTCATTTTTTCTGCATGATTTGTTACACGGGGTTACATTTCCCATCATGAGCCATTTGCAGTGATTCATTATACATAAAACTTTCATTTAAATGTTTGTTTTGTATATAGCATGAAGGAGTTCAAGAGATTGACTTCGACAAATGCTAAATTCAATGCTGATAGAGAGTTCAAGAGATTATTGAAAATCAATCCTAGATTTAATCTCGATAGACCAAAAAAACGTCAAAAACGTCCAAGAGACGGAAACATGAAAGAGTTTAAGAGATTATTAAAAATCATTCCTAGATTTAATCTCGATAGACCAAAAAAACGTCAAAAACGTCCAAGAGACGGAAACATGAAAGAGTTTAAGAGATTATTAAAAATCAATCCTAGATTTAATCTCGATAGACCAAAAAAACGTCCAATAGACGGAAACAAACGTAACAAACGTCCAAGAGACGGAAACATGAAAGAGTTTAAGAGATTATTAAAAATCAATCCTAGATTTAATCGCGATAGACCCAAAAAACGTAACAAACGTCCAAGAGACGGAAACATGAGATCATCATGGAAGGATGCTCAATTCAATCTTGATATAGTTTCTAATACACCCAAGAATAAAATTCTTGATAAACCCATCAGAGACTGTTTTAATGAATTCAAGCGTGATGGAGCATCTTATTGTTGGTCAACATTTCGAATTGATGGTGTTGTTGACGCTACCATGAATGATGAAAAGGCAGCAGTGATCATTTCACGTGTTGGGGAAAAAAGACATTTTTTCCGAATCAAATTCGTTATCCGTGAGAATGGCAAATGGATTATTAAGGATAAATTTGAACCCATTCTCAAGGGCAAAAAAACTATCACCGTGAATCAGGATTCCAAACCGGGAATTTTGACCGGAATTGATAAACCCTACTACGAAAGATCTTATCCTGTCACAGCAGTTGTTTACGGGATCTATCCGCTCAATGAAAAACCTGATATTTCAAAACTAGCACCCATGAAATATTCGACAGGGCTCAATTGTGTAGCAGAACGAATAATAGAACACTTCACAAATGCGTCCCGGGGAAATAAACTAACTGATCTAAGACGAAAAAAAATAACCGAGTGGGAGTTCACGGTAAAAGAGCATGGAGCAACAATTCAGGATATAGCCAAATTAGAAACATCATTAAGATTTCCAATATCGGTAAGAACAATCACCGGTGAAGTATTATACGAATCGAAATATCAATCAAAAGGAACCCCCATTGAAATTATTGATCATAACGCGCACGCGTGGTCATCTGCAGTAACAATATTTCCACGGGATAGAACCGTAAAATATCTATCCCAAACTGAAGAGTTTTTTTCAGAGCAGAAATTATTTGATGCTATTTACCATTTGAGTAAAAACGATCCTGTGTCAGCGTGGCTATTTCATAGTAATTCAGACGAGGAATGCAGATTTGATCAGTTTGTAAGGCCCAACGGAGAATTATACCGTACTGAAGAACTGCAGAATCAAATGAAACAACTAGCTAGTGAGTTTTCTGAGGACGGAGAAGAAGACGATCAATTATTAGCAAACTGTTTTACAGTACCATCCATTGCAGCACATTTTGCTAGAAAGAAAAACGCGTGGAAACCAACACGAAGTGAGTTTTTATCAGATGTCAAATTGTCCTGTCTTGAATACAGCCACGGCGGATTATGGAACACAAAATACACCTCTGATTCCGTTATTTCAGTTGATATGATTGCGTGTTATCCAGGAAGTTTTCTTGGGTATGGAGAATGCGAGAAATATTTCAAACGATTTGGACACCCTACACACGAAATGACCCGTGTTGCTATTAATGGACCACTTCCTGATTTTGATTTAACCGGATTCGCTTGTGTGGTATCATTTGAAATGGCTGAAGGACTTCATCCGTGTAGTTATCTTTGGATTGGTAAACACATGTCTGAAAAACACTGGATGCCAATAGTGTTGTTACGGTATATGCTTGATTGTAAAATGTTAAAATCATTAATTGTCAGTGAAGCAATTATATCCTATCGGGCACAGAAATCAGTCTGGTTACCACAACCTGATCTAGAAAAAATAATTAGCGAAGAGCGAAAACTGTTTCCTGATTTTAATGAACAACAAATCATGGATTGGTCCAGACAGTTATTTGAAATCAGAAACAATGAAGCAAAAAATCTTGGACGAAGAATAATCGGTAAATTTACCCAAGGTGGCAAAGATGATAATACGAAATATTCTTCACGATTGATTATAGACAACGCTGAATACGATTTTGTAATGGCGGATTTAACGAATAAGGGCTTATATGTCAATCGTAAGGACGCATTTCTGTCCGATGGAACCAAATTGGGTACAATTGTTACCTACAATGATGGATACCATCCGCAGTACACACACTTAAGAGCTTCTATGCTCGGTTATGCTTCTATCAATCTGTTTTCAATGATCAATAGATTTCCTACCACCGCAGTTAGAGTTGCTACTGATTCATTTTACATAAATAGCAAAATGGCTGATTTTAAGGCTACTGGCAACGAGAAATGGGGATCATGGAGAATTAAGAAAGAAATGATTCATGATTATATTCAATCAGCAGATGTTACCATTGAAAATAATTACTTAGAAAGCAATCAGTGTTCAGAATTTTCTAGTGCACCACCGATTTCTGATCCAATATGCCTGTATAAAACAGTTTATTTAAACGGTTGTGGTGGGTCAGGAAAAACAACCCGGGTAATTGAGTTATTCCGTCGTGGAAACGCTAGCGTTTCTAACATGATTGTACTAACACCAACTCATAGACTTGCAAGAGAAATGATACAGAGAGGGGTAAATGCTTGCACTTATCACAGCTTTTTCCGATGGAAGGGAGATAAATGGACTCCTGAGCGCATGGGAGAGAAATTTATTCCTGAAATAATCATTTGGGATGAAATAGACACAGTGTCAGAAGATGTCTTAAAAATATTTCTTGAGTGGTTGTTATTGAAGAATACAAAAGTCGTCATGTGCGGTGATCACGGGCAACCACCACCATTTGTCGGTGCATCCCCCCATGAATGGCTAAAGGGTTTTGTAGACTATTATGAAGAAATTGATACCGATCATAGATCACTTGATAATGAATTAAAAGAATTGAAGAAACTAATTAGATTACAACCGGATAGAATCCAGTGTGAAATAACCCGTGAAATAATTTCGGAAACTCCCATGAATGAGTTTTGGGAAGCGTGGAGACCAAATGATTTAATCATTGCAAGTAGAAAAATAGTCAGGGACACACTTCAGATGAAGTTATTTGAATTGCATAAACAAAAATTTGCAACACTTCCAGTGCCTCTTTGTTATAGGCCATCGGATACGCGAAAACAGAACATCGAAGTTGATATTCCAGGACAAGGTGAAAAGCAGAATTTAGTATTAAATGATATTGTGCTGGTTGATATCAATGTCGTTGAAGATGCATTGCGTGCCAATAAATCCCCGTGGACGCTAGGATACGCAGCAACAATACACTCTTCACAGGGATTGACTAT
The DNA here is from genome assembly GCA_029339505.1 of Unio delphinus. Taxonomy (NCBI): domain Eukaryota; kingdom Metazoa; phylum Mollusca; class Bivalvia; order Unionida; family Unionidae; genus Unio; species Unio delphinus. The sequence goes on from JAQISU010000502.1 coordinate 168,375, forward strand.
ATCGGATACAACTCTTTGGATGGTAGATAATCGCATAGAATGGTCGAATTTAGTCTATCTCGCAGTGTCTAGAGTACGAAAAATAAATCAACTTCGAAGAATTGTCTTCGATGATGAAATCATTGGCGATGATAATGACACCACAATAGATGATATTATTGATAAAAAACTCTCCGGTTACAAACAACAGGACAAAAAAAAACAACGAGAATTTGATATTGATGCTGAATTAATAATCACTTTGAAGAAACAACAGAATAATCACTGCGCGAGTTGCAATTGTATAATGCGTTGGCAGTATTCGGATAAGGATCCTCGCCAATTCACCGTAGACAGAAAAAATAACAATCTCGGTCATGTCAGAAATAATGTGATGTTGACTTGTCTTGAGTGCAATAGACGCAAGGGTGCTAGTTAAGCCCATGCGGTGGTAATTGAGTATCCTCAGGTATCACTTGTAATTGTTGTCGAGTAAAACCCCGTTGAGGGGCAGTTGAATCCAGTTTATAGATTGGAGGTCTACCCGTAGATCGTGTTATACTAGATATCTTATGCGTAGTGACGCTCCAAATAGGATCAGTAGCCCTTTTTGTACCACCCTCAAGCTCTCCTGGTTCATATAAATACCTCACAATGACATTACTACCAAGAATTGGTTGGGAAACGCTAGCGTTTCTAGGGAAATCTTTTTGTGGTTTTTCAGGTATCGACTTCTTTTTAATCGCGTTGATAGGTTTCATGTTGATGGTTCTAGTAATCTCGTTATTCAGTGCGGTAACTACACCTGGTAATCTCTTAACCCATTCACGGGATCTTTTTTCTTGGATGAATTCTTTTGCATATTGATATCCAAATAACCGTTCAGCAAGAATCCGATTAAATCGTTCTACAATGGCCTGATCACGATGCAATGCAGTATGCCCTCGTCTGATAGCGACATTGTGATATTTCATTGTAGATAACACTGCACCCTGAAATTCCTTGCCCGGGTCAACTTGTAACAGATTTGGCCAGTGCAGAGGACCTCGTCGATAAATCCTTTCAAATGCAGAAGAGACTTCAGTGGCCGATTTTGTTTTTAACGGTTCTGCTTCTTTGTATCGACTTGCAATATCAACTACAGTTAACGCATATTTGTAACCACGATCATGTGGCAGAAATAATAGATCAGCCTGATGAACTTCATTGGGTCCGGTTACATCAAAATGCGAGAATTGAATTTGTTTAGGCGGGGGTAGATAAATTTGCCATAGTGCCTGTTTGGATAACCAATGAGCCGCAGTGGTTTTTTTCACTTTTGCGGCGCTAGCGAGTTTACTGATTGCAGCGTTACCCTTCCAGTATCCTCTTGGGGAATAGTAAATAGATTCCATGTTGCTATTAATTACCAGCACCTAACATCAATTTACTTTTCATAGCCGATTTTATCAAAAAGGAAGCCAATTTTTCTTTGAAAGATTTATCAGAAATAGCATTTAACGCATGAATTAATTTCACATCTGCTAGATGCCTGTGTTGCAAATTGCTGCTTTTATAAGCAACATCATGAAGGTGACAGGCCTTATCAATAGCGTTTATTGGTTCCTCACCGGGTCGGGGCTGATTTTGATCATTGAGTCTGATATCAAGTCTTGTTCCCGGTCCACAATAACTATACCCTGGAAGGTGTTTTTCTCCGGGGTATTTTGCCCATGGGGTTCCAGGGAGTTTTGCTAATTTGGCAGCGATATCACCTCCTCGTTTTTTTTTAAAGGTTCCTTGGGTTCCTTGGGTTTAGAAACAAATCTAAATTTCTTTGTACTACACTGTACGCATTTACCAGAAAGCGCTGATCGGTTATTTTTAGTTGTAATCGTCGTCAAGTCATCTGTGCCAGTACGCGCCTTACACTTCACGCAATATAGATCCATAATTTATGTATAGAGATATGAATATAATTGATTTTTCAGCGACTAAAACAAGAGAACCAGTGAAGCATCATGCAGCGCTACCAAACTCTATCCGCGCAATTATAATCGGGCCATCTGGTTCCGGCAAGACGCAATTGTTGCTCAATTTAATAATGAGATGGATGAAGTGGGATAAGTTGTATTTAATTGCCCCTAGCGTAGACGACCAACGATGCTATGAAGTGCTAAAAGATTTTAATGAAAACGCTTCAGAGATTGCCGGCGAGGATGTTATTGAATTTATAACCGATATTGACGAGGCGCCATCCGTGAATGACCTCGATGGAAGTATCAACAATTTAGTTGTATACGACGATGTCATGTTAGATAATCAAAAAAATCCTGCTAGAATATTTTCCAGAGGCAGGCATAAAAACACGGATGTGATCTATGTCACTCAACGCTACACTCAGATTCCAAAAGTAATTAGAGATAACTGTAATATGCTTGCTGTATTCAACGGCGTTGATACACATACGCTACGAAATATTTGGCAGACATGGTGTTCTGATATGGACTTCAATCAATTTAGAAATTTCTTTAGTCATGCTCAGTCTGCCCCACACGGATTTGTAACAATAAATTTACATGACCCTCGAACACGATATCGTATCGGACTGGATCAAATATTCGGTTAACCCATAGCAGCAGAGAGGGTGAGTGACAACGATGTTGTAGTCCCTTTTTCCCAAAAAATGTAATAGTTGAAAAGTTTTTGATTTCATTAATTTCATTGATTTTTTCATATTTTTTTTTTGGACCTAATCCATGATTCACACACATATTTGAGACCTGATGTCATTGACTTTGGGGTCTGATGTCATTGGTTTCATTGATTTTAAGCGTGATTTCAGTGAAAACTTGTCTAAAAATGTTGTCCGATACACCCTCTCTGCTGCTACATACATATATATATATACATATATAAATATATATATATATATATATATATATATATATATATATATATATATATATATATATATATATATATATATATATATATATATATATATATATATATCTATATATATATATATATGGGCTGAGATACTACCACTACTAAAAGTATTAATAATAATAATAATAATGATAATAATAATAATAATAATAATAATAATAATAATAATAATAATAATAATAATAATTGTAATAATAGTAATAATGGGTGTGTGATTAACAATGTTCCACTCATATCAATACAATGTATGCATGTGACACTTTAAAAGATGTCTAGCATTTGAGCACCATGCCGCAGAAATTGATCATGAAGTCCCACCCTTTCACATTATCCTGACACCAGGTCGACCAGTCCTAACACTAACCTGTTAATGCTGAACCCTCGACCTCCCACATCCGAAGTGAATGCGCTAACAACTTAGATCAGCGGAGCGATTAATAATAATAAAAATAATAATAATAATAATAATAATAATAATAATAATAATAATAATAATAATAATAATAATAACAATAATAATAATAATAATAATAATAATAATAATAATAATAATAATAATGATAATAATAATGAACAAAGATATATGTAGCTAAGTGGTATTCTTCTTTAGCTCTTTGCAAAAAGTTGTCTTTATTGAAAAGAGATTCAGACATAGACTTGGACAACAATCATATTTATTTTAAGATTTTATCGTGGAATTTAAATGTTGGGAAAAGGAAAGAGAATAACGAAGGAAAACAAATGCTAGGAAAGGAAGATGCATCAGTCCAAAGGGTCAAAAATTAAATTAAAAGCACGTTCGACAATAACATTTCTTATCTTCCTCAATAACTAGTGTTATGCATATTTGATTTAATTTATATTTGATTTGTTAATTTTGTTCTTTTTTTTATTCGTTTACATTCTTTTGTAATGTAATTTTATTTACTGGATTGGACATTTTCCAGAAATTCAGTTATATTTTTAGTAAACCTAATAATAGGAACTTTGTAACTAATGCTGACCTAGTTCCTGACCATGATTCAGAAACTAGTTTACGGTTCTTTTATACAACTTTGTGAAAATTATTATTCTTTCCCAGAGTACAAATAATTGGTTTAATACAATTTCATACTGGGAGTACATGACAACTAACATGTATCAGTTAGGGTTTCTCAGTTGACTAACCCACATCTCCATTACACAGTATCTAGATTTATTGTTAATGTATTGAGTAATAATTTGTATTCTTGCTTTAACACTTGAAAAGTCAAGTTTATTTTTCGTTCTGACCAGTTTGAGGGGAATCTTTAATTTTTCTTTAAATTATTTGGATTATAAAAGATTATGTTTCACTGGAAATATTTGTTCTCTAAATTAATAGTTTGACAAGGATAGTTATCGAAGATGACATAATTCAAAAACTGGAATAATATTTTCTGTGATTCTACAAAAGTCTGTTGACATATCAGGACAACGCTTACCGCAACATAATTTATCACCTTCCATTTTGGATTTTATCTGGAATCGAACTCAGTTTCATTGGACATTTTATAACTAGGATTCTAGTATTTATTTCTTGGATTATTATTGGATTATGATTGAATTTGATTCGTAAAACAGAAAGTTCTTTTTCTCATCTTTACCTTGTTTTCCTTGGGAAATAAATTATTTGCTAAAATTTACAAAGGTTGTTGTCCTCACTCTTTTCGTGTTACTGTTTAAAATCCCTTAACACGTAACATTAGGAAGAATTATACTAGTGGCAGATATAGCTAAATAATTTGAATAGATCAAATGGCAACTCAAAGACATATATTAGGTTACAGTAATGCTTAATTAATTGTACGTCTTTCCTTTATACGTTTACGGCAGGATATCCAGAAAGACATATACCGTTTGACAAAAAGTATTTTTATAGCATTTAATTTGTCTTCATTGGGTAATACAAACTTCAGCTGATATTCTGTGGCACAGTAGCGCAAGGATTGCCTTACGTCAATTTCCTCAAAATCAATTGTTACGTTTCAATCTTTCAGGAAATTATAGACGCTATATCCCGTTCGCTTTTACAGGAGCGTCACGTTCACACATGGATCATAATGGACCATGTCTGCATCAACTTGAGTGAGATTTAAACCTTTTTTCAAAGGATAAGAAACAGATTCCGCAACATAATTTCATAAGAGCGACCTTCCTGGGATTTATTTAAACATTGGCTTAGTCAAAGACCTAATGATCTGATGCATGTAAGTAGCCTACGTAGTGACATGATTATAAATGACAGGAATGGCAAATACGTAGCAGTAATTTAAGAGTAATGGCAACAATACAAATGGTATTATCTTTTGAATGACAACGCCGATAAAGGACATTTCAAATTGTTTCAATGACCAGGTAGTTGTGAATATAAACATAGTTTCTAAATATTATTGCTATTGTTCTGTCAGATAATTCTTTTTACGATATCAGAGAAACGTTCTCAAGATATATACATACATGTATATAATAATAATAATAGTAATAATAATAATAATAATAATAATACTGAGGACTTTCCAAAGCACCTTATTCGTTAATAGTTCAAAGCGATTTATAACATACATCAAGATATTACTACAATATAGCACACCATTAAATTAGAAAATATTTAAGGTAGGAAACATTATTAGATTCTTTAGTGTGTTCATATATATATATATATATATATATATATATATATATATATATATATATATATATATTGACACTTCTGTTATACCAAAAAATTCCAAGGTATAAAAAAATTTCCCCGAAGATTAAACGTCAATAGCAAATAAACAGGTCAGACTAGAATACTTTTTTTTAAACATACTTAAGACTACACTATATACAGTGTGTGTATGTATGCTTGTGTGCATTTGTGCGTGTGCGTGTAACTCTCACATCAGTTTGACATCTTTCTTTCTAGAGTGTTTATTATATTTATTTTTCAGAATAATAGTGTTAATAAGTTCATAGAAATCACAACAAGAGCTGTTTTGATTACTCGATAGATAGTTTGACAGACATACGTATAGCTAGATAGATTAGTTAGATAGATAAGAAACAAATATAGAGATACAATTACATATGCTCATCTAAACTTTAGAATAAATCAAATATAGCTATGCTTCATACATTAATATAAGTTTTTTTATTTATATGCGTGTCTGTCGAAACAGATCAACTTAAAAGGTTGCTGAAGTTGGACAATACAACATTTTTTTTAATTATGGCCATTTCATTATTGATACTGCCAAAAAGTAAATCTCATACACTTGCTAATTAATATTTAGTTTTACAATCGTGCCTTGTGTAAAATAATAATAATAATAACATATATCGTAGAATTAAAAATCTAAAAATCTTTACCCCATCCCAAAACCCGGCAACATTTTACATCAAAGACGACATGTCAGAGTGATATATTCCGTCAAGTATCTTCTGATTTTTGCTATAGTTTTCACCTCATGAATACACTTTTCTTCTTTTACCTCACTAACAAGAGTTGAAATGTCTTAAGCGCATTGAAGATTGTTACTTCCGACCCTGTTTGAAGAGAACTTTCTCGAGACCCATCATTGGGGATTCAAACGCTAGGGATATCACAAATGCCACGAGATAGGCGATAACTAAATAGCCAAGAAAAGAACATACCTGTAAAAAGATAAACATTCATTTAGTCACGTACTAAACGGATATTGACGAATAGACAAAATGTTAGAAGGTAGACGAGTATATGTATGTAGTTGGGTAGGTAGCCACGTATATAGATGGGTAATAGGTATGTAGGTGGAAGGGTACGTATGTAGGTAGGTAGATAAGTAGAGAAAATTTTGGTAGGTATAAAGACAAGCGATTTCAATGAATTAACTCGATGTTGTAGAGTTTAACGCAATTTTCAGCACACGATAGGCTATACATAGCGGCCAGTATTAATGGTGGAGGAAGAACCCCAGACAACCCCCAGAAAGCACCACCGACCCACGAGACGCTACTGGCAAGCCTTCTCACATACCCACATTAGCCGAATTTGAGACTCGAACCCACGTAGACAGTGGTTAGATGGCAGCGATTTGTAACGGAGAGTTATTTAGACCACTAGAGCACTCTGGGCCCCTCAGTGAACTCAGGTAAATATGATTTTTTCGTAAGATAGGAAATATAAAATTAAATAACTAAAAATAATGTGACTAAAGTCCTAAATAGTCAAAAATCTTATATCACAAGTCTAAAACTATCGAAAAAGTCAAACAAATTCAAGTGGTAATCCAAATGAAGTTCACTATATTGTACTGTTGTGCCTAAAGTCGTGCTGTATCGCAATGTTATGTCCAAAAATGTATTTCAACGCATTCAAGAAATGTAATACAGCTTCGAAATATGAATAGTCAGAGCACTTTGTAATTCCAGTGAATAATTGAAATAAATTAAAACCATCCACTCAAATAATGACATCTTTGAGACTCTTTTAATACTTGTCTTAATGCAAGGATTAATTAATTTCCATGTAAATCATCCATTATATCCAAACTGACACACATTACAAAAACAATAATGAAACTCGAAAGATTTATTTAGAAACCACTCTTGTCAACAAGGTCAAGTACTATTGCAGCCAGCCAATCTGGAATTAGGTCATCTTGCTTTTCTTTGCGTTACACAATGACCTGCACGGACTTCATCAACACGTTAACCTCTGTCAAAAACACAGCTCATTACCCTGGAACAGTGTACGGTGCCTATGATTGACCTATTCTTAAAGTAAAAGTTAGTCATAAAGAATATTGCTATTTATTTGCTAGTTAGTACATTATCCTTTCAATCGATAATTACGAAAATAAATGCACGTAAGATATATGCGTATAACAATATAGAGATAAAGAAGAAAAGACAGACATAAATCTTACCATTTCAGGATATGCGAAATACATTGTTGTACGCCGCATGCCAATTATATAGAACATTATCACGGGATGCACCAGATAAGCACAGTAGGTCAGTCGGCTTAAAGGGACGAATGGGGACCAGGACAACAGGGTGTTGATAGGGCCTGAAATATCAGAATGAAGTTAAATAAACTCATGTTATGTGGGAGAGATCTTAATTTGTAAACAGCCTAAATTCAGGCCATATTGGTTCTACTCCAATGCTCGAAATTCTCTTTCCTACCTTCCACGGTCTGAGTCTTTGCAAATTTCATCGTAATCGTTATTTTCTTCGGAGTAAGAGAACATAATAATTTTTATCAATTATGAATCATGCTTACACGCATATAAATCAATAAAATCGTGCATAGTTTTCTGAAACAGAGTAAAGGTTTTAAGGTTATTAAGTACTTTCTTCCATTTTTTTCTTCATAAAATTCTTATGGAAAAATCATGGAAAAAACCCGACGCTAGGTTTTGTCATGACACTTCCGATGTCAGTGGTCAGATATTTATCGATATCTATGGATCACACGCACTACCTTCAAACCTTATGAGGAACTGAACTCAATAGAGTTCGGCCTGATTTCTACCAAGACTTGGCTATGTTAGCCTATTTAATGTTATTGTGGGCAAAGCACATCATTCCAAATGCCCGAACAATAAATAACCCTTTAACAAATTAGATCTATATGAACGAAAAATGAATGAATAAATCGATTTAAAAATGTCTCATAATGATATAGTGATTTGTCTAGGTGTTAAACTCTGACGCAGGAAACACCGCTACCTCCATTTCCTGTTGCACATGCGAAGACGACCCAGCATACGCCAATTGCCCAGCATGTGCGAAAAAGGGCTGTGTACGCCGCCGATTCCGGTTCATTCAGCACATGTTTGTTGTCAGGGTTATACAGTCCATAAAGCACTGCTATGTTAATACTGCCCGCCACTATCCACCCTAGCAGGTTTAGGACCTTAATAATAATAATAATAATAATAATAATAATAATAATAATAATAATAATAATAATAATAAAGCGGCAAAGCATGGTATTGTCTGATCGAAATAGAAACGTAAATTTCAAATGTTGGACTAGGCTGTATTAGTTGACATTCCTGAGGAACGTGATGACCACATGAACAAAGCAGAACAAAGCCAAAATTACAATGAACAGGGCATATTATATTTAGAAGGTTTAAATAATTTACTAATTAGCGTATACGCAATGCCATTGATATCAAAGCACATCAGATCGCATTGACATGATAATGATATTTTGTGCTATACCAATTAGTTTTCAGATAAATTAATAAAATTTTGTAAACGAAATTTCTTACGATTTAGCCCTTTCTGGTATGACCTTCACCATAACTCATACACGAAAATTCGTTTATATTAGCAGCTCATTTGTAAATGAATTTCAAAAGATTCACTGCAAACTTGGCATGGGAATGAAATCATGATTTCGTCAATTAATTATGATATAGCAGACTGTTGGAACATGATGATACAGATATGCAAGAAACAATGCTAAACAATTCCATTTATAATATTATTGAGGCTATGTTACATTTATTCATGTTTATGCAGATGTAACCAAGATATCTTGAGACAAAAGTAGTTTCAGTATTGATAGATAGAGGAAAATACGGAATCAGAATATGACAGGTCAAATTTACCTATCTTTGGGATTTGATGGTAAAATTAATGTTCACTCTTGGACAGAATATTGACGGGTATAAGTTACATTAAGAATAACATTAAGGCTAGACCTATTGGTAAAAACGGTACTCAACGAAAATGAAAGATTTCAACTACATATTCTCAAACCCGGTGCCATAGAAAGAGTACCTGTCTGTGCAACTCAAACGGCAATGGGTGGCTGGCTGGATAGTGGTTATGAGCACATTAGCACAAATAAGGCATTGTAAGGCTGACTAAAGTCAACGACAAAATTTCGAATATAACTGTGTTCTTTTTAAATGTAAAACTCCTCCTAATTAGCCTAAGCACTCAATCATTCGAACAAAAAGGTCAAGATAAATGTGTAAACAAAGGTCTTTAAAAGTTACAAATTGCTTTAGAAAATGATTGAAACTCAATTCCCCAATAATACAACGTCATAAAAGCGTAATATATCATTACTGGCCTGAGGAGAATTACTCAGTGTATTATATTACATGGTTGGTTTATGAATTCATGCATGGTCAGTATGCATAGCACATTTCCTTAGACCCGGGAACTTCTTCGGCTGTATTAAAACTGATGGGAAAGCAGGAAAAGAATTTATCTAAACTTTCTGCATCCATCAACTCAACGTGCGCATACTTTGTTTCGTCTAATTATTTGACAATAATATTTTATTTTCATTGTATACTGTACCTTGGGAATGTTGACTTGACGTTTTGTTCGGTATAGCAAGTAACCGGTTATTAAACCAACAACATAAGGACCCATTCTGCAGTACGGTTTAATATATAGTTTGTCAAAATAATCCACCATCGCTGGATTTCTACCATAGAAAAATAAATAAAATAATAATATGTATTACTTCAATATGTCTATCTATAATCGTATGTCATTTCTTTTGGACTGATTTGATCTATTACATTATAATCATCAAAGAAAACAATAACAGCAACAAAAGCCGAGAATACAAAGCATAAATGATTTCATCAACATCGTCAGTAGGCAATTATCACATTGTTTATCTCAGTCATTTATCGTTTGATCTCTGCAATGTATCATTTTATCGTTTGAACTAATTTTGTAACGGTCATAGACATTGAATTTCTATGCCTCATCTATGATATGACCTATGACCTTTATCGGCCATTTAAATACCTAAATTATGGATATAATAAATACATTTTGAATCTGTTTACAAAACTTTGATTTTGTTGAAGAGGAATTCGTATGCATTCAATATAAACTTATTTGGTAACTACTTGTTATTTTCTATCTATGAAAATTGTATTTTAAAATAAATCACTATACATCCTGTTCAAGGTGCATTTCGACTGTATTATCCTTGCAAAGTTCATGTAGTGCACCGAAATTTATGAATAAACTTATCTGCTCTGTTTGTATATGTTTACCATCTATAAATAACCAATTTACTTTGATTGTATACAACCACCATCTGAGAATGAAAATTTACTACGATGTAAGGTTTGGCTGGCCTAATGTTAATAAAGGTTATTTTGTTTATATTACTTAGGCACATCAAAGACTTATAAAACTGGTATTAACAGTTATCTAGCTTGCAGATCAGAATATAGTTTCAGAATTATTGGGTGGGACATGATGATATATGTATACAACGTGATGACTCAGACATCACTACACACTACCACAATGTAGATTTCGCAGTTATAATAGCTAAAATGTTAAAGTTAAGTTAAAAATTAAAATACCCTAACTTCCATTGTTTTAAATTCCCACATGTGAGCAACAACGGAGTTCTCCCAGTCTCTCGTTATGACTATAATCTACCTGGTACAATTGGGTACAAAAATCTTACCCGGAAATATCAGGGAACAGGGCGCTGTAATGTTTCTGAGCAGCAATTACACCAGGTACTACTGTTGTGATGATAAGAAATATAAGGGACATAATCCCGCCGACCACAGGTGACCTGAAACAATCAACATGTATATATATATATATATATATATATATATATATATATATATACATATATATATATATATATATATATATATATATATATATATATATATATATATATATATATATATATATATATATATATACGAGAGACCTAACGTCTTTTTTAAAATCATGTAATCGTAGAATCAATTTCAGGTAATGACAGAAATCATCAACGATGCAACTTAATTGGTGTTATATGTCCTCGTATGTAGCAGACAAATTCACATAACAACCTAGTAATTAATTATCGATTATCTACAAAGTCATTCCGTTTGCCGATGAAATAAATCAAGGTATATTGGATTATGTATAGACAACTATACAGTAATAGAACATAATGTGCTCTCCCTGGATTATATAATATTATATATTTTTTTAATTATAGAAAACTGTATATATGCAGTGACAGAACTGAAAGTGCTATCCCTGGATTCTGAATAAAAAACAAATGATTAATAATAATGAGGAAAAAATAATCTAATCTGTATGATAGTATTATTTGTATTAAATATTAATACTGTCACTTCCTTTGGCGATGTATGCTTGGTCGTGATGGAATATTTCATGTGTGCCGGCAAGGCGACGATGGGTGCCATTTACCTGCGGATCTTGGTTCTAATCTCCGTCTGTCTACTATTTTCAAACATTCTTCTATAGAATCCTTTATATCACTTTTCATTCTGTCTGGTATGTATTTATAATTCTCCAGCCTATGCACGGGCCGTTTGTTTGCGTAGGGGACAAGGGATGAGAGGACATCTCCAGAAGTGTTGATGGCACGTCCCTTTCAGGCTTGCCTCTTCAGCTCTGCATCTGCTGTCCTGCTGAGATCCTTTGTGCGCAGAGGAACACCAATTTACTTGATCGCTTGCTGCTTGCTACCAGGGATCAAGGTTTATATTTAATGCTTTCAATGCAGTTTTCATATTGTCTTTGAAGGGTGTATTATGACCTCCGTGGGATCGCTGTCATTGCTGTAGCACGACAGAGTGGAGTCTCTTTGGCAACCGGTGATCTGGCATGTGTACAACATGTCACGCCCAGCGTACCTGACACTGCAGGATGATGCAGATGTTGTGGCGACTTGCTTGGACGAGAACCTAATTGTCTTAAACCTTGTCCTTCCACGTGATGTTGAGGATTTTCCTGATAATACTTCTAGTGTGAATGACGTTCAGCTGCCTGGCATGGCACAGATACACCGTCCACATTTCGCATGCGTGACGTATTGTTGTTAGCACAACTGCCCTGTAGACCTTTAGTTTGGCATGGAAGCTCAGGCCTCTTCTATTCCAGACGTTGGCATACAATCCGCCAGAAGTTGCGCTGGCTCTGGCAATGCGAATGTTCACCTAGTCGTCAATAGTGACACTATGTGACAGCGTGTTGCCAAGGTAGGTTTAGCGGTTCACTACGTTGAGATTTTGGCCGTTGGCGGTGATGTTGGGCTCAACATAGGCCTTTACACAGGCCAGCTCATGCAGGACTTGTCTTCGTGGTACAGAACATGATACAACAACTTGTGCTGGAGCTGGAGAACTTGTCAACGCTGCATTGTTTCTGAGCCAGCATTGAGGATGCAGTCATCAGCAATGAAGGGAATCCTGATGGTGTCTGTCATGGCTTTGCCTTTCGCTTGAGGCTTCCTGGGATTGAATAGTTTTCCATTTGTGCGGTACCTGATGCCGACTCCAACCTCTCTGAAAGCATCTGTTTGCATGGCAGAGAACAATAGAATAAACAGTGTCGTTGCCAGAACATTACCCTGATTTACCCCGTTTGTTACTGGGAATGACTTAAATGTCTCTACATTTTCTCGACTCGTACCTGCATACCATGGTGGAAATGTTGCACCATTCATATATATTTTCTTGGGCATCCGTACATGGCCATCACCTACCACAAGCCCTCTCTGCTGACAGTATCAAAGGCCTTTGACGAGTCGACGATAGAAAAGATCGGTGTTTTGCTCTTGATATTTCTCTTGTAGCTGCCTCGAAGCAAACACTATGTCAATGGTCCCACGTTCGTTTCGGAATCCACACTGTCTTTATGTCAGTAGTCCATGGTCAAGGTGTATAGTTAGGCGGTTCAGAGCAATTGAGACTAAGGATATACCCTTGTGGATGTCGCCTTGCGGTTCCTTTAGCGTTAATATAGAGGGATTATGGAAGCATCTGCGAATTCATGGGGGATATTCTCTTGCTGCCACATCAGTAAAAACAGTTGGTGGAGCCAGGGCTATTGCCCCTTCCTTGTAGACTTCAGCTTGGATTGAGTCTGAACCAGGTGCGTTGCCACTGGAGAGAAGACGTATCTCCATCACGGTTAGAGTCATCCATCGCTTCGATGATGGCTAATTTGCGATGACGACAGATGGCTACATCATTGATGAATGAAGGGCGATTCAGAGCTCTGTCTAAGTATTCAGCCAATTGTTGAAGAAACCTCTCTTTGTCAGTAATTAGCGTTTTCCCATCTGCGTAGAGAAGAGGGATCATTTCAAATGATGTAAGTCCATACATATCTTTTAGGGCATTGTATACATTCTTTATAGCATGCTGGTCTGTGTAGCACTGGAACTCATTAGCTTCTTTTGTTCGGCCATTTTTCTCGCATCAGACTGAGCTTGTGCTGTACAATTATGCGTATGTTGTACGCTTCTTTACTAGAGGAGGATTTGGGGTTGTTGAGAAAGGTTTGAATCAGGCCGTGTTCCTCGTCGAGCAACTACTTGATCTCTTTGCAGTTCTCATCCAGCCAGTCTTGATGATTTCGAGTTGTGCTAAAGACCAGCTATTTAAATGCCACCCAATCGGTTTCTACATTCTTATTGTCGAGAGGGATGGATTTCAAACTTTCTTACAGTGCATCCACAAAAGACTATTTGGAACTGGTGCATTTCAGCTTGGTCATGTTCAGTCGTTTACGAGCCTTCTATCCCTGTCGGCGTCTTTTGCGCTAAATGAGGATGTTGATCTGGATGAGGACGAGGACGTGGTCTGTCCAGCAGTCAACGCCGCTCAAGAATGTGGTCACACGCACATTCTGTCTGTCCATATTCCTTAGAATGACGTATTCTATGAAGGGCCAGTGCTTACAGCGTGGGTGCATCCATGACGTCCGGTTATGCGTAGTGAGATGGAAGCCTGTATTGGTGATCAGCAGTTTATGGTCGACGCAAGTCTGGAGCAAATGGAGACCATTGCTTTTACAGTGAACGTCTACGTGCTTTCCTTGCACCCCATCCCAGGAAACGTGATCGCAACCTAATCTAGCATTAAAAAACCAATAATGACGAACTAATATACCACTGGAACGTCAGCGATGATAATATATATATATATATATATATATATATATATATATATATATATATATATATATATATCATCAGCATCATCATCATCGTCAGTCTCTTCACCGAATGTGACCATTTAGGCACTGTACTGCTGCCTCCATCATGTGCCAATGCCTTTGTCTCTGCGAAACTTTTCCTGGTCCATACTGTGATGTCACTAGACCTTTTTCTCTGTTTTCCACTCTTTCTACCACCTGAACACTACCCTGTAGTACTGTTGTGGATAGACTGTTGTCTCTAGTGACATGGCCATCCCATTCCAGCTTTCTCTTTTGACACTGGTCATGAGGTCTTCATACTGGCCTTCTTTGTGCCTGATGGTGTTACGCACCTCTTCATTTGTGATGTGGTCCATGCAAGAGATGCCAAGGATGGTTCTGTAACATCTCATTTCAAGTGCCTGGATTTTCCGTTGTAATTCTGCTGTCAGGGTCCAGGCCTCACATGAATACAGAAAGACTGAGATGACTAGTGCTCTCAATAGTCTGATTCTAGTTTTCAGGCAGCTATTCCTGTCTCTCCAGATGGGTCCTAGCTTTGACATAGCTTCCGCTGTTTGTGCTGCTCGTGACAATATTTCTGCTCTTGATCCCTCTTCCGTGATTATGGAACCAAGATATTTGAATTGGTCCGCTGTTTCCAGTTCCTGTCCTCTGATTTTAATCTTGGTTGAGATTTGTTTTCCTCTATTTGTCATCAATTTTGTCTTCTCGCACTAATCTCCATGTCAAATCTGGAAGATGTTTCATCCAGGTTCTTCAGTAAGGTGGCATGCTCATCTTCACTGCATGCCCGACCATCAACGTCGTCTGCAAAGCGGGGATTGTTACGTTCTCCAATGCTGACTGTCCCACAGTGGTTTTCCAGAGCTTCGCTCATCTTGAGCTCCAAGTAGATGTTGAAAAGTGTGGTTGACATGAGACAGCCTTGCCATACTCCAACTGTAGTCTTGAACCAGTCACCCACAGAACCTTGAGCAATGACTGCACTGCTAGCCTTTAAGAAAAGATGCTTGATGGTTTTGGTCAATTTTTGACCCATGTTGTACTTATTCATTGTGACCCACAATGCCTCATGCCACACTCTTTCAAAAGCCTTTTTGAAATCTATGAACACATGATAGATGTCTTGTTGATGTTTTGAGTACTTTTCACACAGAACCCTAAGATTGAATATTTGTTCTATTGTGCTTCTTCCACTCCGGAACCCAGCCTGTTCTTCAGCGACTATTTCGTCTGCTTTTGGGTTCAGTCTGTTCAAGATGATCTTCAGCATCACCTTACTCGCATGGCTGATCAAACTGGTAGTTCTGTAATTTTGGCACAGTAGGAGATTGAATTTTGTGGGGAGTGTTATAATCAGTGACTGGGTCCACTGTGTTGGCTATTCGCCTGTCTGCCAGATCTTGTTGCAGATTTTTGTTAGTAGCTCTGTCACTGATTCTCCACCATTATTGATACGTTCAGCTGGGATATTGTCTACTCCATCTGCCTTTCTATTCTTCAATGCTCTTATTGCTGACTCCACCTCTTCTTTGAGAATGGGGAAATCATCATCAGTTGTGGAGTTTGGAACTTCAAGCACCTCTGGGTCTCCTGCGGAGGGATGGTTGTAGAGTTCTTTACAATACTCAGTCCATCTTTCTGCAATGTCACTTGTTCTGTGAGGCATATTCCATTTTCGTCTTGAATGCTACTGACTCTTGGTTGCTTCTGTCTGATGAGGTCTTTCACAATTTGGAATGCCTTTTTGCTGTTATTCTTTATCAGGCTGCTCTCTATTTCTGTGCACCTTTGTGCAATCCAATCTCCTTTAGCTTTGTTCAAGTTTTTTTCTGATATTCTTGTTTATGTCTCGATACTCCACTGTCCCTGTTGTGTGTCTGGTGTTTGTGAGGTCTCTGCGGGTATCACACAGATTCAGAATCTCTTCTGCAACCCAGGGTTTATTCCTTTGGACGATGGAGGTCAATGATGTCCTTGGCAACTGTTGTCATGACTGTGTTGAAAGTGTCTGTCATTACTTTAGCATCAAGATCCATCACAAGAAGTGGAGCAAATTTTCCTCCAATTGTGGCTTTGAATCACTCGCAGACGATAGGGTCCTTCAGTAGTTCAGGGTTGAATTTGAGCCTGATTTCCTTTTGCTTGTTAATTTTCTTCAATCTCACTCCAAAGTTCATAATGACGAAGTCGTGCTCACTCCCAACATCAGCACCTGGGAACGTTCTTGTATTTGCTCTGTTGATGCCAGATCGGTATCGGTTTTGAACCAGTATGTAGTCGATCTGGTTATGAGGGGTTCCATCTGGTGAGTGCCATGTCCAGAATCGTGAAGCTTTATGTTTGCCCATGGTGGTGACTAGTAGCAAGTTGTTGTAGCAGCCGCCTTCCTCTTTCATTGGTAAGCTCCGTCAAAGAAGGTCCACAATGACCATCCCAGTCTTTAAGAGCATCGATGCCTACTTTGGCATTCCTGTCTCCTTGGATAATGAGGATGTCTTTTACTTACCATGTTTATTATACCCTGGATTTTGCTATAGAACTCCTCTATTTCTTGATAATCATGATCAGTAGTTGAAGCATAGACTAGGATAATGGTGATGTTAAAAGGGGATGCTTTCAGACGAATGGAGATGATTCTGCTAGATATGGGGCGAAATTCAAGCACACACACACACACACATATATATATATATATATATATATATATATATATATATATATATATATATATATATAGAGTTAGAGAGAGAGAGAGACAGACAGACAGACAGACAGACAGAGACAGAGACACAGATCCAGACATATATATATATATATATATATATATATATATATATATATATATATATATATATATATTATTTGCAGATAGAGGTAGAAAACGATTCTGAAATGGACGAGAAAGACGCAGAAGTGTCAAAAAGAAAGAAAGAAAGAAAGAAAGAAAGAAGGACAAATGGAAAGAAAGTATTCTGTTTTAGACTTGCATAAAGAATGGAATCAGTATTAATGGACTTAGGATATAGAACTGCATGTCATTTGCAAGGTACCAACTCCATCCCATACACTGAAAAATAAAACAAATGCATACTATTTGCAAGGTACCAACTACATCCCATACACTGAAAAAAATGTATTTCATTTAGATGGGATGGATTTGATATGAAGAAAATGAAATGCATGCGATCTATTCTTAGTATTTGGGATGAAAATAATCCATACAATGAACGAAAACATCAACTGGATGTCAATTCCAAGGTAACAACTCCATCCCATATACTGAGAAAAACAGTAAATGCATATCATTTGCAAGGTATCAACTATTTTCCATATACCGAACAAATAACCACAACAGCTGAATATTATCTGCAAGTTTCAACTCCATCCTATATAATTGAAAGACAACAATAAATGAATATTGTTTTGTAAGGTTCCAACGCCATCCCATAGATTGAAAAAGCGACAACTACATATTATGTAATAAATACCAACTCTTCCGCCACTTAAAATCGAAAATCACCCTCTGAATATTATGTGTGTGTGTGTGTGTGTGTGTGTGTGAGAGAGAGAGAGAGAGAGAGAGAGAGAGAGAGAGAGAGAGAGTGTGTGTGTGTGTGTGTCTGACTTCTGGCTATTTTAGAGAATATTGCTTTTATTTTAGATATAAATTATTTGTAAATTCTTCGTTTGAGATGAAGGTTTTCTCCTTGGATGACATAACGGAGAAGCAAAGACTATCATAGGGCTTTATACTGTTTCATTTTTCTTGACATGTTTTAATATGTACACCACTACTGCCAGGACCACTACAAGACTCAGAACGTCTCAAAGACGACATTGCCAAATATAGTGATGCCAATGTTTGCAGTTGTAATCGAAACAACGACATCAGCTGAGTATTTACGCTTTTTTCCAACTTAACACTCTACAACAACTTTTATAAATTCAACGAAACTAATCTCGTGTTTTTTTACCAAGGATGTTTCCTTAAAGGTAATTTCCCAGTCCCCCGGTGAGGTCGAAATTCATTATGTAATCTCGTCATAGTTTGATAGAATGCAATTCAGATTTGTATTTATAAAATACGTTGACATCTTACTGCTATTGCATAACGCGACAACTAGATCTGTTCTGAAAGTAGCATTGCTCTCGTTAATGTCTGTGTGTCTGTCCTTATCCTGGGTAATATTTGTTGCAAGATTTGAGATCTCCCCGTATATCAACATTCTCGCCATAAAGAAGCGAAGTAATTCGTTAAAAAACAATACCAACATGGTTTCATCTCTATCCCTAGGTCATTGTCTCTGGGCCAAAATATAGAAAGGGTTCCTAGCCCTGCACGTATTTTCACTAGGAGACAGTCTTCTCGGTCTTAACTCAGAAGCAGGTTTTACCACAGTCCTAACCATTGACATACAATTAGTTGATATGACTCCATAGAAATATTGACTTGATATGACTCCATGGGAAAATTAACTTATGCAATCACCATTACTTTCTGAACGTGACCTTACTTACTTGGACCCCACTTTGGCACTCAGCCTCATTTGCAAGCACGAAACGTCATAATGGACCTGATACATAGCATTAAAAGTTAAAAATGCTTAATTTGATAAATGCAGTAAACTTCATCTTTTTAAGTTGTGCAGCTGTTGATGGAAGCGGGTGACAAAAAATCGTTCGCATTTGGTGAGGAATAAACATAATTGTACGCTGTGCAATATGAGGGCAAACTGGCGAATCTTTTGCGTACATACTTTATTGACGTCCCCAACGGTATATAGCTCTGCACATACTGACACTCGAAGACAGCCAATGTGTCTTACCATGGAAACAGTTGATAACAAACCCAATGACAGACATTCAATTAATTGGCATGCCCATGGCGAGTTTAGCTGATGCAATCAGCCTTACTTCATAAACGTGACGTTACTTATTTGGGACCTGCTTATACTTTTATCGTGCAAAATATGCATCATACTGATCAAGCCCTATGTACACTTGTACTACATGTGAATATCAAGTCAAATTAGTAGCTAGTACTTACCCTCGATTCTCTTTCTACTCCCCTGGGGCTTGCTAACATAAAATTATTCAGACCCGAACTTATATATGTGTAAGTATATATACAATAACTGATCATGACCAAAAAAACGGTGTGAAATTGCAAGAGATGTTTAGAGGAACCCTAGTTCATTTCCGTCATTCTTTGTTTAACAACATAAACCAACATGTAATGAACGCGATGGGATAAACACAACAAACAAGCAGGTACTACTATTGTTCCGGGCTGCTGAGTGTTCTACGTTGCTTGATGTACAGATCACTCACGTATGTAACTTTGTTGATGTACTGGATCCATTCTATTGCCTTCTATGTGTTCGACAATGACGTCAAACTAATAACAACAACTACTGATACTACAATAAATAGGAACAGCACTGTTACTGCTGTTAATGTTACCAGCGCTCCAGCTAAGCGAATAAGCGAATGGTAGATGTGCGCGCTATGTGCGCTGAATTGTGCAAGTTACTTGAGTACGTTTAATGTTGGATTGACAATTCAGCTGCGGATGTCTCAGCATCTGCAGGGCCGCGCGCAGCTTAGAGGGAACGCTGACTACCACAACAAGTAATAAATATTTATGTTATACTACTACTACTACTACTACTACTACTACTACTACTATTATTGCTGCTTCTGCTGATGTAGCCGATGCCTGGTGTGACCAAAAAGTCTAAAAGCGCCTTTACTGTTCACTTATTCTTACCATTTTGTCTGTTTTGACCAGGTTGTTAACATAGAGTAAGTTGGTCCACCAGGATTCCTTACACATGTCCCAGTCTTTGAAGCGTGAGGAAAACCAGAAGGGTCCATTGTCCAAGTACGGAAAGAGAATTGAATAGAAAAAGAGGAATAACATGTAGGGCGGTGTAAGTCTGAAACGAAACAGATGGGAACTAGACTTATTTTACAGTCAATGAAGTCCGTTTTCGATTGTTAATATGTATTGGATTCGGTTTTCTAACAAATGACTGGCTGCAAGGTCTTTAAACATTAATATTGGACATGTAGCTATCGTATTAACGGAAGACACTGATATACCTAAGCACACACTATTACAACTAACACTAATACTATTCTTGTATATGTCTGTGTATAGAAGCAAATAGTAGAGCACTGTTATACATGGAGCCACAAATTCACACAATAAAATACACAAGTCCCAATTGGGTCTACGATCAGTCACTGGGATTAGGTTTGCATGCAATCAACATCAACAAGTGACGGGAAAATATTGAAACCTTGGTCATAGTTCCTTATTTTCTTCTATAATAGTCACTGCTGGCATATCTGAGATTATTGGAATCAATTTAAAATTGATAAACAATTGTAGTAGATAATCTAGATCTTTTAATCCAACTTAACATAATCAAATATAACTAATTCGAAAACAGGGAATATATAGTGTTTTTCTATCTGACCGATGACTGAATTATGACTGATTATTTTAAACAACGGGAATGGGACATAACTTAATCCAGTCCAGAATCCATCAAATAAATCGAAATGATTACATTGTATTTTCTATGAAAGTGAGAAACTCTAAAGATAATTGTATCAATTGTAACAGAACTAGTTATACTCTCATTTGGGGTTTCTTACCTCCAAAATCTATGGAAGTAGTACATGATCCAATTAAATTTCTTGATGCCGCCGACTTTCTGCATTTCACGCAAGCTGAGATACGCCACAAGGAGACCGCTGCATAAAAATTACACATGTTGAAGCCGTAATGCCTCTGTTTCAACGTAGTCAGTTACAGTAAATTTTAGACAATAATAAATGTAGCAAATAATCACGAAACATTTGCATATGTAACAATATAATAATCATTTAAGTGCCGTTAAACACCATGCAAGCAACGGAACATGCTGCTTATACGTGATATTTGCATACTGGATTTCTCACTGCACTGGAAAGTTATTACATCGAATCAAAACAATATTATAATTTTGCATTCTGAATATAATATCATAATTTTGCACTATGTTAGAATTTTCACCTTCCTAACATCATGATAATTAACGCTTAAATTCTTATAAACATACGTACTAAGTGCGGTTTTTTGTGACCCATTTCGATTACCAATCACAGCTCACAACTAGCTTACCTAGATGAAATAAACCATGTAGGAAGAGTTTGGGTTTGGTCACCAAATTATTCGCCTGTTTATATTTAGCTACATGATTGATTGATTTTTAACGGCGCAACAGCACTTATAGGCTATTTAGCGCCATATAGTAGATTGTATTTATACATGGTCAAAAATACTAAAGGTTTAATATCGACCAGCGATATAAAAAAACCAAATAATTCTATATAAAATGATAAGTTGTTGGTAACAGTAAATTATAAAGCTTCCCAATCAGCGGGAGATGTAAACGGTGTATGTTGATGAAAAGATGTTTAAAACTAATAGGCGGTATATGCATTAGATAAAAATGCACTAGGTGATGACATACCAGTTATAGTTTAAAACAAAGATTTACTTCCTTCAGGAAATTTATAATAAAAGTGATAGATATAGTATCAAAAAGTTCCTTCATGTCATGTACATTATAGTACTTATCATGTGTAGGTTGCAGGACGGAACACTCGGTCATAAAGTGTTTAACAGTGAACTGATAATTGCAAGAGACGCACTCTGGTGGATCTTCACCTTGTAGTTGGTGGGAGTGGGTTATGAATGACCGATTCTGATTCTTGCAATGACAGTCTCCTCCCTACGGATAGTTCTGTAGGAAGGAGTCCATTCACCCAGGGTTGGTTTGATGTCATGAAGTTTGTTGTTGACTGACTGCATAATCCCATGACATCTGCCACTTCTGACGTAGGTACCTTTTGATATAAGGTTTAAAATCAGTAAACGGTAATTTAAAATCCGATGGTTTCTGGGATAGAGAAATCTTAGCAGCACGGATGGTTCTTCATTACCTATATTACCAATATTTCTATGTAACCAACAGTATACTATATTGTGGGAGGTACTAAGCTCTGTGTTGTTGACGAGGAGATTGACTAATAATGGATTATCCAGTTTTCTATTGTGTAGCGACTGAAGCACTGATAAAGAGTCACAGAAGATAATGCTATTTAAGACACGTTTCTGTTCGATAAATTTCAGAACAAGGTCTATTGCTCTGATTTCCGCTGACATAATGGACGCATCGTTTGGCAAACAATCTTTTGCTATGTCTTTGCCACAAACGAAGGCCGCAGCAGCCTTTTCATCAACAACCATTGATCCATCAGTATAGAATTTAGTGTAATTTGTAAAATCGTTGAGAAGTTCATGTTAAGAGTTCTAGAAGATGGCAGGGTTTGTCTCAGATTTATTCCCATCGTGTAACGTAAAAATCACTTTGGGCTGCTTAAGAAGCCATGTTGGTGTTTTGGAGACAGACGTTTTCTGAACTGTAGTGAGATTAATTTTGATATTATCAAGGCTGTTAGCTGTTCTGATGCCTAATGAAGGTATGCCATTTGGTTTATTTTCATATAAGGTTTGTATTTTGGTTGAAAAACAGCCAAAAAAGCAGGGTTCAGAGAGTTTGATCGTAATTTGAGAGCAAATTGTGCAGAAAGCATTTGTCTGCGATGCGATAAAGGTGGTTCATTCGTTTCCGCGAGAAGGCTTTCACATGGAGATGTCTTAAATGCTCCTAGAGCGAGTCTTATTCCCTGATGATGAATTGGATCAAGCATTATCAAATAGAACTTCCTAGCTGAACTATAAACAATGCATCCATAGTCTAGTATGGAGCGGATGTTCTATACAAAGTAAGATTGATTTGTTTATCAGCACCCCAGTCAGTGTGCGTAATTACTTTAAGTAGATTTAAAGCTTTTAAGCATTTAGCTTTCAAATTCTTGATGTGTGGAATAAAAGTCAGTTTTCTGTCGACGATAATACCCAAAAACTTTGTTTCCTCAACAACTGTAATAAGTGTTTCGTCCTGCGTGAATCTAGGATCATAAATTTGTCTTCGCAAGTGACAGAAATGCATGCATACTGTTTTCGTTTTTGAAAATTTGAAACAGTTATTACTGGCCCAATTTTGTGTCTTGTTGATATTTTGTTGCAGTTGCCTTTCAATTGTATGCATGTGCTTTGAACGATAACAAATTTAAAAAATCATCAACGTATAATGAGCAATCCACACCGAGAGTTAAACACTTGGCGATGCTATTGATTTTGATATTAAATAGCGTCACTGATAAAATACTGCCCTGGGGCACACTCATCACTTGCTGGTGAGGGAGAGGGTTTTGGAGAGGGTAGAGCCCACTCGTACTTTGAATTCTCTGTCGGAGAGAACATTTGATATGAAAGAGTGCAGTCGGCCTTTTAGACCCAGATCATGCAGGTCATTTAGTATCCCATACTTCCATGTTGTGTCATAGGCTTTTTCTAAATCAAAGAAGACTGCTACTAAATGTCCCTTCTTGATAAATGCATCGCGAATAAATGTTTCCAGTCTAACCAGATGATCGTTGTTACTACGACCAGAACGGACTCCACTTTGGTTTATTTAGTTACATATTCCATCTAAATTAAACAGAGGTTAGTTGCTGCGGCTGTATTTTCACACATCATAACTTAAATACTTTAATGTAAGCATCGCTTCATTAAATTGCGAAACCATTCTTATAGCATCTTGTTCTCTTTTTGTTTGATCTTTGTACTATCCTGCATTTGTTTTGATGAGTAAGCCTGTCGTGACGTGTATGGATGTATTATCCTTTCTATTTTATGTCAGGTAGGTGTGGATAGTTTCCCTCCCCATGACCATATATCTCAATGTTTATTACTAAAATGCAGTTCCCACCCATTATTTTGTCGCAAGAAGATTGTACTTTCCCTTCCAATGTATTTTGTAATGTAGTTTTGTGGTATCCTTCTCGGCCGCTCCAGTTGTCTAGCGGTTAGAGCGTCCGCCTCTGGTGCGGGAGGTAGCTCGTTGAATCCACGGCCGTGCCATACCAAATACAAATAAAAATCGTACTAACAGCTGCATCTCTACGCGCTCAGCGTTAAGAGGTTAGTGTTAGGACTGGTCAGCCTGGTGTCTTTATAATGTAACTGAATGGGGATATCATGCTACATGTCTTCGGCATGATGTCCTATTGCTAGATATCACAATAATCTTCAACAATGCAGGCATCGTAGAGATATGACTGAACAAAATTGATAAAGCTACGTTTAAAATCTAAATCACATACATCTACACATGCACACACATATACACACATTCACATCCTTCCCTGCATTTGCTTGATATGTTATTCATTATTATGAAGGATATTGAAATAAGTGTGTCAGTAATTAAAATAACAACGTAATCCTCCTTTAAGTTTTGTCCTTATAACAATATAATATTATGTATCTAGTAATTTCAGTGTTATTATGTGCCTACAGTATCTGTTTTGTACGGTTTTTAATAATGACTCATCTAAGTGCACAATCCACCAGTTTTTACCATGTGTATATATAGAGTAGACAAATAGATAGAACAACATTAGACCAACTATCAAAATGCATGTGTTCACTCCGTTTTCTATATCTATAAGGTATACACATGTTAAAAATTTCTTGAAACTTAACTCTCATTCTTACTATTTGTCGGCATCACATTAAAGTGCTGGTTATTGTCCTTTTAAGTGCTTAGAAGTCAGCCTTAATTAGCTTCCTTGGTGTCCAAGATAGTGAATACATGGTTTCCAATCAAGTGATTACATAGTGTACACGGTAGTCAATACATGATGTCAAAGGTAGTCACTATTTGTTGCTAAAGGTCGTCAATACTTGGTTTCCAAGGTAGCCAATACTTGGTGTCTAAAGGTAGTCAATACTTGGTTTCAAAGCTAGTCAATAGTTGATGCACAAGAGAGTCAATACTTGGTGTTCAAAGGTAGTCAATTCCTTGTGTCCAAAGGTAGTCAATACTTGGTGTCCAAGGCATTCAGTATTTGGTGTCAAAGTTAGTCAATGCACAGAAATGTACAAAAGAGATGCTAGGTATGGATAAAGGATAGCAAATTAATTTACAGCCAAAGAACCAGGGTATTTGAAGGGGATATCAAAATTAGAGTATCAAATATTCTGACATGCACAGATTGTTACATGGATTTAATTTTCTTCCATCATACATTTCATTATCTTCAATCTGTACAACATAATTGACAGTATCATATGTGCTTTTATTCTGATATTCCATATTTAATTTCCTTATGACAAACTATATTCATGAATCAAGACGCGATAATATCTTATGAAGTTCAAGGGAGGTAATCCCATTCAGATACCCATGTTCAAGAAAACGTTCTGAAACAAATATCTTTTCCAGCCATTCGCAAACTCTAATGAATAAAGCATCCATATGCGATTTGTGCGTGACTCTCTCTCTCTCTCTCTCTCTCTCTCTCTCTCTCTCTCTCTCTCTCTCTCTCTCAGCACTACGCACACACACACACACACACACACACAGATATATATATATATATATATATATATATATATATATATATATATATATATATATATATACATATACTCAGCAGTGTACTGAGGCATTTAAATTTGATGGCGAAGAAACGTTTACACAATATACGTCACTTACAAATATTGATTTCATGGAAACCAATGGATTTTATGGATACTGTTGGATTTTACCTGTATGGATGCAAGTGGATTTTATTGATACCAATAGAGTTTATGGATAGGAATGGATTGTATGGATATCAATGCATTGTAAGGATATCGGTGGTTTTCGGATAATGTTTGAGTTGGTGGATACAAATTAAATTTTAATACCAAAAAGATTGTATGGATACTGCTGGATTTTATTGATCCCAATGGATTTTATGGATAATAATATAATTTATGGGTTTCAATGTGTTTTGTATGAATACTAATGGATACTGTTCTTGCACTCTCTTGCCTCTCCCACCACTGTTTGTTTTTGTCACTTACCTAAGTGCGAAGAATGTGTCCACTGACACTGTGGCGTTTGATATAGCCATAAATGTCCATTCTTTGTATGCTTTTAGTATAAATGGCCCCGCGTTTGCTGCCAAAATAAACGATTAGCAAAACTTAATGTACTGAAAGTATGACAGCAATATTAGCGGTCGAGAAGGGTACGTTCATTAAATGCAGAAATATTTACTTGTTTCACAGTTCTAATTTACATTAGTGACTCGTCAGGAATTGTTAGGTTAATCTTCTTTATTTATAAAGAATAAACAATTCAAAGAACTTACCAATCAAAACATCACTCAACAACCATACAATCTGATGGCATACATTTCACTAGTTAGTTAATAATCTATCAAGATTAAGAAATATATGAATAAAATAATTAAATCAAGGAGCATCGTGCCAAGGTTAATGGATGGTTATATTATGAAAAGTAAACATTGAATTTACAAACATATAAAAGAAAATAGAAAAGAAGAATATATTACATTTTATGAATGTAACTAAATTTATGATTTGTCCATTAAGAACTATATATCTGGAGATACTGTAAGAACATTTTATGTGATTGTAGTGTTATGATTCTCTCTTTGATACGAATAGTTGCATTATCTTACAGATTTTCAAAACCGATTTGCAATATGTGTCGGAATGGTGTTATTAATTATGTGTTTGAAGATCTGGGTACGTATATGCTGGAATGTTTGTGCTAAAGATCCATTGTAATGGCTACGTGTCACACAGTTATGCCAACAACGTTACCATATAGTTTCTGAAAGAATCAATAACAATATGAGTGCATACCTTGATGAGTAAATCCGAACGAAAAAGTATGCCCCAGTATGACCCAGGACATGCTAAGGAAACGAATCCCATTCACTGCAGTAAGACTGTCTGATGTCTGCTGAGTGCTCAGAAGCTTTCTACCGTTTGAATATATGGAAAATGAAAGTAAAAGCTTTCCGACGTTTCCTGCAGGAATAATGAACATAAACATCAATATAATACATAGAGCTAACGTTTCGAATGCTGGGAAACTCAGTGTCCAACCGGTTAATATTGAACATTCCTTTAATGACGCAAGGTAAAATATGTTTTCTGATATTCAGGCTTTGAAGAGCACATAATTATCTCTGATTGCACATATTTTGTAAGCCAGGTAGCTACACTATTAAATATAAACAGAGAAGATGGCTATATCTGCGTCTGAAATTTATGTTAATGTGTAATTTATCTGAACTACATTAACATAGTAGTTGCAAACTATTATCTGAAAGTAGATTTTATTTCTTCCAACATTTTGACATTTTGATCTTAGTCAAAACAATGGGTCTTTATAAGTGACTATATTCCTTCTGTATTGGTCATTCAATAATACAAATTTAGTCTCTTAATCTTTACGATTTCAAGTAAAACAGATTATTTTTTAATCCTATGTATACGTTCTAATTTATAATCCCATTTAACTTAGGGCAAAAAAGGACATTGTTTATCGTTGTTTCGTAAGATAACCAGGTGTAATCAGTCATTAAATTATGATCAAATGTATCTGAATTTAAGTAAACAATTTGTTTGTGCATCGTAAAAATCTAAGTATGATGCAAGATTTTAATTTATAATATAATTGAAAGCCTATTTCTTTAACTACAACAAAAATCAATCACAATTATCATTTCACCAACTACTACTATTAATTTGCTACTACTATTACAACTACTAAGCTACTACTAATTTTCTGTTTCTACATTTCAGCTACTACTATTTTTGTATTACTACTATTACAACTACTACTATTGATGTACTACTATTATTACAATTACTGTATTACGCCTATTTTAATTAATATCACTGTGCTACTTCTATTGCTATTACTGCTAACACTAATAGTGCAAATTACAAAACTTCTACTATTACTATTTTACAGCTATTACAACATATAATACTATTACTGCGTTACCAATGTAACAGTAACTATCATTATTACTATGTTATATATATTACAATAACCACTAGTATTGTGTTACTGTTATAATTACTACTACTACTGTTAATGGGTTAGTACTATTACAAATAATACTAGCATTACTATGTTTTTACCATTACATATACAACTACTACTAATATTGTCTCGAAACTACTGTAGCAAAACAGAGATATAACAATAAAAGTACTCAATCATACTCTTCAATGACACAAAGTAATGATACTAATTTTAAAATTTCTTCATGTCAAGTATAGCTATTACCTTTCATGACCTCTTTATGGTATATTAAATAAATAAATAAATAAAAAAATAAATAAATAAATAAATAAATAAATAAATAAATAAAAATGAACAACTAAATTAATAGTATCGTCAATACATAAATACATAACAAACCAGGTTCTCTTTTCTCACATTGTTCCGGCTTCATATCGTACTTATTAGAGGAAAGCTTGTCCAGAGTTGTTCCGGGGTTAGATGATGTATTAGTGAAGCCATTCGTGTGTTCATGTGGCGGAGCCACGACATCCATTTCAGTAACCTGAGACAATTTGGAATTCTTGGTCACGTGCTGTCTGATGACATCATAGATCGTTGCCATAAGTATAATAGTACCAAGAACTGAGACCACCGCTCTAGAAAAGGAGAAAAAAATATATATATATATATATATATATATATATATATATATATATATATATATATATATATATATATATATATATAAGATGTGAATTATTGTAACCGAGAATCGATGTTATAATTAGCATTAAGAGCACACGCCTGACAACATACATTATTCTTCTGCACTAGAGTTTGCATTCAGCTATCAGACTACGAACTGACCCATATTAGCCTTAGTTTCTATTGAGTATTGATAGGAAGATATCTGTCGTATCGATAGACAGGATAATGTTAGAGCCCAGAAAAAAACACTTGACAAATATCTAGATTATATATTACTATTTTAAAAATCTCTCTCTCTCTCTCTCTCTCTCTCTCTCTCTCTCTCTCTCTCTCTCTCTCTCTCTCTCTCTCTATATATATATATATATATATATATATATATATAGTCATACATTGGGCAATTAGAGTGAGAGAGAGAGACGGAGAGGGAGACAGACGGAGTCAGGGATGGAGAGAAAGATACAGAGAGAGAGAAAGACAGACAGAAGACAGAGAGTTAGACAGGGACACAGACATACACATAGACAAAGATACAGAGAGACAGACACAGACAGAGAGTGAAACACAGACACATAAACAGAGCCAGCAACATAAAGAAAGACACACCGACAGATATACAGGCATATACAAAGGATGATAGAGAGACACATACAGAGAAACACGCAGAGCGAGAGACACAGACAGAGCGAGAGACACGCAGAGAGATGCGCAGATACACTCAGAGACACGAAGACAGACAGAGGCACACAAACAAATACAGCTAGTGAGACATACAGTGAGAGATCGACACACAGACACAACTAGATACACATATAGAGACACCCCAACAGAGAGAGAGAGAGAGAGAGAGAGAGAGAGAGAGAGAGAGAGATGTGAAAGAATACGCTGACTCAGACCTATCACAAACAATGAATCTGGAACGAGAAACCAACCAAGTTATGCAGGCATGTTGGGCAATTACGTTTGATGGTTCACTTGATTTCATGATGAACATTCTTTCTTAATGGTATACGAGATAACGGCTAATTGCAATTGTTTAAAAAAAATATAATTGTTTCTAAGAAAATTTGTCACTAAAATTTCATGTTGAATTTCAATTTGTTCTTATCATCAATTAAATTGTCATGAATATATATGTCTATTACTATTATATATATATGTATAACTGATACGCACGTAATAGCTACAGCACTTTGATCTTGTACGAAGCTTTCTTTTTTGTCGCATAATACTGGAAGTCCAAGACTGTTTAGCTGACAAGTGTCTGGAACACAGAGGGCGACGGTGATCTTGGCCGGTGATCCTGGCATACTTGGAAGCTTAATAATAATAATAATAATAATAATAAGAAGAAGAAGAAGAAGAAGAAGAAGAAGAAGAAGAAGAAGAAGAAGAAGAAGAAGAAGTAAAAGAAGAAGAATTATAATAATAATGATGATGGTCATGATTATAATAATGATAATGAAGATGATTATAATAATAATAATAATAATAATAATAATAAAAATAATAATAATAATAATTGATCACGACCATGATAATAATAATAATAATAATAATAATAATAATAATAATAATAATAATGATGATGATGATCATCATCATCATCATCATCATCATCATCATCATCATCATTATTATCATCATTATCATCATCATCATCATCATCATCATCATCATAATAGGGTTGCATCGTTTACAAAGGCGACTAATATCGCGATAGGAAAGTAGGAAAAATAGTTATACATTTTAGCATGTTGTATCGTTGTATATTTGCCTTTTAACGGCATCATAATTTTTACCTCTTAAAACAATATACAATTTTAAAAGTTTTAAGCTTTTCGGCGTACTTTTGATGCAGTAAAGGCATCGTGAGCCTCCAGCGATATTAATATGAAGGGCTACATGAAGAAAAGTAGTGAAATGATTTATAACTAAAATCAGATTACTCTAGTTAACCTTCTTTGAAGACTAAATGCACTCTTGGCATGGAATACGTATATGAAAATGTGTTCCAGTAAATCTTTTTGCATACAATCTAAGCAAGACATATATCATTTGTATGGATGGAAACGATTGTGTTTGTGATGGTAGTATGGAGTTTGCAACTCTTAGCGTTTGCCACACAGTTTTCCCGAGTGCTTCGACACTGGGTTAATTTTATTCTCAGAAAGAAAGGTTATACATGGAATCATGTACGTCGCTCAAGCTAATTATGTTTTCAATTTGTTTATTTGGCAATTGAAACTATATAAGATAACAATATCTTACTGCTCACTCACAATCTATAGATTCTAAGTTATAGGTGACCATTATTTAACCCATTGTTATTAAGTAAATTTATGAAAAGATACAAAAAGCCAGAAGAGGATAATTGATACATATTTCATCTCATTTTAAAAACTACTGGTTCCATTTTCGTAATTATACTCCATATCTGAGCACGCATCATTCTTGTCACTGGAAATGAACAATGGCTTGACAGTCTGCAATGGCGGTTGTTTCCTTTATAATAATGATACGTTACCAAATTAATATTTTAATTGACACAGATAGCATTCCATTGGTATAAACGCAATGGTATGCCAATGACATAATAGGTAATTAATCGAGTAATTTATAGTTATAGAACAACAATAGTCAGAATAATTAAATTTAGCGAAACAGAACAGGTCATATTAGATGTACAAAAAAGTAGTTGCGTTGTTTAATATTTTTTTATATTGGACTCTTAACGCATCTGTTAGCATGACACAAATAATTTAGCTCATCGAATTTGTACTACATTTCTCATAAAAGTACTTAATTGGTGATACATTACAAAAACAACTAGAAATTGCACGTCGGACGAATGAAGTTTCCGAATCAGCCAACAATTGTTTCACTAGAAAGGTAAGTTCAATTGCATACAATTTTTAATCGTCTCTAAGGATACGCTTTGATACAGAATTTTGGTATACATAGATTTTCTATTTTTGCAGTTTTAACATTCAATTCAGCCTGACAACCAATAAAAACATCAGGCCAGACGTCATTAACGTCGACATACTAATGATTTCTGTTCATATGATAGCTCCATATTTGACTGATGTTGTCCATGACATCTTGAATCAAATCAAAGATTTTTCCATTAATGAAGGCCATCCCAAGTTATAAACCTATTTTATAATGGTAAATACCACAATATTTACTATCTCAATAAATGGAAATTGTATACCTCTTTCTCCATGATTATATACGTTTAATTGTATTTTTGACTTGACCTTTGTCCAGAATCAAGCTCATGGTGTATTTTAATAATAATTTTTTGTTTGTATACAATCAATATGTAGGATGTTTTAAATATTAGGATCCATGTAAACAGGTTTATCTTTATCTGAGCCAATCATTGGTATTCTAGGATGGAAAACAAAATCTGTTTAGATGATATTTCCCATTTCGTGTACTATAAAGAGTCAGTACCATTCAATACTAAAATGGAAAATGCCCCACAGAAGCGCACGACATTGCAGAAAGATGGACTAAGTATTGTAAAGAACTCTACAACCATTAGTTAACAGGAGACTTAGAGTTGCTTGAATTTTCCAACTCCACAAATGATGATGATTTCCCCATTCTCAAGAAGAGGTGGAGTTAGCAATAAGAGCACTGACGAATGGGATGGTCGCTGGAGTAGACAACATCCCATATTAAATTATCAAGAATGGGGGTGGAGGAATCAGTGATAGATAGATAGATAGATAGATAGATAGATAGATAGATAGATAGATAGATAGATAGATAGATAGATAGATAGATTGATTGATTGATTGATAGACATATAGACAAGAATATAGTATGGTAAAATCGCTCAATTATTTGCATTTGTAAAAATACATAGATGAAAATATTTTAATTGTTTTTAGAATAAGTGTTGTACTGCTCACATACATATGTATACACACATACACAGACACACACCGAGAGAAATGCAAAGATACGTCGATATTTGGATGGATGGATAGATAGATAGATAGATAGATAGATAGATAGATAGATAGATAGATAGATAGATAGATAGATAGATAGATAGATAGATAGATATCACCTACAATTCCCGTCATCGAAATGTCAGCTAAGCAGTATTGTCCACGAAAATGAGTTGCATTATTCAACGTATTGGTATCAACGCACTCATCATAGGAACCTAACCAAAGGGTATCTCCGTCTAAGATCCCACTGGGTGGTTTTCCCATGGCATCCAGAACTTAAAAACGAAATAAAGTTGAATATGTACCAAGTTAATATCCTGTATATCAGGTTAATGTCCTGTGTATCAAGTTGATGTCCTGTGCATCAAGTTAATGTCCTGTGTTTCAAATTATTGTACTGTGCATCAAGTTGATGTCCTGTGTATCAGGTTAATATCCTATGTATCAAGTTAATGTCCTGTGTATCACGTTAATGTCCAGTGTATCAGAGCAATGTCCTGTGTATCAAGTTGATGTCCTGTGTATCAAATTAATGTCCTGTGTATCAAGTTAATCACCATGCAGCAACACCATTTATAGTATAGCCCTTTTTTCCCCAGAAAGGAATAAGGTTCTTATATCCTATAGTGACTAAAGTGGAAAGCTCATGTTTGCATCTTTAATCGTTTAGACTTTTTTTTTACAGATGAAATGTATATGAATGAACAGTATGCACTTTCAAAATAAATGCGAAGTATTCATCTGTTTAAAACGTAGTATTCCATGATACTACTTGTACTAATCTGAAATACAACATGATAATGCGTGTATCATTCCCAATATTCCATGATACTACTTGTACTAATCTGAAATACAACATGATAATGCGTGTATCATTCCCAATATTCCATGATACTACTTGTACTAATCTGAAATACAACATGATAATGCGTGTATCATTCCCAATATTCCATGATACTACGTGTATTATTCCCATAATTCACGGAAACTACGTGTACTATTACCGATAATCCAGGATACTATTTGTACTATTCCCAGTATTCCGTGATACTACGTGTACTATTCCCAATATTCCATTATACTACTATTAGCCAGGATAATACATGTACTTTTACTAATATTCCAAGATACTGCATGTACTATTCCCAATATTCCATTATACTACATGTACTATTAGCCAGGATAATACATGTACTATTACTAATATTCCAAGATACTGCATGTACTATTCCCAATATTCCATTATACTACATGTACTATTAGCCAGGATAATACATGTACTATTACTAATATTCCAAGATACTGCATGTACTATTGCCAATATTCCAATATACTACATGTACTATACCCAATATTTCATTATACAATGTCTATTATTCTCAATATTTTATTATACTACATGTACTATTAACAGTAATCCATGATAATATGTGTACTATCCCAAATGTAGTATTCATTTTTATTTTATTGGCACATGACACAATTCCGTGTTTTATGTGCTATTCCAGTGCAGTGTTTTCAATATTATGTTCCTCGTGCTTTAACATTTTTAGAATGCGTAGCACTGGGGTATCATGTCGCAGACATGTATCATGATGTCCCAACCAGTCACATTAATCTGACACCAGGCCTACCAGTCCTAATGCTAACCTTTTAATGCTGAGTACCAAGCGAGTCAGCTATTAGAACTATTTATGCAAGTCTTTGGTATGACTCGGACGGAGATCGAACCCATAACCTCCCGCATTCTAGGAGAACGCTCTAACCACTAAGCCACTGGAGCGGTCTAACCCTTTATGCAGTTGTATGTGAGACAGGGGCTGGCGGAAAGACGGATTAGCGGAAAGACGGCTGGCGGAGCATAACATTAATTAAATGCGGCTCTTCAATGAAAAATCGTCATCGTGGCTTGCATAATATAAAGGTTAGAAATGTTCTTATGTGTATGTGTATTGCGTTTAAATATTTGCCAATGCTTACCGATTATAATGATCACCTATAAATAACATTTAATAGCTAACATTCGTCCATGAGAGTAAATCTGTTTGAAGATAATGAGATATAAAGAAGCTGTTTACTTCTGTTTGAGTTCTATATAAAGCGTTGATTATGACGTAATGCTGCCGAACATGTAGCTATATACAGTTCAGATAACTTTTCCGACTAGATGGTTGAGGTATTACGATATATTTTCGTTGGGACTGATGTCATATAGAGTTGCGATACGAATATGTGTATAACGAAGAAGATGTACACATTACTTTTACTATACTTCTTTTTATCTTAATATCAGTCTTTTAGTTGCGTTCAGTTATGACCTGAGAGAATGTATTTATTGAGTTTAAACATAATTTGAATTTTATAGCGCTCTTTGAATTTAAGACTAACGCAAATTTATTCAAAAAATAGTATGGATAATAATAATATGTTACATCAGGACTGCTAACACATTGGCACGTTAAAAGCTTTTGGTACACCCACAGAATAAAGACCTGCAACTCGTCCGTAACATCACTTGAATTCATTCGGAACGCTCTATACTTTGGACTTGTGATTCAACTTTATGACATTGTGTGATTTATTTCACATTGGTGACGCTGGACAGTTTTAATGAACTTCTGATAGGTGACATGTAAGAGGTCAATTTGATGCAGCTGCAACATGTATAGTGAGCGAATCGTGGCGCATCTCTTTGATATTTTGATAATTGTAGCTGAAAGGTCTTTTTAGATTGTACTTGTGGAACCTGAATCTGCTCTAAGGACACATATAACCACAATTAATGCTCCCATGTGCTTGAAATATAAACCTGAATATGTCTAACGTATATTCTATTAAGCAGTTATTAAAACTGAAGTTTGCCAGACAAGAACATATCAGTCCAATGAATGAATTACCGAATATATTAAATGTAAAATAGTTTCAGCTATTTAACATTCACTTTGTCTCTGAAGTCAGAAAGAGAAAATGAAAATTCGAAGATAGCAGATTTGTATAATTGCACAGATAAAGTAAAGCTAAGCCGTATTCTCTATAAAACAAATTACACCCTTCAGTCATACAAACAGAAAAGGCAATAAAATTGTCTTCCCATGAGAGTTAATTTATTTATTTAATCTTTTTAACTAGCTAATATAATAAAGTAGTTTAAAACATATTTTATACTAGCTAGTATAACGGGTAAGGAAAGCCTGAGAAATTGTTTTCCTTTACAAATCAATACTATGCAAACCAACATACTTTAAGTTGTTCAGTTTTCATTTGATTTTAGAGCATTTAGTCAATGGTTTAATTTTAATCAACTTAATGGATTTTTTTTTCCTGTTTCTTAGTTTCTAAATCATTGAGCAATAACAATATACCTTAAGACAAACTGCTACTGCTTCACTACATTGAACTGCACAATATTTAACAATCCACTCCGTTCATACCTTGCGTTATCTTTCTTCTCTTCTTACATCGATGATCACCTTGGGTCTAGATATAGGATAAACCTATTGCAAATTCATTCCAGATAAAGCTTGACTTTACCGAGCTGTGATATGTCACATTTTGATACACATCAGGGGCAGTAAACACTTGGGTCCTAGTTTATGGGGATGACATTTTGGACGCAATAATTGTAATTATCCAATAAAATTTTGCAAGAACTTTGAATATGAACGATTTTCAAAACATTTCAATCATGTCTTCCTTTTTTGATGTTTACGAGTAAATTTCCACCATCAACCAATTGCAAATCACCTTGCAAGACAAAACTTCAAAATTAGTAGTTGACGAAAGGCCCTACCATATTGTAATGCCTATATGTCTGATTTAAAGGGTGTATTGCTATGTCTAGGGGTGGAATGGAAGAGAGTGGAATGGGAGACGGTAGTATGTAAAGGGGTTGTATCGGAGGGGGTGATATGGTAGGATGTGGTAGGGGAGGATGGTATGGGAAGCGGTGGTATGGATTATGGTGTTATGTTTAAGGCTGGAATGGGAGATAGTAGTATGGGAGAGGATGCTATGGGAGAGGGGTTCTATGAGAGAGGATAGTATGGGAAGGGGTTGTATGGTAGGGATTTTTCATGGTAAGCGGTTGTATAGGATAGGATGTTACATCCAATTTGCGCATTCACATAGTATTGTAAAACAAATGCGAAAATTTGTAAAATCAAATATAGTATTATTCTATCTTAGTCGATGCTATCATGTATTACATGAGCAACGGAGTGCAGTAGAGTTAAATAATGAAACATGTTGAAACTTTTAGGAGCCTATAAACACAGATTAGAAATGTACCCTCTAGTCCACTGAACCATTGGCGTATCACGTTTTTAAAATTCGGTACAGAAAATGAAGCCGGGTTTGTTACACGGCATACATGAACAATATTATGTAATTTTTCAAGCCTCCTATCTTGTCATACACCATTAGTCAATGATGTTGTTAATCGTATTGTTTCCACTAACTAATTTGTAGTAAGAAATCGAAGTAAAAAAAAAATAGTTAATATGTTTACATATAATTATTTATAAACCTGACAACATTGAAAAGTCTTACATGAGTGGCAAACCTTCCATGCAAGTACCAATAGAGGCGAGTATCAATAAGGAAAGCAAAGCTAATATCGCACTCTAAATTTTAAATTAGCATCTCCAATAAAATCTTTCATTATTTGTTTTTCTAACCATGATTATTACATTCACATATTGGGACAGCAATTTCCTATTTCATATTCTTCTTTAATCAAGAAAGAGATAGATGGTTCCTTTTACTTACATTTTAAAGCCCATCCTTCCCCTTTGGAAATAGCCCCCAGTAAAAGTTGAACATCGTTTTGGCATTCAGTACTGAGTCTACCCATTGCAGAGGTCAGGTATTTTTGCAGGCCGCCATCCGCTAGTATCCCTTGGAGCTGCTGACCGATTGGAGATGCGAGAAGGGGCGCCATTTGTGGGGATTTGAGGATCTGCTGTACAACAGGAGTGGTTAAAAGTGAGGCACGAAACGTTCTATTTCCCATAGAGCCCATCAGCTGCTGGAACATTGTTGACATGACATCAAGCGGTACAGATACATTACCTAACGGTGAAAATAACTGTTCAAAACCTGGAAAGGACGAATTTACGTTGCTCCTCTGATTGATAGAGTTTGAATCCAGTGATATAACTGGTCCATACAACAACATAATGCACATAATACATCCTAGCACGGACGTACTACCCGACATTGCTAATACAAGTCCGGGCTCTTTTTCTGTATAACACTTTGTCTAGGGGTTATATTTACACTGATACACGTGGATCTCTAGCTTGTGTATTCTTGGTAGGGTAGAAAGACAGTATGAAGAGAGGTAGCAGGATTATACTGGTTATATAGCAACGTGATGACACACGTCACCCAGACAATCATATCTGCATTAGGAAATCGGGATAGATATAGAGTGAATCATGCCTAAATAAATGATTGTGAAATTCGTGGTTTAATTTATTTCTTTGAGGGCGTTTTTATTCACATGTTGGGTTGACATATTAACAACACATCGGTAAACCACAGGAAAAATATATATTCTCTCTCTCTCTCTCTCTCTCTCTCTCTCTCTCTCTCTCTCTCTCTCTCTCTCTCTCTCTCTCCCTCTCTCTCTCTCTCTCTCTCTCTCTCTCTCTCTCTAATTATATATATATATATATATATATATATATATATATATATATATATATATATATATATATATATATATATATATATATATATATATATATATCATAGAAGGTCAAATTATATATCCAATAATATAGAATTTACAAACGGTAACTTGTTCTATGAATGGGGTTTATATAGAACATCGCTTGATCATTGTGAGCAAGTCTTTTTTTTGTCTCGGATATTCAGTAGTTCCAAAATGTGATGAAGCGCACAATATCAAGCAATACTATAAAGGAATGGTCTTCTGGAAACACATTATGTAGAAAGTAAAGATGTTACAGCTGTTTCGTTTACAGTTTGAAATGAATAAGGAAAAGAATGCTTCAAGCAATTTCAATTGTATGAGGGAACGAATGTGATTGCAAATCTTATAAATTTTATAGTTGTGTCCGGAATAATAAACAAACACTGAAATCTAGCTAAGATTACATTTTATTAATCAGTGCAGTATAGTTCCACAAGCAGACCTGGGGATTTTAATTTTGTATACTGTCGGTGTCTAACTTAACGTATTATCCAGATAAAACAACTTGCCGAAAAAGTCCATCAACCGCATATTTGCATGGTTTCTTTTCATCATCATCCGTACCGCCATCCAGTTACGCCATAGAAAATACACGAGTATCCCCTTTTCACTGGGAAATATTTTAACTCCGCCACCATAGGCCAGTCAATGTACGCTTTTCCGGGCACATTACGCCAATTTAACTGCACCCGTTTTCCACTTTGGACACAAAAACGGTGTCTACTAAGTCCCTTCTTATTGATTCCATTATGAAATTTACCGGTTTCCTACCGTAAATACTGCCACCTCAGCTACACCACTATTGTACACCACCAGATTTTAATATGGACTATCTTACTCCACGGTCAGTCATTCGGTTTTGACCTGAATTCTCTACTAGCGAACCACGGCATCATTCAAACATACTAACACTTGACTCCGTGACTTTTTCACCTAGCAATTGGCTAATTAATTCGGGCTAAGAATATTTCCATGGCGCCGAATCACAATAATCACACAAATCTAAGAATTGCTTAAAATGGTGTGCTATCAAATGCGCATACTCCACATTTATTACTATACTCTTATTAATGTCTATACCAAGTTCAAATGCCAACATATTATAATCAGTGATACCATTGTTAATGTCCATACCAAGTTCAAATGCCAACATATTAAAATGATTGATACCTTTATTAATGTACATACCAAATATAAATGCAAACATGTTAAAATCATTGATACCTTTATTCAATTAAATACCATGTTCAAATGCCAACATTTTAAAATCATTGATTTCCTGTTTAACGTCCATACCAATTTCAAATGCCAACATTTTAAAATCATTAATTCCCTGTTTAACGTCCATACCAATTTCAAATGCCAACATTTTAAAATCATTGATACCCTTATTAATGTCCATACTAAGTTTAAATGCCAACATATTACCGTCATTGATACCCTTATTAATTTCCGTACCAAGTTTAAATGGCAACATATTAAAATCATTGATATCCTTGTAAAATGTCCATACCAAGGTTAAACACCAACATATTAAAGTCATTGATACCCTTGTTAATGTCTATAACAAGTTTAAATGCTAAGAAATTAAAGTCATTGATATCCTTAATAATGTATATACCAAGTTTAAATGGTAATGGCCTATACACAGGAAATGGTGACTACGCAGGAAATTGTGTTTACGCATGATATATAACACAGGTCTTAATATTTTTTCTTTAATAGGCACAATTAATTGGTTCTGGTAACATAATATAGTTTAAGTTAAATAACTGGAGAAAGACCAGAGTTTGCAATTGTGGCATACTGAATAAAGAGAAATCCATCTGCTCTGCAGTGGCAACATTCGAGGAGTAGTACATTAAATGCATGACGTGTAACACACCATTCAATCAGTCACGTGTGAAATACTCCATGAAGTCATTTAATATGAAAAATATTGTAATTCCTTGTTGCTCACGAGAATTATTTGCTGACCAATTGTATTCATTATGATGTGCGGGTCGTTGGATAATTACTAGTGTAACGATAGTTTCTTTAAAGCCAATTGCACATGTAATTTTAACGCCTACTGAATGATTATATATATATATCACGATACATTCTTTGATTTATGTGTTTCATTGCTTTAGGTAAGTCATTCAACGTGTAAATATGAGCATTATTTACACAAACCCGGTGAATGCAATTAGAGTTTGATGTTGTGGTGACCATTGCAATTTTAAATATCTTCCCTTTTTGTTATTTCCATTTCTCAGTTTACACTGTAGTTAGCTGTTTGTTTACTTCTCATATCCATTCAAACTGTATAAACAAATCTCGCTGGTTAGTTTGCTGTATAAGTGACCTGGTTAGAGATACTTTCTAGATATTCAATAGATCGATGCTTGTTGCAAGTGTTTTTGAAGAACAAAACGAGCTATGATTATACCGATGACTGGTTATTTTTAGGTATTACATCAGTGGCATAAAGATAATGTTGCAAACATTGTAAATAATACGCAATGTAGACAATAATAAATATCTAGGTCATCAATATGATTAATATAATATACTTGACTGATAACACATGGGCCCATTACACTGCTGTTTGCTTTGTTTTGTTTTTATTTCATGTTGTACGACACAACAAAACGAAACATTAAGGGTAAGCTTATGTGGTTTCTATACACTAGTTTGAAAGCAGTCGGTTATTCCTTCACAAGACAAATTTCTTTCTTTAAGCAGGTCGGGTGCAGTTTGCTTCAAACATACATTAATGTTTTCATAACTGTTACTTGATGGATTTTGGCGGATATTAATTATTGCTGTTATTTGGTGCATTGTGACAAAGAACTCATCTATAATAAAACTTCACCTTGTCCTTTATCACTATTTGTTAGCATTATACCATGGCAACACACAAAACTTTGCTTTAGACTGGGAACCGTCTGTATCTCTTAAACTCTATGACTACCGAAAGAAATAGAAAAAAATACAAAAACTTATTTCAGGAAACTTAATCCCTTTCGCTGTCTTCCTTCTACAATTTACAGAAGGAGGCCGGAGTTTAAAATTACATTCTTGTTGGCAGCAATGGCGTTTGTCATTTCTGTACCATTCAGAAGCTACATAATTCAAAAATCCCTTTTCACAAATAGTTTTTCGTCATTGCGATAACTTTCACTGTCAACTTGTTCATTATTTATATACAAAAAGTAACACGGAAATTTGAGCTTTTAATAACTTTAGTTTTACATTTTCAATTTTATCTGGATGTACCGTTTATGTACCTTTTTTCTTAGCTGCAGTACTCTTAGATTTGGAAAATAAATTTTTGTTTTGTGGGTTTTTCGAAACGTCGACTTCTGAGGGATTCAAAAGGTTTGCCACACAAGCATACTTCTTAGACGACTTTTTAAATTAGTGGTAACCCAAAAATTGAAGAAAACCTTTACACCGTTAAAATCTTTACGCCCATTAAATTTAAACCTCAATAAGATTGGTACCCCCATACGAAAATTGGTTCTCCTGTTACAATTGAACCCCAATTAAAATTGGTAACGCAATAAAACTGGTAAAGCCACGTTATTGTTTATACCTTTACTAGTCAATATTATTTAATGGAACAAGCGGTCAACAATCCATGACTGTATGGTTTTATTGTCGAAACACTTACTGCTATATTTGACCCACATCGAAGACAATTAATTACAATCAAACCAAAATAGGGAGTGCTTTCAGAAGGTAGAATTAGAAATTGACATGTATCGCCCTGAAGTGAAATGTACAAACAATTGAAGTTTTCGTATAAGAGAACGAATCGTTTTGTCAGCATTGATAAATAAAATTCCGAGTGAGCCATAATTTATGTCTGTGACACATTTGAACCAATTTGTACTGTTTCATGCGCGTCATTATATGTAAAAAGCCTTTCACGTTAAACAACAAATCTCTACTCAAATTAGGCCTCAGAGTACTGTCATGTACATTGTATACTCTTATGATGTCCATTAAACATTAAGTATAAGCATATGCTACTGAGTGACGAATCACTTAACACTTTCAAAATGGAAGGCCCCTTCAATCCCAATGTTACACCCCGCCCCACTCTACACCAACACCCGTGCATATATATATATATATATATATATATATATATATATATATATATATAGATATATATATATATATATATATATATATATATATATATATATATATATATATATATATATATATATATATATATATATATATATATATATATATATATATATATACTCGTTTCAGAAGGCCTAAATATATCTGTTTTTGTTTCCTTGAGACTGTGAAAGCTTCACCATTAGCAAGCGTGGGTATAATGTCATACTGCATATACTGTTTATATTACAATGAATATTTCAATCGTCACATTTGACAATCTTTGCGAGGACATTATCAGTCCAAGATGATACAGGATCTTTTGCCTAGTGAATAATCTAAGCCAAATAAGTCAGACAAGCACGATCAAACAGTCCTGCTCAACTTAGAATCACTATCATGATAAACCACTAAGACTACGACGTCTGAAAACTGTCAACCAAACAATCCGAAGCTTGCTCCGTCTCTGCAATTCTAGAATTCATGGAATGTACCGTCTACATGTAGGGTATAATCATCCTATCTTGTGATAAATCCAACGTGGAGAAACGATATTAGAAAGTACACTGTAACGAACCATTGGTTTTCCACAGATGTAATCTTGTCGCTACATTTACATAGTTATTGCAATTGCATTATACTGCTATAAAGAAGGTACAAAATCGTGAGGCGTATACTATATCCTATGTAGTGATTGGTAATAGTCAAGTGTACTCACGCCATTTATAGACAAACACGAATGGAATGCATTCAAAGAATCCATTCCTTTTGTTTTGCAACTAATCTTTGTAATACTTTTCCTCAGCGTAGTGCACTTGCTAAGCTTATTCATGTGTTTCTCACACATATGTTTCAAATATCATTTATATAACATACTAGGCTAATTGGCTCTCACATAGCTAGAATGTTTTTATAAAATAACAACAACAGAAAAACCAATAATAGGGTTTGTCAAGTTTACAAGAAAGTTTAAACAGACTACTTTGTAAAAAAAAATATTAAAAAAAACTGAGAGATGATGCAGAGACGTTCGATCTCGCGAAAGTTTGTTTAGCGAGCGGACACACAGAAGAAAAGAAAACGTGAGGTTTGATGCAGACGATAATGTTGACTGTCTTGACTTCAAAAGACAACGATTACTGTGCAAACGAATACGATT
Organism: Unio delphinus; assembly: GCA_029339505.1. Classification (NCBI taxonomy): domain Eukaryota; kingdom Metazoa; phylum Mollusca; class Bivalvia; order Unionida; family Unionidae; genus Unio; species Unio delphinus. The sequence goes on from JAQISU010000502.1 coordinate 212,943, forward strand.
ATGAGGTTTGTACTGTGCAAACAAAGTCAATATGGGTTTGACTCGCCAATTGTAAAGTCAGTTATTCGAATTAATAAAAGTTAGTTACCTATGTAGAATGGACTGAGATAACCTTTGATAATTTAGAGTTCAGATGTTCGACATACATAATGACACTAAAGAAATCGATTTTGTACTTGTGTCAGATTACTAGAGATAAACCTTTCATCTTCGTAGTGTATAGAGATTTTATAAAGCACATGTTGAGCTTGACGGAAATCATGCGCCACTTACATCTAAAACCAATTCGTAACGATGATATTTTAATGAACAGGCATTCACCACTCCTTAATCGTTACTCATAGTTCACAACTATACTTTTCAACATCATAACTGTATATATTAATTTAATCGTTGTCCATAACAAATGGTTATCCCGTATTGAAGGGATGGTCTTAGCTGGCTCTATCTTCTTAACAGATGTCACCATTTGGTGGGTTTCCTTGACATCGAACTGATCATATTTTTCGTGAACTGTCATCAGACGATGATAAATTGCGTGAAAATCTGAATGATCGTATACGAATGATGCAATTAAAGATAGGCAATACTTACTATAGATAAGAAGTGTATCAGGTTCATATATTTTACAACTCATATATTACACTAGTTCGGTAATGTTGCACAATTTTAGGCAACACTTTGTAGTCATAACACACATGGATGTCCTGGCCCTTTGTACCTATAAACCTCTCTTGACAGTTTGACTAAGATGTGCGATTCGTCGTCTGTCTCTGCGCATATTTGTCGATCCACACTTTTTATTTTATCTAGAGTCGGTTTGAATAATATCCCTAGAAATTCATGTTTCATCACCTGTTTTAATTTTCATTCTAATCTTTCTGGTCTCTTTGTTCACATTTATTGAGTATCGTTAAAACCACTTTAATCAAGTTTGTTTCCTTTCAGATATCAACATATGCGAGACCAATTTAGATGTCAACATATGCGAGACCAATTTAGATGTCAACATATGCGAGACCAATTTAGATGTCAACATATGCGAGACCAATTTAGATGTCACCATGGAAGAGACCAATTTATAAGATGTCAACATCTGCGAGACAAATTTAGATGCAGAAACCATTTTGATCTTCAAATGTTTCATCAGTTTCATCAGTTGATTAAATACAGCCGACGAATTAATGATCATGATAGATATATATTTTGCTTTGTTTCTGGCATGTTCATCATTTGCTCCCTTTCCAACACGAACTTGCCGCTAATCAGTCGTAGACAACGGACGTCCACAAAGTGTGTAATTTTCTTTGGATTTGCAAATATCTTTGACACGATGAAATCACCTTAACTGTATGATACAATAGAGTGTGTGTCATTTGGATTTAAATACAGCTTTAACAATATTTCAGTTATATAGTTACGAAATATACAGTGTCGCTTTTTATTGGGAGGTCATCATGCCCATACATGTATCATCATGTCCCATCCCGTCACATTATCATGGCACCATGCCGACTAATCTTGACACTATCTTCTTAATGTTAAGCGCCACGCCAGGGATCTACTAGTACCAATTTTATATGTCTTTGGTATGCCTCGGCCGGGCTTTGAACCCCAGACCTCCAACATTCGAGGGGATGCTAGAACCATTTTAGCAACCAGAGCGGTCTGAGGATTTAATAGGACATGTGACGGCTGTCGGTCTTAATATCATATTAGCGTCCAGATGATATAGTACACTCTTTGCACAAGAGGAAAGTGTATAATCCATGTAAACATCTTTTAGTGTCCAGCGTACTGCACCTGTAGCTGCAGCTAATTTTGTAGAACATTATCTTGTCTACCATTGTTTTTTTACAAAACTAGTTTACTTCTAGTCAGATCGTAGGAATGGATGTGACTATAATTTTTAACAAAGAACCGACATCATGACCCACTGTATCAGTAATGCAAAATCAGATCTTGACTGGGTTTAATAAATAATACAATGTCATATCTGCTCTATTCCACATAAGGTTCAGTTGACCTTACATAACACGTACATGCGCATTTGCATTATCATTTGGCTACACAGTTCATGAATGAGAAAGTTAAAACATGTGCTGTGGGGCTTCATATTTTCACAGATTAGGCAGTCTTGTACAACAATGGTTACAATGTTGACGCAGTTTCATTCCTCTTTAGTTAATGTATTGTTTCATCACATCATCCAAGCATGCACACATTATTTCTCACATATATGCACGATTAACAATAATTAAATTCTGCAATCCATATTAATCCGTTAGTCTCCCTTTTACATTAGACCTTGGGAGCTTTGATGTTTAAAGGTGTTTGGCTTAATATCCGAAGAACAATATGTATTGAGTAATGTTTGAAACCAGATCCACCAGCATGATCTACTGGATCACGAGATACGAGACAGGCACATATGTTGTGTCAGTGAAAACGGTTTTAGTCTACAACTGACAGTATCAACACGCTAAATGTAAACGTTCTTTTAACTGGTTCATACACACAATCTCTGCAAAACATATGACGTAATATAGACAGAGATACGCTATCGTTGTATTGATAGTTTGCATTTATTGAATTGTCTTCGGAGCATATTAATGGACAATTAATTATGTGCAAAAGCGATTCGCCATTTTAAAACAAATGTTGCCTTATCTAAACTGTCCTAACTAATCTAGTGCAAAACTCTTTATTCATATTGTTACATGAACAACGAAAACGACTTTCACAAAACTCAAGCACATTTCCAATGAATATTTCGTCTGATGTGGACAGGGTTGGCATCTCAAAGGAAGAAATTAAGCATGATTGGAAGGACTTAAAGACCTGATGTGACCCGGAAAGGCATCTCAAAGGAAAACATTAAGCATGATTGGAAGGACCTAAAGACCTGATGTGGACATGGAAGGCATCTAAAATGAAGACTTTAAGCAATTGGAAGGACTTAAAGACCTGATGTGTACAGGGAAAGAACCTCAAAGAAAGACATTAAGCATGACTGGAAAGACTTATACACCTTCCACCTATAAAGGATAGAAGACTACCATAATGCCTGCTTCCAAACAGATTTTGATCGTTCATATGACGTTGTCGAACAATTTATAAATGAACATTTTTAAAAATACAGATGTGGGCTTTGTCACATCTACAATTTTGAGTGGTTTGTTTTTAAGATAGCAGGTTAGCATGTGTAAGAATGATTGGTTTCATTTCGGAATAAATGTCAGTTACTTCCGAGATGTAATGAATATAGACAAGATTAGTTACTGTCCTTTAAAACCAAACTTCGACTTTTAATAATACCTGTTGTTTGTCACAGATTTATGACCACATCGAAAACAATGAATTCTTCAAGTTACAATTAAACGAAGATATATAGAACATTTTTGACACTACAATTAGACTTTGTTCTTTATAATCTTGAAGTAAATTGTAGGAGCACAACAATATAATTCATTTTCCTCGTTTCATCAGCATTAGCTTGAAAAACTTGGATTGAGTCTGACGTCTGATGCAGCTTTTGCTCTTTTCTGTCATTCAATATAAAGTACCGTTCACATTCCTTACTGTACTCTTAAACAAGCGTCAGATAATTCTGGAGTCTTCATGAGTAAATCAAAAACAGTAATAACAGCTAAAGTTTCCACTTTTACGTCACAGCTTACGTCACACTCAAAACACACATACACGTTAAACTATTGTCATATTAGAATGTCGTATTAACATCATAATTATGGTTTGATAAATGGAGGAACGTAGATCAAAGAATCAAGGCATATATGTAGATAAAGTTGATTATACTTACATTTGTTCCTCTATAAGGAAATAATTGACTATATATTAGCCATTTGGTTGTATCACATTATATTACTGCTTGAGAGAGAGAGGCCACTGCGTACAGGCCAATTTATTTTTAAACAGACGTAACTTATTGGCTAAATAAATAATTGTAATGGAACGCGCCTGATAACAAGGAATGTATTTACCTGGTGCAAACAGTCCCGGATTACCCATTAGGCAGAGTAGGCAGCTGCCTATGGGCCCCGCGACTTTTATGAGCCCCATTAGGGGCCCCCAGGGGCGCCCATGAGACCGTGACCGTGGGTCTGGGGCCCCAAACGTTTGACTGCCTATGGGGCTCCACGGTGCTTAATCCGGCGCTGGGTGCAAAGCTGGGGTTACAAATTCGCATATGGCACATTTCACCACTTTATTGGTGGTACGCATTGTACAAATATTGCGATAAAATGTCCATATATGGTTAAGTTTTAGGATTCATGTATTATGTCAATATTGAGATTATTTCGGTAGTCGGTGCTTTCAGGTGCATCTATTGCGATATATTTATTTTATTTGTTGTCATAGTTTCGAGTACCTAATTCTCTACCTCACAAACATAGAGACACATAAGGCACACAAACACACATAGATAGATAGATAGATAGATAGATAGATAGATAGATAGATAGATAGACGGACAGACATACAAACAGATAGGTATGTAGGTAGACAGACAGACAGATAGACAGATAGATAGATAGATAGGTAGGTAGGTAGGTAGGTAGGTGGGTCGGTAGGTGTGTATGTAGAAAGGTAAGTAGAGAGATCTCATTTCAGTTGCAAGCCAAGGCTTGCAAACTTAACAAAGTTGAAGTAATTAACGTTTACGCGAACAGTACTATTTAGGATGGAATAAAATGATTGTAATAAAACTTTACAGTTACCAGCTTTCAGCCAGAGAGAATAGATTACACTACGGACATAACAATTTGTGCCGAGGGCTAGGAGAGAGTTGAAATTCACTGTAGGGCTATTCACAATTTAACCAGCCGAGAGTGAAAATTGAAACCTTTCAAAGCTCGAGCATAAACAGTTAATATTTTTCACCTGACATATGTCAGAATTGTGCATGATTAAATAACGATGAATGATATATGAACTCAAATCACGATAGACTTCCTTGTCGAGTACAGCGTTGCTCAAGGGTGGGTAAGGATGGGTGGGTGCACAAATTGTAACCTTCATGTTTGAGACCTACTCATGTATATTACCTCACTGTTACTGAGATAATTCGCCAACAGAGTGGAATCTATTTCGAGCTCAAATTATGCGGCTGTGGTTGAGATCGCACTCATGGTACGAAAAGCCCAACTTTTATTTTGTCTTCTATATCTGAACTTTGAATGTGCCCGAATCTTTAATAGTCTTGTCCTTACAGCTCATGATAGTATTGGCGTTCATATTTACACGAATAGCAACAAAAATGTACAACACCTTTGCCTTTGGAACGAATACGAATCTCATATGTTGTGTATACGACTCATTATACAACAAATTTCTGAAACTGGGGACATCGAGAAATGAACACAATCACTTGGAATCATATAAAACGATTTTAGCACGGATTTAGTCAAGATCATCGAGAAAGGTACGTGTGATATGTGTTCCTGTGTATGGAGGCTTTTCTGATTAATCCTAACAATATTCCAATTTAAATGCAAGAAAGAATCTGATTGGGTCAGTTTCTTAAATTTTTGTTTCAATTATTGGAACTTGGTGGCTCGATCAAAGTGTATAAGTTTGCCAGCAGATTCTTGTGCGCCGATTGAGAGTTTTACCGGGTTCTTCCTCCGATAATATCCAGGTTGCCATGTATAGCCAGCCTATCATGTGATTGAAGACCTGACTAAACGTATTCAATAATATCAAGGAGCGATAGATATGAAGTAATGTAGATATATATGCCATAAATTGATGTAGAATTTTGGTTAGGGAAGATGATCTAATATTTTACAACTAAGCAGAGGTGAGATGGCAGTGATCCGTAACGGACTGCGCTTTAGACCACTCGGCCACTCGGGAACCCCAGCAATTTCTCATTCCAACCGTGCTAAAAATACAAATAAGTGGTTTATACCAAATGTTAAAATCAGTCTCAATGTGCGCAAGAGTGACACTTCTCTCGTCTGAGGATGAGTTGTAAATGTCTGATAGTGTTGAAACTGATGGTTGCTGGAGCTGTGCAGAGTAAAAGTCACATCCAATTTTAGAATTCCAGACCTGTTTCCGTACATACAAGTCTATTTTTGGACTCAAATTAAATGCACATTTTATGATCTTCGTCATTAATACAGTAGCTGTTACCTACATTAAAATACTGGAAAAGAGAGTACTAAGTCAAATATTTTCTGTTATTTGGTTTTGGAGTCTAGAAAGACATTTGTGTTTGAGTGATTGCCATTTTTCTGGGAAGAATACTAAAGAGACGAATCACCATCTATGAATTGCATTGATTATGAAATGTGGTAAACAAAGATATCTTTAAAAGGTTCATAGAATATTTGACATTTTCATGTGGACATCAATACCTCTAGATAAAGCTATCACATTCAAGAATATGTGTCATATAGATCAGATAAACAATTTTTTAAGACGACGTTTTCTACGTAGGTAATGTTTGCAGAGACATGGCATAACCAGGGATTAAGACACTGGTCCACGACATCTGGATAAACATTCCTTGGAAAAACGTTCTTTCCAACAAGTGACTCATACCACATGTAGTAAGACTATTATGAAATACGCAATAATTGATAATGTGAGGCTCTAATAAGCGGTAAGAACGAAATAGCGAAAGAACAATTGTAAAAATGGAAATAGTATTTGCAGATAGATAGAAAGAAAGAAAGAAAGAAAGAAAGAAAGAAAGAAAGAAAGAAAGAAAGAAAGAAAGAAAAAGAAAGAAAGAAAGAAAGAAAGAAAGAAAGAAAGAAAGAAAGAAATGTAAAATAAACTTTTCATTAGTTCAGAAATAAATATACAAAGAAATCCCACATCGACACTCACACACGAATATAGATAGATAGATAGATTCTAATATTAAAACATAAGCCCACAATAACAAAAACTAATATTAATACATAAGCCCACAATAGTAAAATCTACTATTTAGCATAAGACCACAATAATAAAAACCAATATTGAAACATAAGCCGACAACAAAAACAACTGTTTCAATTCAACAACTCTTGAAAACTGTTTAAAACATCGTTACCATCACCACTATGACCAAAGTAAATAAGAACAGGGCCGACAGGAGAGGGGTGGGAACCGGGGATATATTCCCGGGGCCGGGGCCGAATAAGACTTATTTGTATAACAGAACAAATTCGTTTGAACATGAACTAACGGAGGCCCAGGTGTTTCTTAATCCAGTTCTTGTGGCACTGAAAACGAACAATAATAGACATTTTTATCGCTGCGTCTACAACAACAAGAACAACAACAATACTTACTACTATTACTATTAAATCCACTACCTTTTACCATTTTATCTTTTTTGACCAGGTTGTTAACATAGAGTAAGTTGGTCCACCAGGATTCTTTACACATGGTCTCAGTCTTGAAAACTTCCCACAAACCTTGAAAACTTCCCACAAACCTTGAAAACTTCATGTTCGATGGCCAAAGTATGGATAGTAAATCAAATAGAAAAAGAGAAATACTATGTACGGTGGAGTCAGTCTGAAACGAGACAGATAGGAACCGTAATTATGTTACAGTCAAAACAAATATGTTCCCGATTGGTATAACGTTTCTGAGTTTGTTCATTAATAAATGACTGGCTGCCATTTTTTCTAACATCAATATAAAATCGGTAACTTCCATATTAATACCAAACACTGTTACCAAATATACATAGTAGCGTAAATAATAGTAATAATAATAATAATAATAATAATAATAATAATAATAATAATAATAAGAGTGTTTTGGTAATAAAGGCCACTGGCTCATGATTCATATCCATACATGAAAATATATTGTAGTGCATAACAGAAGAACATTATATCAACTGGAAGCAATATATATGAAAGTAATCATTTTTGCATTTTTCAAATTGGGTGATATACAAGTATTCGTTTTATGGTAATTACACAAATGACCTTAACGGGAACTATACACCTTGCATGGAGTTAGTTGTGTGCTATATATGTGATTTCTAATGTAGTCTTTGATAAAACGGTTTCTTACTGTAGCGGACAAGCGGTATTAAAATAAAATTCATTTTTAATGCTAACATTACAAATTTGACACAATAATAATAATAATAATAATAATAATAATAATAATAATAATAATAATTAAGAAGACATCGATGACGATGACAACAAAGAAGACGAAGAAAAAGGGTGATTTTGATAATTTTCGTTTCGTAATGAAACAAATTTATATAGTAAAAACAGCATAGAACCTTTCAATGATTTTTTAAACGTTGGTAAGAATGTCAATATTTAATTCGAAGAAAAACCTAATAGCTGCTCGAATTTATTCTCACTTATTAATTAGTCATTTAATTAATCTAGTCATAAATCATACAAATTTAATAAATTAATTTCTTTATTATGCATACAAGTATTTTGGTTTTTCAATCTATATACATTTCGTGCAGTACTTTTTCTATTTCAGGCCCTGTTTCAAGACCGTCCTTCAAACACACCCTAGAAATGTCATTAACTGTAAAACTAACACCGTCAAATATATTATTATAAAGGTTTTATAGACATCTGTAAATGTTTATAAAAATGACCAGTCCATAATTTTGGTTCTCTTAATTAGTAACATTGATATGACAGAAAATGGAAAGAAAAATAATTAAGAGAAGATTGAAAGAAAAGATCTAGATGGTGGGATATTTACTAATTTCGCCATGCAGTCCTGCAGAGTTTCATAGACAAGGGCAATATAGTCTTTGGATTATTTTTAGATATCGTATCAACATGTTATCAGAGATTTAGAAAAGGTTTTTCTGCTACATTTCCTCGGTACTTGAAATGCTTGACACAATTTATACATGTGCACTGACACGAAGGTGATGGCATAGCTCTTGTTACGCATGTGCTTAGATCTCAGTCAAATATTCAACGAAATTTACCACTGTTATGTATCGAGCAGAAAATTCAAACAGTAAAGAATAGAAGTTCCAAGTCAGTCTGAGATTGTTTATCGTGATTACGTTTTCATGACTTCAAGAAAGGCTTGACATTACCTATTAGTTTGGAATGAAAAATATGAGTGTCGGAATAATACAGACAAATGTCGATAAAAACATATTCAAGTTGAGATGTCGTTTGATATGTTTGGCAATTGTGTTCGTTTCCTTTACATTACAGCAATTTCACCATGTTAAATGTGGAGAAAGTGTTGCATAACATAAACCAGATCGTTTGAATGCAATTTGCATTAGATAAATCCTAAATGGAATCTTATAAATAGTTTCCGACATATGATCGACGATCAATTTATAACTTATTATTTTATACTTTAAACTTTCTTGGAGTACGAAATTGAGGCTGTAGTAAATGCGATACCGCTGATCGTTTGTAAAAAGAAAGTAGAAAGAGAACACAGAATTATATGAATAAGACATTTTCCTATCAGAATTTGCAAGGACAAATTCATATATTTAATTCGTTGAACAGGCGCTTGGCGATCGCTTGAAAAAGTTTCTGAAATGAAAACTAATTGTGCTAATCCAACGAT
>JAQISU010000502.1:227500-340000 GCA_029339505.1 Unio delphinus
TGGCTTACGTACACCGCCCCACAACGCCAACAACCCCATCAGAACGCACACGTGAAACCAGTCAGATTAGAATGTCTTTGTAACATATTATAATCATTTACTCCAAAATTCAAGGAAAGTGGATTAGATATTGAAAACATATCTACTATAAGGATGAATATGCATAAATATGTCCGTCTGTACCGAAAATATTGATTGGGCAGCATTTTGGGGCTTTTGCCAAAATATATTAATACTAGGTAAATGTCACAGCGCACAAATGAGTATTTCGTTATATGTCAGGCCATACTGGGTTAAATAAATAAGTTTAACGCACCCCACCATTTAATAGATATGTTTCTTACCTGGTAAACATATGGGGTTAAAAATTCGTATGTGACATATATTCTTTTCCATTTTCATGCTGGAGATCATCTTAAAACTGTTACATTCATACATGGCTACGTTTTATGATTCGTGTTAGGTTTAACTTCATAGTAAGTGTTATTAAGTGCATAGTTTGCTTGCACGTTCATTTCTTGGGTGCGAACAGCTTTATCTGAAGAAAGAAATATTACTGATTGCGTGATACTCCGGGTTTCAAGTAACATTGACTGAGTGTAACTTTGAATCATAAACAAACATATATATGCCCGTATGTTTGCTACAAACATGCAAATTAGTGAATGACTGTATAATAATGACGGCACACATTGTTTTCCTGGCAAACACACACACACACACACACACACACACACACACACATATTTATATACATAAAGGTTTTGGTTGCTTCCCTTTTAGGGGTGGGGTCTTCGAATTTGTTTAAATTAATATAGATTACACACACTTGCTCGTTTTTGTCAGAAATTGAAGTAGTGATAGGGAGATGCAAAGCTCTGAGCCCCCAGTCAGTGGTGCCGATAGTTAAATTAATGAATATACAAAATTGAAATTTAAATAACAACAATTTAATATAATTCAAACAGTAATCTCTCAAATACAATTCAGCTAATATCATATCACTCCACCAAGTGACGGCCTAGTTCATCCTTTAAATTAGTGTGTGAAATTTTTACTCCTGTCCTGAGTCCTACTCATCTATATGTTCTTCTCTTTTCCTTTGTCGTCCCTCCGTTATCTCTTCTACTTCTACCTCTGTCCTTCCTTCTCTATTTTGTCTCCCAGAGACTCGGGCCACAGCTGGGGTAATTCCCTCTGGTCTCTAAAACTGATTCTCTTGTCTCCCAGAGACTTGGACCACAGCACTGAGTACTTCCCTCTGGTCCCTAAATCGTCTTCACTTTTGTCTCCCAGAAACTCGGGCCACTGCATTGAGTACTTCCCTCTGGTCGCTAAAGGCTTCTAAAGAATACATACACAGATATTAACAAAGCATATACCTTTTGCTACGTAACTCACACTATCATTTATATCATCAGATAGGCCATTAATGTTTCCTGGTGACGCATTCGTGCCCATCGAAATACACATTATCCCTGCTAAGTGTACATATATATATATATATATATATATATATATATATATATATATATATATATATATATATATATATATATATATATAAAATCAGCCGCATTTCTGTAGATTTCAGTTTTACAAGTGTACACAGATATGAACATTCATGCTTTGATATATCCATATACATGATACTCCTACAAGTATACACAAATAGGCAAATTCCTATACTAATGTTGCACACTGAAATATTATACAAAGATTATATTTCAATTCAACATTTGCAAATCTATTATGTCAAATTAATACATGCATGACGTTACTACAAATTAACTCAATAACGAATTAAATATTAATTCTACACATCACGTTGCTCATAACTCAAAATAAGCATGTATATCAAACACTACGAATGAATCAAACTACAATGGTGATTTTATATATACTTAAATATATAGATATACTGCAATAATTAAAGTACACTTACTTTGCAATAATATTTCAGAACAATCGAGCAAATAATAACTGACCTGTTTCGAAACTTTCTGATTATTCTCTGAATAATTCCGCCAATACGAAGTGGTCGCGGAGTAGGTTAGTTGCCTTCCTTTTGACAAAGGAATTCTAACTACTAAAAAGTTTTGATTCTCAATGAATGAATAGTTTAATTAAAGTGCGCTCGTCTATTTGATTAATCCCGTGGGGTAAGGAATGGTGTCACATCCCCAAGGGCGTTTATGTGCACATAGTACGCTATTTAATTTGGTCGACATGTCGCTTCCCTTTTGAGGGACTATCGACATGAATGTAAGACTTTCAGGTGAGTGGGAATAGACCCAACACACACTCAACCCTTTCAACCAATCGGCGTGAAGATATTAGAGGTGGCACCAAATAATGACGAGAGAAATATAGTTTTCTCCTATCATGTTGAGAGGTACTGGTCGTTGAAAAGAAGGAAAAAATCCCTGAAAGCCAGCCTATGGATGTCATTAGTCTTGAAACGCCCTAGCCATACTTATTTCAAATCGAATCCAGTTTTACTAATGGACAGAAAAAGTACCAATAATGTGTAAGCCACCTGTGCAATTAAGTCAAATATTAAAGTCGTATGCTAGTAATTTTCTTTATCATCCTATCTATACCAATTTTCTAGTACGAAGTGTACATATTGTTAGTCCCTAATGAATTTGTTAAACTGATATGTCTATGCGACATATAATAGTGTAGTCACTGTTAGGTAGTAAAGTTTGTACATTTTACGCGGTGTTTAAAATTGATCAAGTTAGGTTTTGAAATAGATATTATTCGAAGAGGGTTCTCGTAACCAAATGAGAACCCTATTTCAACCAGGCAATAAAAGCAACGATGCGTGTCATTTCGCTTCTCGTAATGGCAAATTGGCCGGGGTAGCTTGTCCGGTATATGGGTTCCCAAAGTCCCTCATGGTTCCCATTCCTTCGAAAAATCTGTATTTCCCTCGAACAAGATGTTAGGCCAGGTTTATAGTTTGTAGCACGATCAACTGCAGCGTAACACCAGGCTTCAGCATTTAATTCACATGAGCATAAAACTAAAAAAAATGCCACGTGTTGTCGGCCATCTTCCTTACTATTCCCTCCCGCCATGCATTGAAGTTATTTTCCTCCCTGGAGTTCAATACAGCTACGGTTACTTTCAGCAGGGTAGTTCTCTATCATTTAATGAAATACCGTATTTGCCTATGGCTGCCATTATTTTTTGTTATGCAGTCCTCATGACTTCTTTTCTGCTGTAGTCCGTTTGCTGCGTCTCCAGGCGAGGACCGGTCTTGCCTGTGCGGTGCTCAAATGATGATTTTGATTCTCAAGATGATATATTTCAACTTAGAATTATAATGTCTGACATGCCTAACTCAATTCCGATTAGAGGTTTGTTCCAAATGATCATACATCGCCCCTCCCAACCGTCTGTCAAAGATGTTTACGATAAAATTGGACCTTGGTTTGCTCAAACAAGAAATCGCCACTTACCTGTGAACATGTGAACTGACTTTGGCAAAAACAAAAATGTTCGTCTTGAGTTTATGGCTATGTCAATAAACTCGCGGGACACCTCAGACGCTTTGCCGGCAAAAATTCTAGTCTCGGGGTTTTAATATACCCATGCTAACATCTGATATGTTCTATCCCGTGACAATATATGTATATATATATATATATATATATATATATATATATATATATATATATATATATATATATATATATATATATATATATATATACAGAAAGAGAGAAAGAGTGACAGACACACAGACAGACACACAGAGACAGAGAGACAGACAGACAGAGAAAGGGAGAGATAGAGAGAGAAAACCAATGTGTCAAATAATAAACTGCCTGACAATATTTAATATTTAACTAAGGACAGAAAATGATTATAGTGTACTAAAATATTACAAATTAGCCACTTTCAGGAGGAGACAATACGTGTCACAATAATACATTTCATGATAGGACTGGAACATGATTGATGCTTTATTAGCATGGAATCTTTAGGAACAAATCCCGGAAGGATATCAATTCTTGTAATATCTAGTAGACCACCTAACCATCAACAAGCTTATGCAGTCTTCAGTTATTACATTGAGCATCTGAAAAGCTTATACTGCCTTAATGGCTGACTGATGGATTGTTAACGTGTTGATGTTTGCTCTCCATCCGACTTATAAAGTATTTGTTTAGGCTCTTATTATCTAAATCTTATCAAGGATTAACATCTCATGATGGGGTAGGGCTTGTAATAATTTGCCATTTGATAGCTAGGGAATATTGAAATATATGATTCCTTAGATTTATACAATTATATTCCTTAAAATACATGGCTCAATCTCATTTACATTTTTGTTTTAAGTTTACAAAATAGCGGCAAGGACGGTGGATTTTCAATGGTCACCAAAAGGGAAGACGATTTACTAACCTTTTAATGAAGAACGGTAAGTCATTTTTAAAGATCGAAAAGAAATAATGGCAGTGTGATTCGAAAGTGGAATTAATATATGAAATTACCAATAGGCACTTAGAGTCCCCGAGTGGTCGAGTGGTCTAAAGCGCTCTCCGTTACGTATCACTGCCATATCACCTCTGTTTGCGTGGGTTCGAGTCTAAGATTCGGCTAATGTAGTTATGTGAGAAAGCTTGCCAGTAGCTTCTCGTGGGTTTCTGGGGTTTTTGCCCGGTTCTTCCACCACCAATAATACTGGCCGCCATGCATAGCTTAAGGAACAGTTAATTATTTTAAAAGATCGAAAAGAAATAATGGCAGTGTGATTCGGAAGGGGAATACAAATTGTGAAATTACCACTAGGCACTCGTTGAGAGTGAGTGTAGTTTGAACGAAAGTGTGCAGATGATAAAATCATTTTTTGAAGGAGTCTCTGGGATGAATTTTATCTTAGTTCTGCACAAAATACTATAGAATTTTTTCCACCTTTGAAGGAGGTGATAGGATATTTTGTGATGATAGAGTTATGAGCAATCCCGGGTATACCCATGGCCCTTAGACAGTTAACAGAGTCAAGGCCCCCATTTTGGTAATTGACATATTGAATGCATTATAACAATGGTGGTATTAGTTCGAGTGGTCCATATTTTAAATTATCTGAAAAAGTATATCAGTGGCAGTTGCTTAATCTGCACCCGTCCATACACGAATTTTCTGCTGTCTTGCAGGTCGGCTTTGGTTAGCCAAAGGCTAACGGAGCAAACCCTAAAAGAAAATCTTAAGGCAGTTGGACGATGTACTACATCCCCTTCTGGCACCTCCTTGGTCTGGGGATGACGGATTCGCCAGACGACCTTTCCCCACAACACGCTGGTAATGCTGGACAATTCTGAAGTTACCATACCGTATCGTCGCCCAGGTCAACAAGAATCGCGCCAGTCGATGTCTACCAGGATTGAGGTGACTAGTGTGCTTCTGGTATTTTGCATAAGATAGAACATTACATATGACACATTCTGCGAATCAGCGAAGTACGTTAGAAAGCCCTAGGAGAACACCAACTGAAGATGGGCATATATTATACTTTAGTGGAGAGCTTGACGGGTCCATAAATGACGTAAGCTTCCTTGTAAACAAAGCCATCAAGGGATATGTGCTTGAATGTAATATCGCCCCATACCTAGCAGAATCATCTCCATTTGTCTGAAAGCGAATCTGTTTTACATCACAATTATCCAAGTATATGTTCCAACAGTTACTATCGATCATGATAATAAAAAAATATAGGAGTTTTACAATAAACTCCAAGGTAGTATAAACATGGGAAGTAAAAAAGACATTCATATCATCCGAGGAGACTGGAACTCCAAAATTGGCAAAGTTGTTGAAAAATAATTGGATGTTCATTGTGGGCCTTCTTGCAATGAGCTTACCAATGAAAGAGAGAGACGGCAGCTCGAGGTCGCAAGCTACAACGATTTGGTACTAGCCAACACTCTGGTCTAACATAAATCTTAACGATGCTGGACGTGGCACGCACGAAATGGAACCTATTGTAACCAGATCGACTACATACCGGATCAAACCCGTTACCAATCTGGCATCAATAGAGTAACAACAAGAACGTTCCCATGTGTTGGGAGTGGTCACGACCTCGTCATTAACGAACTTCTGAGTGAGACTGAAGAAAATTAAGAATCCAAAGAAAATCAGGTTCAAATTCCACCTCGAGGAACTGAAATGACGATAAAATCTGCAAATCATTCCATGCCACAATTGGAGGATATGTTGCTGCACTCCTTGTGATAGATGTTGATTTTAAAGGGATGACAGACACTTTCAACACAGCCATTACAACAGTTGTCAAGAACATCATTGGTCTCCATCGCCCAAAGAGAAAACCCTGGGTTAAAGAATATATTCTGAACCTTTGTGATGCCCGAAGAGACCTAAAAACACTAGAAAAAACAGGGGCAATGGAGTACCGAGAAATGAACAAGAATATCAGAAAAAAACTTAAAGAAAACAAAACAAGGTTGGATTGGATTGAACAAAAGAGCACACAAAAAGAGAGCAGCCGAATAACATAAAAAAGCCATTCCAAATTATCAAAGACCTCACCAGACAGAAGCAACAATGAGTCAGTACCATTCAAAACGAAAATGGAAAATGGATCATAGAGCGAATGACATTGCAGAAGGATGAACTGAGTATTGTAAAGATCTGGAGTAGACAATATCCCCGCTAAACGTATCAATAATAGTGTGAAATCAGTGATAGAGCTACTAACAAAAATCTGCAACAACATCTGGCAAACAGGCAAATTGCCAACACAGTGGACCCATTCACTTATTATAATACTAACCCCAAAATGGTAATATCTATCTGTGCAAATGCTAGTAAAGGTGATGCTGAAGATCATCTTGAACAGACTGAACACACAAGCAGAAGAAATAATTGCTGAAGAGCAGTCTGGGTTCCGGAGTGGAAGAAGTACCGCAGAGCAAGTATTTAATATTATTGTTATGTTTGAACAGTACTCGCAACATCAACTAGACATATAACATGCATTCATAGATTTCATAAAGGTTTTTGACAGAGTATGGCATAAGGCAGTGTGGGCCACAATGAAGAAGAACAACATGGGCCATACGTTGACCAATACCAACAAGCAGCTGTACGCCAAGGCTACCAGTGCAGTAATTACTCAAGTTTCTCTGGGTACTGGTTCAAAACAACAGTTGGAGTACGTCAAGGCTGTCTCATGTCACCCACGCTTCGCAACATTTAGTTAGAGCGCATCATGAGCGAAGCCTTGGAAAACAACGGTGGGACAGTCAGCATTGGAGTGCGTAACATTACCAACCTATGATTTGCAGAGGACATTGATGAGCTGCCAGGCAGTAGAGACGAGCTTGCCACCTTAGTGAAGAACCTGGATGAAACATCTTCCAGATTTGACATGTAGATAAGCTCCATGAACACAAAGCTCATGACAAATAGTGGCAAACAAATCTCAATCTACATTAAACTCAGAGGACATGAACTGGAAACTGGGCCAGTTCACATGTATTGGTTCCATAATCACCGAATATGTATCAAGAGCAGATATTTTGTCACGAGCAGCGCAACTAACGACAGCTATGTCAAAGCTAAGACCCATCTGGAGAGACGAGAATATCAGTCTGAAAGCTAAAATCATACTTTTGAGATCACTAGTCATCTCAATCTTTCCATATTAATGCGATGTCTGGGCCCTGACAGCAGAACTACAATGAAGAATGCATCTCCTACATTGACCACATAATGTGTATATTAATTTTCATGATGATATATACAAGTATATATAATTGCCAGTTGCTCTCAAATTAAAATCTAGTTACATTTATCTGCAATACCCATCATTTATACTCATATCACTACCTATAACACGTATATGTCTAAAATAAGTAAGACATTGGTTACATTTATTTTTGAAAGATTAACGCTCCTAAATCACATCTTGGCTTCTTATAAAAGTATGCTTCTAAAATTACATTCATCTTAACTAGCCACGGTTCCGAGATGGGAACACTTTCTACGCCTAGACTTATCCAGCAGATATTTATGTGCATCAGGTCTACAACTGCATCCAGTCATAATTAAGTTGTTCTACGGCTGTTACAATGTAGAGGCAAGAAAGCATACAACGTGAATAGACTGATAAATACGAGACGTTCCACTGCCGACCCTGTCTGTGCAAATACCTTTCATTCAAATACATCTGTAACGGCTTCCTTCTGTTACGAACGTTCAATGTTATATTTACAAAGTATTCTTTTTTAAGTCAATGTTCTTGCCATTTTCGGCCCTTTTACAATGTACTACTGTTACACGCTATTAGCTCGCATTATATACTGAGTGCGGCAATTCATGAAATCCAATAGATTTCGCTCTCTGTTCGATATGCCGATGTGTAGATAGGGTTATCGTATCTGAAACCCTGGGAAGCAAAGATGAATTTTCATGATATTCACGTTTAATCAGGCCTTACCTCCCCTGAATCTGCTGATTAAGCATGAAATGGCAAACGCTAGATAAATGTTAAAGGCTAGTAAAAGATTAAAATGTGAAGATTGATTTGAGATATTAAAGAAATTTTTATAACTATCCATATTTTATTTAGCCTCTAATTTCGAGAAAGAAAGAAAACATTAATAAACAAATATAACTATGAAAAATGATTTGAATAATTAATATAATCAAATGGACAACTAGTATCGACTTGGCAATGTTTTTCACAGGAAGAAACAAATTAAATTCTACAATAATACATTCCGTCTAAAGGTTTATATATTCCTGGATATCCTGCCATAGACAGAGTTGTTAAGAAAGGAAACATTCTTCATCATAACTTGTATATATTGCCATCCTTGCGTTATTGTGCCACACAATATCAGCTGAACATGGTTATTATCCAAATAAAGACAAATTAAATGCTACATTAATCCTTTTTGTCAAACGTTGTATGTCTTTCTGGATATCCTGCAGTAAACGGATAAAGTAACAAAGTACAAAACGTGTAAACATTACTGTAACTTAACACACGTCTTTCGGGTACCGTTTGATTTATACAAGCTATTTAGTTATATCTGCCACTGGTATTTCTCTTCCTAGTGTTACGTCTTTAGTATCTTTTAAAACGTAACAAGAAAAGAATAAAGACAACTTACCCTAAGACGGTGCTTGGTGGAACTTGCACCCCCTGCACCTCCCTAGATACTCCACAGGTTCGAGTCTCGGGTTCGGCTAATGTGGGTATGTGACAATGCTTGCCAATAACTTCTCATGGGTCGGCAGTTTTTTCCGGTGTTTTCCCCGGGTTCTTCCGCCTCCATTTATACTGGCCGCCATGCATAGCCTATCTTGTGCTTAAAAATGGTGTTCTATGGTGTTCAACCCTACAACAGCAACAACAACATAAAACTCTTTATATCTTCAGTGATTGTAACCTGTTTCATTCATATGGGTCAAATACTGTGCCAATCCATAGGACCGATCACAAGTTGATATCTTGTTTGAAAAGACAGGATTAAGTATTGATAATGAAATCTTGCATAGTCACGTTCGTATTATACAAGACTGTGTACCTTCTTGTTCCATTAATGCAACTGGGGGTACAAATTGTGTTCGGGTTATAATTCTAATAGAAAACAATTATACTGGTGGGGATACCAATTATAATGGATAACAATTCGTGTACTTTGGGGTTACTACAAACAGCTAATTTAAAAACACCAATAACAGATATGATACTGTGTCACAAATTTAAACTCCTCTGAAGTCAACTATTTCAAGTACCCACATAATACAATTTACTGTTTTCACAAATAAGAATGCTGAAACTTAGGGAAACCATTTCATGAGCTGTACATCCAGATGAAAATAAAAACGAAAATTGCCACAAAAGATTTTTTACATTTCCATGTTATTTTTTATTAAACAAATAATGAGAATGTTTATAACCCAAGATATCGAGATATAGAAAAGAAACTTTGTGAAAAGTGCTTTTTTAAGTTATGTTATGTAAAAGGCTACATATTCCGTTATGAATTGTAAGTAAAGGAGAGAGGCTTAATTGGAGCTTTGCGATCATGCGTAATTAAGATGAATTAATTATTGCACTCAGAAAATGTAATAATTAATCCTGACTTACCTGGATATAATTATACAAACAAACTGAGGAAATAAATCTCCAAAAATAAGCGTTCGATACGTGTTATTATTAAAAAAAAATTGTATTAATTCTTCATCAATGTTTTGTTTCTTGCCAAGATATGTTGGTTACAAATATTGATAAACTTCAATTTTTACGATTCAATACTAGATAAGATCTTAACCAAACCCTTAAAATAACAGTTATAATTAATATAGATTTATATACTTTTGAAAACAAATTACATCAGACTTCAGAAAGCAAATGTCACTTGTTCAGGATTAACCAACCACTTTCAAAACCCAGTTTTCAAAATACCGAAGCACATTATCCGTAATGTTTGGTTTTGGCACAACACTGATTAAAAACAAAACAAAGATCATTGTTCTCGATATAATTGTCATATGAATCACATAGACGATCTGAATATGTATAATAGTCTTGCGCAATACGTTATTTGCAATATTAATCTCTAACCATGATGTCATAGCAAAATATAGTTAGCCCTTGGTATAATAATTGGTCGTATTGTTCTTCAAAGAAAGTTGCAACAAGTAACACATTCTTGTGTATCTATGATGGATATCTAACTGGTCCGTTACACCGCAAACTAACCGTCCATAATTTTTCATACGCAACTTCAATGGATATGAGAACTTTAAAACTAGAAATATTAAAATGGAAGATTTTTAGATTGCACGGGACACTCTATATCAACATAGCATCACACAATTAATGTGTATTCATGGATTTTAGTTGGTACAATGCAAATATTAACACATTGAGCTGCTTCATTTTCACTATAAACATTAACAGCTACAAAAAACAAGATCGCGAAATAGTTGAAAACTACAACGGTTCATGTATGTATGTATGTATGTATGTATGTATGTATGTATGTATGTATGTATGTATGTATGTATGTGTGTGTGTGTGTGTGTGTGTGTGTGTGTGTGTGTGTGTGTGTGTGTGTGTGTGTGCGTGCGTGTTTGCGTGCGTGTGTGAGTGTGTACGTGCGTGTGTGTGTTCAGAAACATGTACAATATAGAGGACGGATATATATATATATATATATATATATATATATATATATATATATATATATATATATATATATATATATATTGTGCGTGTTTCTGAACACACGAGCTTTCGAAGAGAAAAGCTTATAAAAGGCAATTAAACCTTTAATTAATCTGTACAAGGTTCGGAAAATTGTTGAGTCTTACAATATGTCATTTACGACACTTACTCAATTGCTTAATTAGTATATATACATTGTCGTAGCTTATCAATATTTTGTAAGTGAGACATATGAGCAAGCGCAATTTTTTTTTTTAAAGTATGATTCACTTGCTATGTATACCGATTTCTAAATGCAGATATGACTGTCATAGTGACTTGTATCATGAAGGGTGCTATGTAAACAGTGTATCGTGCTATCTCTCGTGACACGGTGTCCCAACGGCTCTACCCAGCGAGAAATATACAAATTCAACATCCACACCTACACAAGTAAATAGAACTTTTAGCGCAACTATTAGATTAAAATTGAACTTTCGAATTTGATCAGCAATGGCATATAGTACGTTGCTGTACAAAACAGTTAATTATCTGGATCCAAACTCAAACAAGCAACATTACGACTCATTTAAGGGCTCCATCCTAGCCCATACGTCTGGTTAGAACTTATAAATTACACCTTGTTTTCGAAAAAGTGTTATTTGGTGTGGGTTAAACATGTTCTCCCATTAGGTGTGCAGTGTTTGTGGGTAGAAAACAATAATGCGGTATAACTTTTACCGAGTTGCTTTGTTGTTGTTTTTTATCCATCAGATTATTTTTAGTTTTCTTATCCCTATAAGGTATTGGTGAACTCTGTTCCCTAGGTCAGTGCTTACATTGGGTCTGGTTTCCACCGTGTTAACCTTTATATGGTTGTACTTTCGCTCTGTTGGCAAGTTCTGCTGTGGAGCAATATCCTTCCCTCTTTCCCTTAGGCTATAGATGGTCGAGTAACTTTGCCAGAGTCTAATGTCCATGTGCTATGTCAGTGTTCAGTTCAATTGTTTTTTGTTTTTTTGTTTTTTATGGTTTAACGCCATTTTTCAGCACAATATAGGCTACACATGGCGGCCAGTATTAATGGTGGAGGAAGAAACCGGACAAACCCCGGAAAGAACCACCGACCCACGAGAAGCTACTGGCAAGCTTTCTCACATAACTACATTTGCCGAATCTTAGACTCGAACACACGCAGACAGAGGTGAGATGGCAGTGGTCCGTAACGGACAGCGCTTTAGACCACTCGGCCACTCGGGGCCCCCAGTTCAATTGTGAGTGGGTTGTGTTTGAACGTCTTGCTATGTCATATTCATTGAGATTCCTTTCCCATATAGACTATAATATATTTCCCTTTTGAGTAGAAAATAATGTGTCTATTTGTGTAGTTATCTCTTGTATGTGTCTGTGTGCTCTCCGTCTGTATGGTTAACATGCCTTAGCATATAGTTGTGATTTGGGATACTCACATTTGTATAGTAACAATGAAATTTCGTTTCACGCGGACGTGATTGAAAACATCCTATAATTTAACTTTTACTACATAAGCTTCAGAGTGGATTTTTTCCTATTGTTGGAGTGCTAGTTTTATGACGGTTTCTGTGTCGATTATTTGAGCTGGGTCTTGGCATACTGTATTGTTACAGGTAGGGCGACTTTGAGTTTTTGTGTTTGAAGGCTTGACCCCATTTTTTCACATAAGATAGGAGTATTCCTTCTTTTGATTCGTTTGTGTGTTTGAAAACGTTAGTGTGCTTATTTGTATTTTATAGTGCTTTTATTGGCGTTGAGAAGACGTAAATATGCGAATTATGATAATTGGACATAGTTTTGTCAGAAAGTTGATGATGTTGTCCCAGGTGTGTTGGCAGCCAGATTATGCGCAAGTTGTGATGGATGGTGTCAGTGACTTCTTGGAAGACCTTGTGGCACTTGATCCATTACAAGTTGTGTGAAAATGACATTGGTCACCTCGACCCCCTCGTAACAGTGAATATACTTATCCAGTTGTGCCAGATGTTAATGGAGAGCGGAGTGCGCTATGTGGTTGTGGTTTCACTTTTGCCGCGGGAGCAGCCGAATTAACCGCATTATCGTCTTGAACGACGTGTATAGTTCAAAATAAGACCTTTCATTTTTGAGATTTAAGTCAACCTAGTATCAAATTCACTCGGATGCAAGTTTCAAAAGTATGTGAAGCAGTAGGAACTGTTAAAACACCTAGCTCACCCCCACCCCCACATAAATGAAACACGATACTCTTCCGCGTTGCTTTTACAAAGGCTCAAGACATTACAGCTGATATGTTAATTTTACCATCCATATTGAGACTGTACTTCCTCCTGAAGTTTTATGCCAAATATTTCCTTAAAATTATTATTCCCATGTTATTGTCATATACATGATTCATGTCAAGAGTCCGATTACTTCCTAAATTAGGCTGGTTAATTTCTTGGAAGAGGGATGGCAATTAATTTTTTTATATACCTTTCTTCAACAAAACATGTGGCTGTACAATAACGTTTAAAGTAGCTATCAATATTAATATCGATAGTAGATCATGAGACTTTTAATGCATGTAAAACAATAAAATCCGAAAAGACTTATTTGAATTGTATATTGTAAAATATTTTCACATCCACGACGTTGTCACCATGCAAATATATTCTGATGACAAAGTTTAAATAAAGTAGTTGAATTTGCTACTTTAATTTCTTAACACTCGTATCTGTATACAAAATAGCCACATTATTATTATTAGTAGTAGTAGTAGTAGTAGTAGTAGTATTCCGATTCCAAATTTGTCAGGTCTACCGGCCAAATCGACATTGGTCTCTATGTAAAGGATTCATGCCAGTTACATGGCCTTGGACTTTCAGTGTTATGTGATAGAAAGGAAAATTTTGTACAGGATCAACCACGTATTGCTATAACGCGAGTATTAATTACGTACTTACTATATATATATATATATATATATATATATATATATATATATATATATATATATATATATATATATATATATATATATATATATAAATATAAAACATGTAAAATATATATATATATATATATATATATATATATATATAATGGGAGATTTCTTTTCACACTAAAATAACAGATAGTAGTAGTAGTAGTAGGAGTAGTAGGGTCGTTTTTGTTTATTTTTGGTGTTGATTCCATTAGGCTAATCAGTAAATTAGCACAATTAGAATTGTTGATTAGCACAATTAGAATTTAAAATGTCACGAGACTGTGCAGTTAACCGGAGTGTGCAGTTAACCGAAGTACGGTACAGTACAGCTTTTAAATCAGCACGTCACGAATATATGTGAAGAATAAATTTAACCAATGATTAGAATCCACTCTTTCAACTTTTACTTAAATGCTAAGCTTGTTTTCCTTCCTCACTGATTTAACTAATGAATCAAGGAATTATAGAGAATTTCAAGAAATTCTATAGATCGCTTGTTATTCGAAAACTGCTGTCAAACATTGATGGGTCATCTCCCACAGAAAAAGGGTTCAACTCCAAAGTCGTCTGCATGCTGTTTTTCGCCGTGTTGTAGTTTAAATTTAATTCGTTGCGCATTTTCCATCTTTCCAACCATTAATATTTTGGTTTGAAGTCAGTGAAACCGGTTTAGAACAATGTTTCACATGTACTATGATTTTTCCCACGCTATTGATCCCTAGTGGGCACGTATATACATGTATATACCGCCTACGGCGTCCATTACATGTCAATCATTTCCAAGTCGCATTTACAGGCTTAACTGTCGGCTTATATGAAGCGCTACAACAGTGGACTGGCAATAACTGATCATGACTATACATTGTGCAGTTAACCGGAGTAAAATTGTATTGAATAATGTGCCACGGGCACACATTTATCGTGCTAGTATCAGGAGTATGCATTTAAGCGAAGTGCAGTTATCCGAAGTTTGTTCCCATTTAAAAGCATTGGGGAAAAAAATCCGAGACTGGCGTGACTTCGTGCAGTTATCCGGAGTGTGCAGCTAACCGATGTGCAGTTAATTGGAGTCGACTGTCTGCTGTAAATATCAACGCCAACAGTGGCATCAGAAGTAAGGACAATGCTATTAAAGATTCCAGCACATTCACAGTTCAGACATAGAAGAAAAAAAATCAATTTTTGGCTATTCGTATCATCAGTGTGATCTCAACCACAACCACAGAATATTAAGTTAGAAATAGGTTCCACTCTGCTGGCGTTTGATCTCTGTAATAGTGAGTTAATATAAATCAGTATACCTCAAACATTAAGGTTACAATCTATACACCCATCCAAATTACCCACTCCTGAACAACGCTGTATTCGACAAGGAAGTCTATCATCAGTTGAGTTCATATATCATTAATCGTTATGTTCACATGCATAATTCTGCCATATGTTAAATGAAAAATATTAACTATTTATGCTCGAACTTTGTAAGGTTTCAACATTCAGGCAGAAAACATTATCCAAGAAAACAATGATATTTCAGGAAATGCAAATCGTTTCTAGACATGGTCATTATAAGTACTAACGAAATCAACTTATGTATATATGTTTATATATTGTACACTTCCATCCGTCTAACCATTTTTCGATATTTATCATTATCATTTTGATATATAAACATACATGTATGAAGGCGATACAAACATCACATTTATAAAGATAAAAAGGACATATTTTTCCAGAATATTGCAGAACACTGACGGCGAAACAAATGTGTTTACTATTATATATGACTAACAAATTGTTACATTAGTTTCTGTCCATGCGATAACTATTTGAGAACATTCAATACAAGCTTTAGGGTGAGGTTGAGCAATGTAGACATCCCAGGCATTTAGATTAGAGAATGTGAATTGTAAACTTCGCCTACTACTTGAAGGATGGTCTGGATAAAGTGTTAATAGCCCTACAGAGGATTTCAACTCTCTCCTAGCCCTTTCTACTAATTGTTATATCCGTGGTGTAATGTATTCTCTCTGCCTGAAAGCTGGTAATATGTAACATTTTATTACAGAATCATTTTATTCCATCCTAAATAATACTGTTCGGGTAAACGTTAATTACTTCAAGTTTGTTTAGTTCCTGGCGCCTTGGCTTGCAACTGAAATGAAATCTATCTACCTACCTTCCTACCTACCTTCCTACCTACCTTCATACCTAACAACCTACCAACCTGCCTATCTATCTATCTATCTATCTATCTATCTATCTATCTATCTATCTATCTGTCTGTCTGTCTGTCTGTCTCTCTGTCTCTCTCTCTCTCTCTCTCTCTCTCTATATATATATATCCATACTTCCATCCTTCCCTCTCTCTCTCTCTCTCTCTCTCTCTCTCTCTCTCTCTCTCTCTCTCTCTCTCTCTCTCTCTCTCCATACTTCCATCCATCCATCCAGATATATATATATATATATATATATATATATATATATATATATATATATATATATATATATATATATATCCATCTTTGTGTGTTTGTATATATGTGTGTTGTCGTATGTATCTCTATGTTTGTGAGGTAGACCTTAACCGGAGGATGAGGTACTCGAAACTATGTTTAATTGTATAAAATGAGCTTTTTGCCAACAAATAAATTTATCGCAATGTATGCATCTGAAAGCACCTACTACTGAAATAACCTCAAAATTGACATAATACATGAATCCTAAAACTTAACCATATATGGATATTTTATCGCAATATTTGTACAATGCGTACCACCAATAAAGCGGTAAAATGTGCCATATGCGAATTTGTAACCCCAGCTTTGCACCAGGTAAATACATTCTATGTTATCAGTTGAGTTCCATTACAATTATTTACCTAGCCGATCAGTCACTTATGTTTAAAAATAAATTGGCCTGTACGCAGTGGCCTCTCTCTCTCTCTTGCAATAGTATACCGTGATACAACCAAAAGCTGATATATAGTCAATTATTTCCGTATAGAGGAACAAATGTAGGTTTATCTACAGATATGCGTTGATTATTTGATCTACGTTTCTTCATTTATCAAAACATAACTATGATGTTAATACGAAATTCTAATATGATAAGTTTGACTTGTATGTGTGTTTTGAGTGTGACGTAAGCTGTGACGTAAAAGGGGTACTTCCAGCTGATATTACTGTTTTTGTTTTACTCATGCAGACTCCAGAATTATCTGACGCTTGTTTAATAGTACAGTAAGGAATGTAAACGGCAATTTATATTCAATAACAGAAAAGAATAAAAGCAACATGACGTCAGCCTCAATTCATTTTATTCAATCCAGTGCTGATGAAACGAGGAAACTGGATTAGATTGTTTGTGCTCCTACAATTTACTTCAAGATGATAAAGATCAAAGTCTAATTGTAGTGTCAAAATAGCGCTCTGTGTCTTCGTGTGATTGTAACTTGAAGAATTTATTGTTTTCGATGTGTCCAGGGAATATTAAAAGTCGAAGTTTGATTTTTAAAGGACAATAACTATTGTTGACTATATTAATTATATCTCAGAAGTCACTGACATTTGTTACAAAATGACACAGATCATTTGTACACATGCTGATCTGTTTTCTAAAACAAAACATTCAAAACTGTAGATGTGACAAAGCTAACGTTTGAATTGGTTTCAATCTTCATTTATACATTGTTCGACAACGTCATATGAACGTTCAAAATCTGTTTGGAAGCAGGCATTATGGTAGTCTTCTTGACTTTATAGGTGGAAGGTGTATAAGTCCTTCCAGTCATGCTTAATGTCTTTCTTTGAGATTCCTTCCTTGTCCACATCAGGTCTTTAAGTCCTTCCAATCATGCTTAATTTCTTCCTTTGAGATGCCTTTCAGGGCCTTCAGGTCCAATCATGCTTAATTTCGTTCTTTGAGATGCCTTCCCTCTTCACATCAAGTCTTTAAGTCCTTCCAATCATACTTAATGTCTTCCTTTGAGATGCCTTCCCTCTCCACATCAAGTCTTTAAGTCCTTACAATCATCTCAAGATTTGAAATTTTTCTTAAATTCGGTTTCACAAAGAACAAATGAGAATATTCTTAACCCAAATTTGAGAACTGTCCTCAATTATCTGAGGTTTGGGTTATGCTTCCTCAAGTGGAGACGCTCAGATATGGCGCTTGAACGACGTTATCGTCGACGTCATCAAAGGATTCGATTAGAAAGGAGAATTATAAGGGACAGAGGTAACCCAATGGACGTCGATGACACTGTTTTGTTCGCTCGCTATAGATTTACCAGGCTTACCATTTATTCATCGTAAATACTGTAACTGTAAAACTTGATTCGGCTTTTACGAAGCGGAGCATGGCATTACCGCCCCTCCACAAGATGCTTTTTGCTTACGCTTGATTTGAGGAAGCATAGTGAAACGGTACCTGAGAAAAATTTCAGCTCAGCCAAAACCTCACGGATCTAAGGTTGAGAATCTCCTCATACTTAAGATGTTTAGTGAAACCAGGACCTGGTCTTTAAGACCTTCCAATCATGCTTAATGTCTACCTTTGAGATGACGTCCCTGTCCACATCAGACGAAACATCCTTTGGGGTACGGCTTGATTTTTTTGAAAGTTGTTTTCATTATCCATGTAACCATATGAATAAAGAGCTTTGCACTAGATCAGCTAGGACAGTTTAGATAAGACACAGTTTGTTTAAAATGGGAAATCGCTTTTGCACATAATTAATTGTCCATTAATATGTTCCGAAGACTATTCAATAATTGAAAACCATCATTAAAACGATGATTTCCTAAAACACTCTTAGAATAGCGTATCTCTGTCTATATTACGTCATATGTTTTGCAGAGATTATGTGTATCAACCAGATAAAATGACGTTTACATTTAGCTTGTTGACACTGTCAGCTGTAGACTAAAACAGTTTTCACTGACACTACAGAGGTGCCTGTTTCGTTTCTCGTGATCCAGTAGATGCAGTCATAATGCTCGTGGATCTGGTTTCAAACTTTACTCAATTCATATTTTTCGTCAGATGTCACGCCAAATACCTTTAAAGATCAAGGCTCATAAGGTCTAACGGATTGATATGAATTGCAAAATTTAATTATTGTTTATCGTTAATGTATGTGAGAAATAATGTGTGTATGCTTGGATGATGTGATGAAACAATACATGAACAAAAGAAGAATGAAACTGCGTCAACATTTTAACCATTGTTGTACAAGACTGCTTAATCTGTGAAAATATGAAGCCCCACCGAATATGTTTTATCTTTATTATTCATGAACTGGAGCCAAAAGATAATTCTAATACGCCTATAAGTGTTATGTAATATCAACTGAACTTTTTGTGGAATAGAGCAGACATGACATCGTATTATTTACTACACGCAGTCAAGATTTCATTTTTCTTTGCTAATACAGTGGGTCATAATGTCAGTTCTTTGTCAAACGTTATAGCCACATCCATTTCTATGATCTGACTATTATTCAGTGATATTTTTTTCATTCCTTAAGGTATGGTAACGTTCGTTCTTCATATTTTGGTGGTACATTGTTTTTATGTAATACATTATGTACTGTTACTAATATATTTCGAGGTAGTCGTTAGTCATGTCTTGTTGTTAGTTTTGCATAACATGAAGTCTTAAATAAATTTATGTGGTAACATTGTCGTTATGCTTTAAGATGGTTACGTTAACTCGGAATACTTCAGAGTCTGATTTTGGATGCTTATTGCAAATTTCTCGTTTTAGAAACGTGAGTTTCAAACAAAATCGATATAATTACTGATTCTGTGTTTATCCGATCACTGAAAGGCATTCAGTAAGGTCTAAAATTAAATATAATCGCTAAGCATTTACGTCCTTTCTCCATCATTATCCTTCACGCCTGAAATTACAGACTTCTTTAATACTAAAATTGTGGTGTATACTAACAAGACGTATGGTCACGTGACCCTTTGATGCTATAGTGCTATCGTTAAAGACCAAAATATGCGGTTCATTATTTCATTTTCTACTAATTATCGTTAGAGCCAATTTAGAGAAAACTATTTATTCCTGCACATCATCTCCAGAACTCGTGTCGCAGACCACTTCAGTGGGTTCTGTCGTCAAGATCACCATCATAACAAAGCACTTTACTTTTCCATGACTCCGTCTTCTCTCTTCTACAACTCCCAATATGTTTGTGAGTACGGATTGACATTTAGAACACGTGGATACCATCACTAGTAGATGTGTATGTGCCGCTTTGGAGGATGTTCTAGCTTCACTATCGTAGGTATAACTCAATGTTCCATCACACTTTCACTTTTTAACTTTTACGCTGTTTGAGATTCAGGCACTCGGCTTGATGTGCTTATATATTATCACGGCCGACGCGTTTTTGTCTTGGGTGTCTTACAGTCAATGTCACTGTCGTGGTATCATACGTGGAATCTTTCCGTTATACATTCCATTACACTGTATTCGTTCAGAGCAATTTGAGATGAAAGGATGAAACGCAGTACAATATTATTTCATTACTAAATGTATGTCTATTCATACAATTGCTACCGTGTTTCCAGTGTCAACGGTACAGGTTAACATTTCAGGTGTCCATCACATTTGCCATTCTGCATTATAACAGAATGGCTATTTAAGATATATAGATGCTAATATACACACTGCTATGTTGTCAGTTGAAGATCTGTTGCATTGCATTTTTGAAGTCTCATCATCCATGTTAAAGGTCAAAGGTCAGTATATCAAGGTTTCGTTTCTATCAGTTCAAATAAAAAAGACGATTCTAGAACAGCGAAGAACCATGGTACATTGATTTTATATTTAGAATTAACTCCCCGTCCTTGCTTCACATCCTGTCCATTTATTACATTAAAACCAAATCAAGATCAAAATGCATATTAAATGAAGTTGCAGAATCAATCAAGGGAGATAACTAACCTGGCTCAGTAAGTGGTGAGTTAATATACATGAATATGCTCAAAACGAATATAATATTGTTATAACTCTTGATAATGAATAGGAGCAGCAGCCACTTTTATAAGCTGGACATCTTAAAACATTAATTCAACCAGCACGACTTCATGAATATTATTTGCCAAGTTTGACACATACAATATTGCAAATAAACATTATTTTTTTTATTTGATGAATACCCATCCAATGTGTGTCTTAACTTCTATTTTAATCAGTCTAGCTTGTTTTCCATATACTTTGTTGCATCGCTTGTGTTCCTTTATCTGAGAAAGGTTTGATCCCTTCTATGCATTTGTCTTTTGATCATTGTTTTTTGTATGATGTACTTTCTTTCGCGGCACGTAGACACGCCTATGCCATAAAAAAGCTATGCATTACTACGGCGCCATATAAATCCTTATTAACGTAGTAATATTGGAGTGAACATATATAACGTCTGCAGTTCTGTATACTGCATTTATGTATGCTTTATCTTCAGCATGTTTTTGAAAATATAAATTTATAATGTGGATTTGGCAAGCAAAATTGTAACATATTCACAATGTAAAGTGTTATCACCATCCATAACACTAAAAGGTGTTGTTCTTTTTAGCTCTATCATTGTTGTTGTAATTAGCATCATTAAGCTTTCTTACCTCTGCATACTACAACCATTAATATGATTGCATTGCTATTAAAAACAGCAACAACCAAGGAGAACCATGAACACCAGCAACTTTATCAACGTCGCTTCACGGGGAGATTGAGAATTGCAGTTGAAGTGCTAGACATCTTAATGGACAGATCCCTATGCCCCGCCCCATACAACCACACACGCATACACTCACACACACATGTACATACACACGCATCATTCGTATACAGTTAATGTAAGTTAAGCTTCCTTACTGATTGATTTCAAATGTACTCTTACAAATAGATACAAACTGAACCACTTCGGCTTCAGTTTAATAGCCAAATCAGTTTGCATGCTTCTATATGTCTGCTTGAGGTAAAATGACTCAGAATCAATATGCCTGACGGAAAATGAGAAGTATATTTGTTTTGTATACAACAATGCTAGACAAGATATCGTTCTATAAAATTAGCTGCAGCTGTTGATGCAGTACGCTGGACACTAATAGACACAGTAAGATGTTTGCGTGTGACGCAACGTAGGAAAATGAAAATGGACATAATGACAGAGAACACTTTCCTCTTGTGCAAAGAGTGTACTATATAATCCGGGCGCACATATGGTCCTCTCCGACTGATATTAAGTCCTACAGTCGTCATATTTCCTATAAAATCTTCAGGCCGCTCCGGTGGCCAAAGCGGTGCTAGCATCCATTACAATTTTTGCTGGAGGTCTAGGGTTCGAAGTCCGACCGAGGCATACCAAAGACACCCCCCCCCCGACACCCCCACCCCTATATATATATATGTGTGTGTGTGTGTGTGTGTGTGTGTGTGTCTGTGTGTGTGTGTGTGTGTGTTAGCAAATGATGAACATGCCAGATAGAAAGTCAAAATATATTTATATCACGATCATTAATTACTCAACTGTTTTTAACCTGCTGATGAAGCATTTTAGGATCAAAAAGTTTTCTGCATAAATTAATCTCGCATATGTTGACATCTAATAAATTTGTCTCGCATATGTTGACATCTAATAAATTAATCTCGCTTATGTTGACATCTAATAAATTTATCTTGCTTATGTTGACACCTAATAAATTAATCTCGCTTATGTTGACATCTAATAAATTAATCTCGCTTATCTTGACAGCTAATAAATTAATCTTGCTTATGTTGACATCTAATAAATTTGTCTGATCTATGTTGACATCTAAAAGGAAACATACTAGAAATAAACTCGATTTAAAGATACTCAGCAAATATGAAAAGAGAGACCAGAATGATTAGAATGAAAATAACAACAGGTGATGTCACATGGATTTCCAGGGCTTTTCTTCAAACCGACTCAAGATACAATAAGAAGTATTGACTGCAAAATAGGCGCAGAGACAGACGACAAATTGCACATCTTAGTCGGAATGTCAAGAGAAGTTAATTGGCAAAAAACGCCAGGACATCCAATTGTTTTATGACTACAAAGTGTTGTCGAAAAGTTTGAAACATTACCAAACTAGTGTTACGGCTATTGGATTTAAATTATTTATTGTTTAATTGTTAAATCCAAATTTGTCGTTTAGGGTTTAATATTCATTAATTGAGAGATTTTGCTGGTAAATTCAGGCTGACTTAGACTCAAACTGTAAACAAGTTTTGACCCTGGCTTGTTGATCTAATTCCTGACCTTTCTTTGGACATTGTCAACAAGCTTCTAAAACTATTGGTTAATATCAAGGACAACTTTTTTTTTTTAGTAATTAGTGGCTGATTTTTCTTCTGGTTCATTCTTTTAGTACGTGACTTGGTGAAGGTAGCTTCTTTCTATGACCTTCCAGAATCACATGATTCCTTTTTGTTTACGAGGGAATTACATATATATAGCTGTGTGTTGGAAGCTAACAGTAGTAGAATCTCTGGGATTTAAGATATTAGTTGTGTATATTTATTTGAGTTATAATTATTATGGACATTGTGTCAATTCATTGAAGAAAGAAGATTTATTTATCTATTTGGAGGAGAAAACATGTGCTCATAATTCATTTGGATGATTAAAAAAACATGAACTGCATCACGTGACATTGTCAGCTATCTATCTATCTATCTATCTATCTATCTATCTATCTGTCTGTCTGTCTGTCTGTCTCTCTGTCTCTCTCTCTCTCTCTCTCTATATATATATATATATATATCCATACTTCCATCCTTCCCTCTCTCTCTCTCTCTCTCTCTCTCTCTCTCTCTCTCTCTCTCTCTCTCTCTCTCTCTCTCTCTCTCCATACTTCCATCCATCCATCCAGATATATATATATATATATATATATATATATATATATATATATATATATATATATATATATATATATATATATCCATCTTTGTGTGTTTGTATATATGTGTGTTGTCGTATGTATCTCTATGTTTGTGAGGTAGACCTTAACCGGAGGATGAGGTACTCGAAACTATGTTTAATTGTATAAAATGAGCTTTTTGCCAACAAATAAATTTATCGCAATGTATGCATCTGAAAGCACCTACTACTGAAATAACCTCAAAATTGACATAATACATGAATCCTAAAACTTAACCATATATGGATATTTTATCGCAATATTTGTACAATGCGTACCACCAATAAAGCGGTAAAATGTGCCATATGCGAATTTGTAACCCCAGCTTTGCACCAGGTAAATACATTCTATGTTATCAGTTGAGTTCCATTACAATTATTTACCTAGCCGATCAGTCACTTATGTTTAAAAATAAATTGGCCTGTACGCAGTGGCCTCTCTCTCTCTCTCTTGCAATAGTATACCGTGATACAACCAAAAGCTGATATATAGTCAATTATTTCCGTATAGAGGAACAAATGTAGGTTTATCTACAGATATGCGTTGATTATTTGATCTACGTTTCTTCATTTATCAAAACATAACTATGATGTTAATACGAAATTCTAATATGATAAGTTTGACTTGTATGTGTGTTTTGAGTGTGACGTAAGCTGTGACGTAAAAGGGGTACTTCCAGCTGATATTACTGTTTTTGTTTTACTCATGCAGACTCCAGAATTATCTGACGCTTGTTTAATAGTACAGTAAGGAATGTAAACGGCAATTTATATTCAATAACAGAAAAGAATAAAAGCAACATGACGTCAGCCTCAATTCATTTTATTCAATCCAGTGCTGATGAAACGAGGAAACTGGATTAGATTGTTTGTGCTCCTACAATTTACTTCAAGATGATAAAGATCAAAGTCTAATTGTAGTGTCAAAATAGCGCTCTGTGTCTTCGTGTGATTGTAACTTGAAGAATTTATTGTTTTCGATGTGTCCAGGGAATATTAAAAGTCGAAGTTTGATTTTTAAAGGACAGTAACTATTGTTGACTATATTAATTATATCTCAGAAGTCACTGACATTTGTTACAAAATGACACAGATCATTTGTACACATGCTGATCTGTTTTCTAAAACAAAACATTCAAAACTGTAGATGTGACAAAGCTAACGTTTGAATTGGTTTCAATCTTCATTTATACATTGTTCGACAACGTCATATGAACGTTCAAAATCTGTTTGGAAGCAGGCATTATGGTAGTCTTCTTGACTTTATAGGTGGAAGGTGTATAAGTCCTTCCAGTCATGCTTAATGTCTTTCTTTGAGATTCCTTCCTTGTCCACATCAGGTCTTTAAGTCCTTCCAATCATGCTTAATTTCTTCCTTTGAGATGCCTTTCAGGGCCTTCAGGTCCAATCATGCTTAATTTCGTTCTTTGAGATGCCTTCCCTCTTCACATCAAGTCTTTAAGTCCTTCCAATCATACTTAATGTCTTCCTTTGAGATGCCTTCCCTCTCCACATCAAGTCTTTAAGTCCTTACAATCATCTCAAGATTTGAAATTTTTCTTAAATTCGGTTTCACAAAGAACAAATGAGAATATTCTTAACCCAAATTTGAGAACTGTCCTCAATTATCTGAGGTTTGGGTTATGCTTCCTCAAGTGGAGACGCTCAGATATGGCGCTTGAACGACGTTATCGTCGACGTCATCAAAGGATTCGATTAGAAAGGAGAATTATAAGGGACAGAGGTAACCCAATGGACGTCGATGACACTGTTTTGTTCGCTCGCTATAGATTTACCAGGCTTACCATTTATTCATCGTAAATACTGTAACTGTAAAACTTGATTCGGCTTTTACGAAGCGGAGCATGGCATTACCGCCCCTCCACAAGATGCTTTTTGCTTACGCTTGATTTGAGGAAGCATAGTGAAACGGTACCTGAGAAAAATTTCAGCTCAGCCAAAACCTCACGGATCTAAGGTTGAGAATCTCCTCATACTTAAGATGTTTAGTGAAACCAGGACCTGGTCTTTAAGACCTTCCAATCATGCTTAATGTCTACCTTTGAGATGACGTCCCTGTCCACATCAGACGAAACATCCTTTGGGGTACGGCTTGATTTTTTGGAAAGTTGTTTTCATTATCCATGTAACCATATGAATAAAGAGCTTTGCACTAGATCAGCTAGGACAGTTTAGATAAGACAGTTTGTTTAAAATGGGAAATCGCTTTTGCACATAATTAATTGTCCATTAATATGTTCCGAAGACTATTCAATAATTGAAAACCATCATTAAAACGATGATTTCCTAAAACACTCTTAGAATAGCGTATCTCTGTCTATATTACGTCATATGTTTTGCAGAGATT
The DNA here is from genome assembly GCA_029339505.1 of Unio delphinus. NCBI lineage: Eukaryota > Metazoa > Mollusca > Bivalvia > Unionida > Unionidae > Unio > Unio delphinus. The sequence continues at coordinate 254,004 of JAQISU010000502.1, forward strand.
ATGTGTATCAACCAGATAAAATGACGTTTACATTTAGCTTGTTGACACTGTCAGCTGTAGACTAAAACAGTTTTCACTGACACTACAGAGGTGCCTGTTTCGTTTCTCGTGATCCAGTAGATGCAGTCATAATGCTCGTGGATCTGGTTTCAAACTTTACTCAATTCATATTTTTCGTCAGATGTCACGCCAAATACCTTTAAAGATCAAGGCTCATAAGGTCTAACGGATTGATATGAATTGCAAAATTTAATTATTGTTTATCGTTAATGTATGTGAGAAATAATGTGTGTATGCTTGGATGATGTGATGAAACAATACATGAACAAAAGAAGAATGAAACTGCGTCAACATTTTAACCATTGTTGTACAAGACTGCTTAATCTGTGAAAATATGAAGCCCCACCGAATATGTTTTATCTTTATTATTCATGAACTGGAGCCAAAAGATAATTCTAATACGCCTATAAGTGTTATGTAATATCAACTGAACTTTTTGTGGAATAGAGCAGACATGACATCGTATTATTTACTACACGCAGTCAAGATTTCATTTTTCTTTGCTAATACAGTGGGTCATAATGTCAGTTCTTTGTCAAACGTTATAGCCACATCCATTTCTATGATCTGACTATTATTCAGTGATATTTTTTTCATTCCTTAAGGTATGGTAACGTTCGTTCTTCATATTTTGGTGGTACATTGTTTTTATGTAATACATTATGTACTGTTACTAATATATTTCGAGGTAGTCGTTAGTCATGTCTTGTTGTTAGTTTTGCATAACATGAAGTCTTAAATAAATTTATGTGGTAACATTGTCGTTATGCTTTAAGATGGTTACGTTAACTCGGAATACTTCAGAGTCTGATTTTGGATGCTTATTGCAAATTTCTCGTTTTAGAAACGTGAGTTTCAAACAAAATCGATATAATTACTGATTCTGTGTTTATCCGATCACTGAAAGGCATTCAGTAAGGTCTAAAATTAAATATAATCGCTAAGCATTTACGTCCTTTCTCCATCATTATCCTTCACGCCTGAAATTACAGACTTCTTTAATACTAAAATTGTGGTGTATACTAACAAGACGTATGGTCACGTGACCCTTTGATGCTATAGTGCTATCGTTAAAGACCAAAATATGCGGTTCATTATTTCATTTTCTACTAATTATCGTTAGAGCCAATTTAGAGAAAACTATTTATTCCTGCACATCATCTCCAGAACTCGTGTCGCAGACCACTTCAGTGGGTTCTGTCGTCAAGATCACCATCATAACAAAGCACTTTACTTTTCCATGACTCCGTCTTCTCTCTTCTACAACTCCCAATATGTTTGTGAGTACGGATTGACATTTAGAACACGTGGATACCATCACTAGTAGATGTGTATGTGCCGCTTTGGAGGATGTTCTAGCTTCACTATCGTAGGTATAACTCAATGTTCCATCACACTTTCACTTTTTAACTTTTACGCTGTTTGAGATTCAGGCACTCGGCTTGATGTGCTTATATATTATCACGGCCGACGCGTTTTTGTCTTGGGTGTCTTACAGTCAATGTCACTGTCGTGGTATCATACGTGGAATCTTTCCGTTATACATTCCATTACACTGTATTCGTTCAGAGCAATTTGAGATGAAAGGATGAAACGCAGTACAATATTATTTCATTACTAAATGTATGTCTATTCATACAATTGCTACCGTGTTTCCAGTGTCAACGGTACAGGTTAACATTTCAGGTGTCCATCACATTTGCCATTCTGCATTATAACAGAATGGCTATTTAAGATATATAGATGCTAATATACACACTGCTATGTTGTCAGTTGAAGATCTGTTGCATTGCATTTTTGAAGTCTCATCATCCATGTTAAAGGTCAAAGGTCAGTATATCAAGGTTTCGTTTCTATCAGTTCAAATAAAAAAGACGATTCTAGAACAGCGAAGAACCATGGTACATTGATTTTATATTTAGAATTAACTCCCCGTCCTTGCTTCACATCCTGTCCATTTATTACATTAAAACCAAATCAAGATCAAAATGCATATTAAATGAAGTTGCAGAATCAATCAAGGGAGATAACTAACCTGGCTCAGTAAGTGGTGAGTTAATATACATGAATATGCTCAAAACGAATATAATATTGTTATAACTCTTGATAATGAATAGGAGCAGCAGCCACTTTTATAAGCTGGACATCTTAAAACATTAATTCAACCAGCACGACTTCATGAATATTATTTGCCAAGTTTGACACATACAATATTGCAAATAAACATTATTTTTTTTATTTGATGAATACCCATCCCATGTGTGTCTTAACTTCTATTTTAATCAGTCTAGCTTGTTTTCCATATACTTTGTTGCATCGCTTGTGTTCCTTTATCTGAGAAAGGTTTGATCCCTTCTATGCATTTGTCTTTTGATCATTGTTTTTTGTATGATGTACTTTCTTTCGCGGCACGTAGACACGCCTATGCCATAAAAAAGCTATGCATTACTACGGCGCCATATAAATCCTTATTAACGTAGTAATATTGGAGTGAACATATATAACGTCTGCAGTTCTGTATACTGCATTTATGTATGCTTTATCTTCAGCATGTTTTTGAAAATATAAATTTATAATGTGGATTTGGCAAGCAAAATTGTAACATATTCACAATGTAAAGTGTTATCACCATCCATAACACTAAAAGGTGTTGTTCTTTTTAGCTCTATCATTGTTGTTGTAATTAGCATCATTAAGCTTTCTTACCTCTGCATACTACAACCATTAATATGATTGCATTGCTATTAAAAACAGCAACAACCAAGGAGAACCATGAACACCAGCAACTTTATCAACGTCGCTTCACGGGGAGATTGAGAATTGCAGTTGAAGTGCTAGACATCTTAATGGACAGATCCCTATGCCCCGCCCCATACAACCACACACGCATACACTCACACACACATGTACATACACACGCATCATTCGTATACAGTTAATGTAAGTTAAGCTTCCTTACTGATTGATTTCAAATGTACTCTTACAAATAGATACAAACTGAACCACTTCGGCTTCAGTTTAATAGCCAAATCAGTTTGCATGCTTCTATATGTCTGCTTGAGGTAAAATGACTCAGAATCAATATGCCTGACGGAAAATGAGAAGTATATTTGTTTTGTATACAACAATGCTAGACAAGATATCGTTCTATAAAATTAGCTGCAGCTGTTGATGCAGTACGCTGGACACTAATAGACACAGTAAGATGTTTGCGTGTGACGCAACGTAGGAAAATGAAAATGGACATAATGACAGAGAACACTTTCCTCTTGTGCAAAGAGTGTACTATATAATCCGGGCGCACATATGGTCCTCTCCGACTGATATTAAGTCCTACAGTCGTCATATTTCCTATAAAATCTTCAGGCCGCTCCGGTGGCCAAAGCGGTGCTAGCATCCATTACAATTTTTGCTGGAGGTCTAGGGTTCGAAGTCCGACCGAGGCATACCAAAGACACCCCCCCCCGACACCCCCACCCCTATATATATATATGTGTGTGTGTGTGTGTGTGTGTGTGTGTGTGTGTGTCTGTGTGTGTGTGTGTGTGTGTTAGCAAATGATGAACATGCCAGATAGAAAGTCAAAATATATTTATATCACGATCATTAATTACTCAACTGTTTTTAACCTGCTGATGAAGCATTTTAGGATCAAAAAGTTTTCTGCATAAATTAATCTCGCATATGTTGACATCTAATAAATTTGTCTCGCATATGTTGACATCTAATAAATTAATCTCGCTTATGTTGACATCTAATAAATTTATCTTGCTTATGTTGACACCTAATAAATTAATCTCGCTTATGTTGACATCTAATAAATTAATCTCGCTTATCTTGACAGCTAATAAATTAATCTTGCTTATGTTGACATCTAATAAATTTGTCTGATCTATGTTGACATCTAAAAGGAAACATACTAGAAATAAACTCGATTTAAAGATACTCAGCAAATATGAAAAGAGAGACCAGAATGATTAGAATGAAAATAACAACAGGTGATGTCACATGGATTTCCAGGGCTTTTCTTCAAACCGACTCAAGATACAATAAGAAGTATTGACTGCAAAATAGGCGCAGAGACAGACGACAAATTGCACATCTTAGTCGGAATGTCAAGAGAAGTTAATTGGCAAAAAACGCCAGGACATCCAATTGTTTTATGACTACAAAGTGTTGTCGAAAAGTTTGAAACATTACCAAACTAGTGTTACGGCTATTGGATTTAAATTATTTATTGTTTAATTGTTAAATCCAAATTTGTCGTTTAGGGTTTAATATTCATTAATTGAGAGATTTTGCTGGTAAATTCAGGCTGACTTAGACTCAAACTGTAAACAAGTTTTGACCCTGGCTTGTTGATCTAATTCCTGACCTTTCTTTGGACATTGTCAACAAGCTTCTAAAACTATTGGTTAATATCAAGGACAACTTTTTTTTTTTAGTAATTAGTGGCTGATTTTTCTTCTGGTTCATTCTTTTAGTACGTGACTTGGTGAAGGTAGCTTCTTTCTATGACCTTCCAGAATCACATGATTCCTTTTTGTTTACGAGGGAATTACATATATATAGCTGTGTGTTGGAAGCTAACAGTAGTAGAATCTCTGGGATTTAAGATATTAGTTGTGTATATTTATTTGAGTTATAATTATTATGGACATTGTGTCAATTCATTGAAGAAAGAAGATTTATTTATCTATTTGGAGGAGAAAACATGTGCTCATAATTCATTTGGATGATTAAAAAAACATGAACTGCATCACGTGACATTGTCAGCTATCTATCTATCTATCTATCTATCTATCTATCTATCTGTCTGTCTGTCTGTCTGTCTCTCTGTCTCTCTCTCTCTCTCTCTCTCTCTATATATATATATATATATCCATACTTCCATCCTTCCCTCTCTCTCTCTCTCTCTCTCTCTCTCTCTCTCTCTCTCTCTCTCTCTCTCTCTCTCTCCATACTTCCATCCATCCATCCAGATATATATATATATATATATATATATATATATATATATATATATATATATATATATATATATATATATATCCATCTTTGTGTGTTTGTATATATGTGTGTTGTCGTATGTATCTCTATGTTTGTGAGGTAGACCTTAACCGGAGGATGAGGTACTCGAAACTATGTTTAATTGTATAAAATGAGCTTTTTGCCAACAAATAAATTTATCGCAATGTATGCATCTGAAAGCACCTACTACTGAAATAACCTCAAAATTGACATAATACATGAATCCTAAAACTTAACCATATATGGATATTTTATCGCAATATTTGTACAATGCGTACCACCAATAAAGCGGTAAAATGTGCCATATGCGAATTTGTAACCCCAGCTTTGCACCAGGTAAATACATTCTATGTTATCAGTTGAGTTCCATTACAATTATTTACCTAGCCGATCAGTCACTTATGTTTAAAAATAAATTGGCCTGTACGCAGTGGCCTCTCTCTCTCTCTCTTGCAATAGTATACCGTGATACAACCAAAAGCTGATATATAGTCAATTATTTCCGTATAGAGGAACAAATGTAGGTTTATCTACAGATATGCGTTGATTATTTGATCTACGTTTCTTCATTTATCAAAACATAACTATGATGTTAATACGAAATTCTAATATGATAAGTTTGACTTGTATGTGTGTTTTGAGTGTGACGTAAGCTGTGACGTAAAAGGGGTACTTCCAGCTGATATTACTGTTTTTGTTTTACTCATGCAGACTCCAGAATTATCTGACGCTTGTTTAATAGTACAGTAAGGAATGTAAACGGCAATTTATATTCAATAACAGAAAAGAATAAAAGCAACATGACGTCAGCCTCAATTCATTTTATTCAATCCAGTGCTGATGAAACGAGGAAACTGGATTAGATTGTTTGTGCTCCTACAATTTACTTCAAGATGATAAAGATCAAAGTCTAATTGTAGTGTCAAAATAGCGCTCTGTGTCTTCGTGTGATTGTAACTTGAAGAATTTATTGTTTTCGATGTGTCCAGGGAATATTAAAAGTCGAAGTTTGATTTTTAAAGGACAGTAACTATTGTTGACTATATTAATTATATCTCAGAAGTCACTGACATTTGTTACAAAATGACACAGATCATTTGTACACATGCTGATCTGTTTTCTAAAACAAAACATTCAAAACTGTAGATGTGACAAAGCTAACGTTTGAATTGGTTTCAATCTTCATTTATACATTGTTCGACAACGTCATATGAACGTTCAAAATCTGTTTGGAAGCAGGCATTATGGTAGTCTTCTTGACTTTATAGGTGGAAGGTGTATAAGTCCTTCCAGTCATGCTTAATGTCTTTCTTTGAGATTCCTTCCTTGTCCACATCAGGTCTTTAAGTCCTTCCAATCATGCTTAATTTCTTCCTTTGAGATGCCTTTCAGGGCCTTCAGGTCCAATCATGCTTAATTTCGTTCTTTGAGATGCCTTCCCTCTTCACATCAAGTCTTTAAGTCCTTCCAATCATACTTAATGTCTTCCTTTGAGATGCCTTCCCTCTCCACATCAAGTCTTTAAGTCCTTACAATCATCTCAAGATTTGAAATTTTTCTTAAATTCGGTTTCACAAAGAACAAATGAGAATATTCTTAACCCAAATTTGAGAACTGTCCTCAATTATCTGAGGTTTGGGTTATGCTTCCTCAAGTGGAGACGCTCAGATATGGCGCTTGAACGACGTTATCGTCGACGTCATCAAAGGATTCGATTAGAAAGGAGAATTATAAGGGACAGAGGTAACCCAATGGACGTCGATGACACTGTTTTGTTCGCTCGCTATAGATTTACCAGGCTTACCATTTATTCATCGTAAATACTGTAACTGTAAAACTTGATTCGGCTTTTACGAAGCGGAGCATGGCATTACCGCCCCTCCACAAGATGCTTTTTGCTTACGCTTGATTTGAGGAAGCATAGTGAAACGGTACCTGAGAAAAATTTCAGCTCAGCCAAAACCTCACGGATCTAAGGTTGAGAATCTCCTCATACTTAAGATGTTTAGTGAAACCAGGACCTGGTCTTTAAGACCTTCCAATCATGCTTAATGTCTACCTTTGAGATGACGTCCCTGTCCACATCAGACGAAACATCCTTTGGGGTACGGCTTGATTTTTTGGAAAGTTGTTTTCATTATCCATGTAACCATATGAATAAAGAGCTTTGCACTAGATCAGCTAGGACAGTTTAGATAAGACAGTTTGTTTAAAATGGGAAATCGCTTTTGCACATAATTAATTGTCCATTAATATGTTCCGAAGACTATTCAATAATTGAAAACCATCATTAAAACGATGATTTCCTAAAACACTCTTAGAATAGCGTATCTCTGTCTATATTACGTCATATGTTTTGCAGAGATTATGTGTATCAACCAGATAAAATGACGTTTACATTTAGCTTGTTGACACTGTCAGCTGTAGACTAAAACAGTTTTCACTGACACTACAGAGGTGCCTGTTTCGTTTCTCGTGATCCAGTAGATGCAGTCATAATGCTCGTGGATCTGGTTTCAAACTTTACTCAATTCATATTTTTCGTCAGATGTCACGCCAAATACCTTTAAAGATCAAGGCTCATAAGGTCTAACGGATTGATATGAATTGCAAAATTTAATTATTGTTTATCGTTAATGTATGTGAGAAATAATGTGTGTATGCTTGGATGATGTGATGAAACAATACATGAACAAAAGAAGAATGAAACTGCGTCAACATTTTAACCATTGTTGTACAAGACTGCTTAATCTGTGAAAATATGAAGCCCCACCGAATATGTTTTATCTTTATTATTCATGAACTGGAGCCAAAAGATAATTCTAATACGCCTATAAGTGTTATGTAATATCAACTGAACTTTTTGTGGAATAGAGCAGACATGACATCGTATTATTTACTACACGCAGTCAAGATTTCATTTTTCTTTGCTAATACAGTGGGTCATAATGTCAGTTCTTTGTCAAACGTTATAGCCACATCCATTTCTATGATCTGACTATTATTCAGTGATATTTTTTTCATTCCTTAAGGTATGGTAACGTTCGTTCTTCATATTTTGGTGGTACATTGTTTTTATGTAATACATTATGTACTGTTACTAATATATTTCGAGGTAGTCGTTAGTCATGTCTTGTTGTTAGTTTTGCATAACATGAAGTCTTAAATAAATTTATGTGGTAACATTGTCGTTATGCTTTAAGATGGTTACGTTAACTCGGAATACTTCAGAGTCTGATTTTGGATGCTTATTGCAAATTTCTCGTTTTAGAAACGTGAGTTTCAAACAAAATCGATATAATTACTGATTCTGTGTTTATCCGATCACTGAAAGGCATTCAGTAAGGTCTAAAATTAAATATAATCGCTAAGCATTTACGTCCTTTCTCCATCATTATCCTTCACGCCTGAAATTACAGACTTCTTTAATACTAAAATTGTGGTGTATACTAACAAGACGTATGGTCACGTGACCCTTTGATGCTATAGTGCTATCGTTAAAGACCAAAATATGCGGTTCATTATTTCATTTTCTACTAATTATCGTTAGAGCCAATTTAGAGAAAACTATTTATTCCTGCACATCATCTCCAGAACTCGTGTCGCAGACCACTTCAGTGGGTTCTGTCGTCAAGATCACCATCATAACAAAGCACTTTACTTTTCCATGACTCCGTCTTCTCTCTTCTACAACTCCCAATATGTTTGTGAGTACGGATTGACATTTAGAACACGTGGATACCATCACTAGTAGATGTGTATGTGCCGCTTTGGAGGATGTTCTAGCTTCACTATCGTAGGTATAACTCAATGTTCCATCACACTTTCACTTTTTAACTTTTACGCTGTTTGAGATTCAGGCACTCGGCTTGATGTGCTTATATATTATCACGGCCGACGCGTTTTTGTCTTGGGTGTCTTACAGTCAATGTCACTGTCGTGGTATCATACGTGGAATCTTTCCGTTATACATTCCATTACACTGTATTCGTTCAGAGCAATTTGAGATGAAAGGATGAAACGCAGTACAATATTATTTCATTACTAAATGTATGTCTATTCATACAATTGCTACCGTGTTTCCAGTGTCAACGGTACAGGTTAACATTTCAGGTGTCCATCACATTTGCCATTCTGCATTATAACAGAATGGCTATTTAAGATATATAGATGCTAATATACACACTGCTATGTTGTCAGTTGAAGATCTGTTGCATTGCATTTTTGAAGTCTCATCATCCATGTTAAAGGTCAAAGGTCAGTATATCAAGGTTTCGTTTCTATCAGTTCAAATAAAAAAGACGATTCTAGAACAGCGAAGAACCATGGTACATTGATTTTATATTTAGAATTAACTCCCCGTCCTTGCTTCACATCCTGTCCATTTATTACATTAAAACCAAATCAAGATCAAAATGCATATTAAATGAAGTTGCAGAATCAATCAAGGGAGATAACTAACCTGGCTCAGTAAGTGGTGAGTTAATATACATGAATATGCTCAAAACGAATATAATATTGTTATAACTCTTGATAATGAATAGGAGCAGCAGCCACTTTTATAAGCTGGACATCTTAAAACATTAATTCAACCAGCACGACTTCATGAATATTATTTGCCAAGTTTGACACATACAATATTGCAAATAAACATTATTTTTTTTATTTGATGAATACCCATCCCATGTGTGTCTTAACTTCTATTTTAATCAGTCTAGCTTGTTTTCCATATACTTTGTTGCATCGCTTGTGTTCCTTTATCTGAGAAAGGTTTGATCCCTTCTATGCATTTGTCTTTTGATCATTGTTTTTTGTATGATGTACTTTCTTTCGCGGCACGTAGACACGCCTATGCCATAAAAAAGCTATGCATTACTACGGCGCCATATAAATCCTTATTAACGTAGTAATATTGGAGTGAACATATATAACGTCTGCAGTTCTGTATACTGCATTTATGTATGCTTTATCTTCAGCATGTTTTTGAAAATATAAATTTATAATGTGGATTTGGCAAGCAAAATTGTAACATATTCACAATGTAAAGTGTTATCACCATCCATAACACTAAAAGGTGTTGTTCTTTTTAGCTCTATCATTGTTGTTGTAATTAGCATCATTAAGCTTTCTTACCTCTGCATACTACAACCATTAATATGATTGCATTGCTATTAAAAACAGCAACAACCAAGGAGAACCATGAACACCAGCAACTTTATCAACGTCGCTTCACGGGGAGATTGAGAATTGCAGTTGAAGTGCTAGACATCTTAATGGACAGATCCCTATGCCCCGCCCCATACAACCACACACGCATACACTCACACACACATGTACATACACACGCATCATTCGTATACAGTTAATGTAAGTTAAGCTTCCTTACTGATTGATTTCAAATGTACTCTTACAAATAGATACAAACTGAACCACTTCGGCTTCAGTTTAATAGCCAAATCAGTTTGCATGCTTCTATATGTCTGCTTGAGGTAAAATGACTCAGAATCAATATGCCTGACGGAAAATGAGAAGTATATTTGTTTTGTATACAACAATGCTAGACAAGATATCGTTCTATAAAATTAGCTGCAGCTGTTGATGCAGTACGCTGGACACTAATAGACACAGTAAGATGTTTGCGTGTGACGCAACGTAGGAAAATGAAAATGGACATAATGACAGAGAACACTTTCCTCTTGTGCAAAGAGTGTACTATATAATCCGGGCGCACATATGGTCCTCTCCGACTGATATTAAGTCCTACAGTCGTCATATTTCCTATAAAATCTTCAGGCCGCTCCGGTGGCCAAAGCGGTGCTAGCATCCATTACAATTTTTGCTGGAGGTCTAGGGTTCGAAGTCCGACCGAGGCATACCAAAGACACCCCCCCCCCGACACCCCCACCCCTATATATATATATGTGTGTGTGTGTGTGTGTGTGTGTGTGTGTGTGTGTCTGTGTGTGTGTGTGTGTGTGTTAGCAAATGATGAACATGCCAGATAGAAAGTCAAAATATATTTATATCACGATCATTAATTACTCAACTGTTTTTAACCTGCTGATGAAGCATTTTAGGATCAAAAAGTTTTCTGCATAAATTAATCTCGCATATGTTGACATCTAATAAATTTGTCTCGCATATGTTGACATCTAATAAATTAATCTCGCTTATGTTGACATCTAATAAATTTATCTTGCTTATGTTGACACCTAATAAATTAATCTCGCTTATGTTGACATCTAATAAATTAATCTCGCTTATCTTGACAGCTAATAAATTAATCTTGCTTATGTTGACATCTAATAAATTTGTCTGATCTATGTTGACATCTAAAAGGAAACATACTAGAAATAAACTCGATTTAAAGATACTCAGCAAATATGAAAAGAGAGACCAGAATGATTAGAATGAAAATAACAACAGGTGATGTCACATGGATTTCCAGGGCTTTTCTTCAAACCGACTCAAGATACAATAAGAAGTATTGACTGCAAAATAGGCGCAGAGACAGACGACAAATTGCACATCTTAGTCGGAATGTCAAGAGAAGTTAATTGGCAAAAAACGCCAGGACATCCAATTGTTTTATGACTACAAAGTGTTGTCGAAAAGTTTGAAACATTACCAAACTAGTGTTACGGCTATTGGATTTAAATTATTTATTGTTTAATTGTTAAATCCAAATTTGTCGTTTAGGGTTTAATATTCATTAATTGAGAGATTTTGCTGGTAAATTCAGGCTGACTTAGACTCAAACTGTAAACAAGTTTTGACCCTGGCTTGTTGATCTAATTCCTGACCTTTCTTTGGACATTGTCAACAAGCTTCTAAAACTATTGGTTAATATCAAGGACAACTTTTTTTTTTTAGTAATTAGTGGCTGATTTTTCTTCTGGTTCATTCTTTTAGTACGTGACTTGGTGAAGGTAGCTTCTTTCTATGACCTTCCAGAATCACATGATTCCTTTTTGTTTACGAGGGAATTACATATATATAGCTGTGTGTTGGAAGCTAACAGTAGTAGAATCTCTGGGCTTTAAGATATTAGTTGTGTATATTTATTTGAGTTATAATTATTATGGACATTGTGTCAATTCATTGAAGAAAGAAGATTTATTTATCTATTTGGAGGAGAAAACATGTGCTCATAATTCATTTGGATGATTAAAAAAACATGAACTGCATCACGTGACATTGTCAGCCATTTTGGATTACATCGTCAGGATTCGAACCTGGAACTATTAGAACATTTATTTATCAGGACTCTTACAATTCCATTAGTGGATTATTTTTGTGAATTCTATATTGGATTAATGTTGGATTTGATTCACTAAAACTGTAAGTTTATTTATTTTATGAAAATAATTGTACTAAAAAAATCATTGTTAAAGTTTTACAAGCTTGTTAGTTTTCACTCTTTCTTTGTTGCTGCTTATTCGAGCCTAAGCATGTAACATAGAATTGGTGGCTATCGTCCGGATTGAGATTTGAGATAAATTTGAATTTAAATTTGAATTTCCCCTAGTTCTTTGAAAATTTTAAGTCTTTAGTGAGACTGACACGCTTGTATCAAAATGACATCTAAGGTAGAAATATTTCTTTCTAATCCTACCCAGGAGCAATTAGATCTTTTCAAAAAAAGACGAGTTGGTTCAACTTGCCAGAAAATACGATCTTTCTGAAGTCAAGGCTTCTTTAACGAAACAAGATATCAAAAAGATTTTGGTCCAGTATTTGGTAGAACAGGATGTTTTGGAACAAAGTGCTTTGATTCCAGTCAGTAAGACTACACCAGACTCTGACATTAAACTAAAGGAATTAGAATTAAAATTCCAGATGGAATTAGAGTTAAGGAAGCTGGAATTTCAGGAAAGGGAGAAAGAAAGACAATTTAAAAAAGAGGAGAAAGAAAGACAATTACAATTTGAAAAAGAGGATAGAGAGAGGCAGGAAAGGTTACAAGAAAAACAAATTGATCAAGAGAGAGAGAGAGAGAAAGAAGAAAGAGAATTTCAAATTAAAATGAAAGAATTAGAGCTGGCAAGTGAAAAACTCCATCATACTTCAAATCAAAATTTTGATATAACAAGGAATATTAAATTAGTGCCCCCTTTCAGAGAAGAAGAAGTAGATAAATACTTCATTCGTTTTGAGAAAGTTGCTGAAAATTTAAAGTGGCCAAGAGAATATTGGACCATGTTATTACAATGTGTACTTACTGGTAGGGCTAGTGATATTTACTGTTCACTGTCCGTTCAGTAAAGTGGTGATTATGATGTCGTTAAAGAATACATTTTAAGAGGTTATGAGTTAGTCCCTGAAGCTTATAGGCAAAAATTCAGAAATTACAGAAAAGAAGCTGGACAAAATCATGTCCAATTTGCTAGAGAAAAAGAGCAGATGTTTGATAGATGGTGTTTAGCCAAGAAAGTCAAACAAGATTATCAAAATCTCAGGCAAATTATATTAATTGAAGAGTTCAAAAACTGTGTCCATAGTGATACTAGGACTTATCTTGATGAGCATCAGATTGAAACCTTGGAAAATGCTGCTCGAGCTGCTGACGAATATTCTTTGACACATAAAGTTCCTTTCGTTAACAAGACTTCTACTCAACAATTTCATGGCAGAAAAGTATTTCCGCCTAATTCAAGCCCTTCTAAAACTCAAACTAACACAACTTTCAAAGATCAGACTTCAGAGAAGTTTGAATCTAAATCCTTGTCTCTTCCGACGTGTAATTTTTGCAAGAAAAAATAACACGTTATTTCTGATTGCTACAAATTAAAATATAGGCATCAGAATCAAGATAGACCTGTTCCAAATGCTCTTATTTCCATGAAGTCAAGGTCATAGTCATGTATTGAAAGCAATACATTTGTTGGGTCTAGTAAACCCAGGTCTGATTTTATTATGGAGAATTATGAACCATTCATATCGAAGGATTCTATATCACTCTTGGGTGATTCGGCCAATCCTACCCCTATTAAAAGTTTAAGAGACACAGGAGCTTCTCAGAGTCTTTTATTGTCAGGTATTTTGCATTTTTCTGAGAAGTCTTCTTCTAATGAAAGTGTTCTTATTCAGGGAGTAGAGGGCGGCTTTGTCAATGTTCCTCTCCATTGTGTAAATTTATTATCAGACTTAGTGTCAGGACCTGTGATAATCGGAACGGTCTCGGTTTTACCCGTAGAGGGAATTGATTTATTGCTAGGCAACGACTTAGCTGTGAACAAGGTTGTGGTTAATCCACTTGTAACTGACAAGCCTAATTTGGATCAGAAAGTTGATCCAATTGAAAAAGAAATCCCTGATATATGTCAAGCTTGCACAGTTACCAGAGCTATGGCAAAGAAAGCTCTTGAGAATGAAGTTGAAACGGGCAGTATTCCCTTGGCTGACATATGTATAGGTCAGGCTTTTGATAAGGTCACGTTTACTCTTGGTTTAGATCAATCAGAAGGTATTGATCATGGTGATTGTCTTTTAACAACTCATTCTCTTAATCAGGGTGATGATCTTGAGAATGATGTTACAGAAGTCAGCATTCCTTCAACTGACACTTTTATAGATCAGGCTTTTGATGAGGTCACTTTAACTCCTTGTTTAGATCAATCAAAAGGTATTGATCATAGTGATCCTCTTTTAATAACTCATTCTCTTAATCAGGGTGATATACGACAGTCACTTGTTGTCGAACAGGAAAAAGATCCTGCGATCTGTTTGTTTCAAAGGGCCATAAATGAGACTGAAGCCACTGAAGTTCCTGTCTGTTATTTCATTAAAAATGGAATTCTTATGAGAAAATGGAGTCCTCCCGAGGTACCTGCTGGTGATGAATGGTCAGTGAACTATCAAATAGTAGTTCCAAAACCTTACAGACAGGAAATACTTAATCTGGCCCATGAAACTCCTTTGGCTGGTCATTTAGGGATTAATAAAACTTATCACAAGATCCTGACTCACTTCTATTGGCCAAAAATCAAAAGTGATGTTGTCAAATACTGTAGATCTTGTCATACTTGTCAAATGGTAGGAAAACCCAATCAGAAGATACCTAAGGCTCATCTGCAACCTATTCCTGCATTTGACGAACCATTTTGTAGAATTATGGTAGATTGTGTAGGTTCCTTACCTAAGACCAAGTCAGGTAACCAATACCTGTTGACCATTATGTGTGCGTCAACAAGGTTTCCAGAGGCTATTCCGTTGAGGAATATAAAATCTAAAACTACAGTAAAAGCTTTGATAAAGTTTTTTACTCAGTATGGCCTTCCCAAATCTGTTCAGTTTGATCAAGGTTCAAACTTCATGTCTAGAATTTTCCAGCAAGTTATGAATGAATACCCAATTCAGCAATTCAAGTTAAAAATGAAACTATGGGTTGAAAGAATTACAAGGGAGAGAACTTTTGAGTCTGATAATGGAGTTGTGTTACTCTTGTTCATTCTTCTTAGTTTACTTCAAATTAGATATTACGGCCCTTACAAAGTTAAGAAGAAAATGAATTAGTTCAATTATAGTATTAGTGCTCCTGGGATCTAAATTAATTATAGGAGTACCAGTATATTGAAAGAGATAGCCATGTTAAATATGTAATTAATTTAGTGGTACCTGTCCCACTTAGTGAAGAAATATCGTCGGATTCTACTGACATTGGAGCGACGAATTGATGGAATTCAGAAATTATAAAAAAAATCTAGACCAGAAACTTTCACAGCTGCAAGTGCAAGAAAGAAATGAACTGAAAGTTATTATTATATGAGCACTTATGTCCAGATATTCCTACAAGGACAAACAAAAATTTTCATGACGTTGAAATTGAAAATTCCAAACAGCATCCATGCTGGACGAGTCCACTCAAACAGGAATTCTTGAAAAAGGAAATTCAATATTTGCTGGAGAATGATTTTATCAAGCCCAGTAAAAGTGATTGGAGTTCACCATGCATACTTGTTTCAAAACCAGATAAAACTTTCCGTATGTGTACTGATTAAAGGAAGGTGAACAGAGTGACAAATACAGATTCATTCCCATCACCAAGAATTGACAATTGTATTGATAAAATTGGGACTGCCAGGTATGTCATCAAATTTTGACCTTCTGAAAGGATTTTGGAATATTCCACTACGGAAAGAGCAAAAGAAATGTCAATATTGTGACTCCAAATATACTCGACCAATATAAAGAAAGTTCCATTCAACGTCTCATAAAAATGATCATCTCTGGTCTAGAAAATTGTGACGTCATCATCTACAACATCTAGCAGCAGTTAGAAAGTTCTTTGACTGACTCACTAATGCGTGTCTGACTGTTAATTTATTTAAAAGTGAGTTCTGCCCTGCTAGAGTGGCTTTCTTGGGACATTTTGTGGGACATGGACAAGTTAAAAGGTTGAGACTACTTCTTGATAATATAATTGCAGGGTTTTTCCCGTGTATAACAATTTATTATATTTTGTAATTTATACTAGTTCTTTTAACCTCAGATGTAAATTGGTTTGTGATAAAAGGAAAGTTTTATCATATTAACCTTTCTTTTTATTTTATGGGGGAAGGTGTTACGGCTATTGGATTTAAATTATTTATTTTTTAATTGTTAAATCCAAATTTGTCATTTAGGGTTTAATATTCATTAATTGAGAGATTTTTCTGGTAAATTCAGGCTGACTTAGACTCAAACTGTAAACAAGTTTTGACTTTGGCTTGTTGATCTAATTCCTGACAATGCTTTGGACATTGTCAACAAGCTTCTAAAACTATTGGTTAATTTCAAGGACAACTTTTTATTTTTAGTAATTAGTGACTGATTTTTCTTCTGGTTCATTCTTTTAGTACGTGACTTGGTGAAGGTAGCTTCTTTCTATGACCTTCCAGAATCACATGATTCCTTTTGTTTACAAGGGAATTACATATATATAGCTGTGTTTTGGAAGCTAACAGTAGTAGAATCTCTGGGCTTTAAGATATTAGTTGTGTATATTTATTTGAGTTATAATTATTATGGACATTGTGTCAATTCATTGAAGAAAGAAGATTTATTTATCTATTTGGAGGAGAAAACATGTGCTCATAATTCATTTGGATGATAAAAAAAACAAGAACTGTATCACGTGACATTGTCAGCCATTTTGGATTACATCGTCAAGATTCTAACCTGGAACTATTAGAACATTTATTTATCAGGACTCTTACAATTCCATTAGTGGATTATTTTTGTGAATTCTATATTGGATTAATGTTGGATTTGATTCTCTAAAACTGTAAGTTTATTTATTTTATGAAAATAATTGTACTAAAAAAATCATTGTTAAAGTTTTACAAGCTTGTTAGTTTTCATTCTTTCTGTACTGCTGCTTATTCGAGCCTAGGCACGTAACACTAGTGTGAAATAAATTAGTTGTAAAATATATTAACCTGATACCGTTTTCAAAATGATTCAAGCTTCTTCTCTATTACAAATATTGCTTATCTTTATTTGCATCATTCGTATAAACACATTCAAATTTTCCCGCAGTCTATCATCATCTGATGACAGTTCACCAAAAATATGTCTTCAGTTCCATGTCAAGGACACCCAACAGGTGGTGACATCTACTACGAACATAGGGCCAGCTAAGACAATCCCTTCAATACGGGATAACCATTTGTTATGGACAACGATTGCATTAATATATACAGTTATGATGTTGAAAAACATAGTTGTTGAAATATGTGGAACGATGAAAAGGTGGTGAGTGACTGTTCATTAAAATATCATCTTTGAGAAATGGTTTTAGGTGTGAACATGTGCATACGAAATGGCGCATGCTTTCGTTAGCTAAACGTATGATTTATAAAACCACTACACACAACGAAGATGAAAGGTTATCTCTAGTAATCTGACACAGGTAACACAAATCGATTTCTTTAGTGTCATTATGTATGTCGAACATCTGAACTTTAAACTCTAAAAGGTAATATAGGGTCATTCTACACAGGTAACTAGCCTTTATTAATTTGAGTGACTGAATTTATAATAGGCATGTGATACCCATATTGACCTTGTTTGCACAGTACAAACCTCATAATGGTATTTGTTTGCACAGTATACGTTGTCATTTGAACTCAAGACAGTCAACATTATCGTCTGTATCAAACACCACGTTTTCTTTTCTTCTGTGTGTCCGCTTGCTAAACAAAAATTCGCGAGATCAAAAAATTATGTAGGCTCTAATTTTTCATTTGATTATATAAAAAAGTCTGTTCAAGCTTTCTTGTAAACTTGACCAGTGCTATTATTGGTTTTACTGTTGTTGTTTTCTTTGGATTTTTTAATTCTAGATAAAGGACAGCCAATTAGCCTAGTATGTTAAATAAATATTATTATTCGAAACTTACGTGTAATATTTAAGTGAGAAACACATGTGTGGCGTTTACAAATGTTGGGGTGGGGTACTTCCAATATATTAATTAAAATATTATGGAGGTTCCACCTGGCTCGTGAATTTATAAATTTAAATTAAAGACGAAATAGATGTACAGCTTTGAGCTCCCAGTCAGCACTGCGGACGGTTAAATTATATATATATATATATATATATATATATATATATATATATATATATATATATATATATATATATATATATAACACGAAGATGAAATTCAAATAAAACAATTTAATAAAGGTGATAATTTTAAATGATAAACTAAACTCAATCACTCGTCCTCCAAGTGATAGCCTACTTCATCTCGTGATTTTCAGTGTGAGTTCGATTTCCCCCCTGGCCTTTGGTTCTACTCATCTCTTATTAGATCCTCCCACTCCTCCTGGCCTTCACCTCTCCCGACTTCTCTCCTTCCTTCTCCTTTCTTCTGTCTCTCTATCAGAGACTATTGGGACCACTTTCCCTGGTCTGTCCCTCGAAGCTTCCTCTCTAGATTTCCCTCTTTCCTTCTCTTTCTTCCGTCTCTAACGGAGACACCGGGACCACTATCACTAGTCTGTCCCTCGAAGCTTCTTTTTGGAAGCTACACTTGGAATCCTATTCTAAGGTTTTTCCCGCTAATAACGTGTGCCTTACCGGAGTTGCTATCTTCTGGCAATCTCTCTAAAGAACTATAGCGCACTAAAGCTTGCTGGCAGGTCTAAGGATATCATACTTAGCCCAAATCAGGGTCCCGCCCCTATCTCGGTTCTGATTGGGTAGCGCTGGGGCCCTGTTCAATCGACTAATTCAACCTGGCTGTCAGTCTGCGTATCAAGAACATAAGGCACGTCCACTCCTTCTGGCAACTTCTTTGATCTACATAAGCGCGTTCCACCCAAGGCGATAATTGCACCTCTGACGGCCTTGGTTGGGCTTCCCATCCTAGCCAGACAAACTTACGTAAGGGATAGTGTTAGCCTGCGATCATGTTTAACAATAAACAGTGGCTTGTCCGAATTCTTTTGATTACACATGTTTCTAATTTAATTTTGGGTCGGGCAAAACGCCACAACATGATTAAGCTTTGCAAGTGCGATTATGCTGGCAAGATGTACTAAAAAGATGCGTCGCAAAACAACCAGGAATGGATTCGTAGAATTCAAACCATTTGTCTCTCATGCTTGTCTATCAGTGGCTTGAGTACAATTGAATATTACCAATCGGAACATGTTCGGGCCTTTCCGAAAAATATTCAGAAAATCACATCGGATATAGTATAGGCTTCACGATGGAAGTATAATGCAACTGCGACAACGATATAAATGTAGTGACAACATTACATCTGTGGAAAACCAATGCTTCGCCACGGTGTATTTTCTAATATCATTTCCCCACGTTGGATTTATCGCAAGATAGGATGATTATACCCTACATGTAGACGTTAAATGCCATGAATTCTAGAACTGCAGAGACTGAGCAAGCTTCGGAGTGTTTGGTTGACAGTTTTGAGACGTCGTAGTCTTAGTGGTTTATCACGATAGTGATACTAATTAGAGCAGGACTGTTTGATCGTGCTTGTCTCATTTATTTGTTTTAGATTATTCACCAGGGAAAAGATCCTGTATCATCTTGGACTGATAATGTCCTCACAAACATTGTCAAATATTTATTGTAATGTAAATAGTTTATGAAGTATGACATCAGACCAGCGCTAGGTAATGGTGAAGCTTTTACAGTCATTTTACAGGATTTGGGTCTTATGGAAATATATCTATCTATCTATATATATATAGAAATCGACGATTTGAAACGCCAATAAAACAAAATTTATTTTTTAAATATTGCTGCAAAGCTTTATAAACAGTTCATCCAGATAAACCTAAAAATGTAAAACGAACATTGTCACTAACAATTCTAATTTCCGTGTTAATTTTTGTATCCAAATAATAAAACTGTTGACAGTCCAAGTTATCGCAATGAAGAAAAACTATTTGTATAATGGGATTTTCAAATTCTATTACGTAGCTGCTGAATGATACAGAAAAGACAACGCCATTGCTGCACAAACTCCGACCTCCTTCTGTAAATTGTCAAAACAAGACAGCCAGAGGGATTCAGTTTGGGGAAAAAAGTTTTTATGGGATTTGTTTTCTATTTCTTTCGGTAGAGTTTTAAGATATTAAAACGGTTCCCAGTCTAAATTATTTGATGTCGATGGACCACTTTGAAACAAAGTTTTGTGTGTTGCCATGGTATAATGCTAACAAATACTGATAAAGACAATGTGAAGTTTTATTATAGGTGAATTCTTTGCCACAATACACAATATAACAGCAATAAATAATATCAGCCCAAATCCATAAAGTAACAGGTATGATTAAAACAACATTAATTTACGTCTGAAGCAAATAGCACCTGACCTGCTTAAAGAAACAAATTTGTCATGCGCAGGAATAACTAACTGCTTTCAATTTACTATACAGAAACCATATAAACATAACCTTAGTGTTTCGTTATGTTGTGTCGAACAACATGAAATCAAAACCAAACCAAGCAAACAGCAGTGCATTGGGCCATGTTTTATCAGTCAAGTATATTATATTAATCATATTGTCGACCTAAATATTTATTCTTGTCTACATTGCGTAATATTTACAATGGTTGCAACATTATCTGTATGCCACTGATGTAATACCTAAACATAACCAATCTCGGTATAATCATAGCTCGTTTTGTTCTTCAAGAAAACTTGCAACATGCATCGGTTTAGTGAATAACTAAAATGGATTTGTACCCAGGTCACTTATGCGGCAATCTAACCAGCGACCTTTGTTTCTTATACAGTTTGAATGGCTGTGAGATGTATAGGAATCACTAACTACAGTGTAAACGCATGAATGTAAATAATATAATGGAAGATATATTAAATTGTATTGGTCAGATGTGACAACAACAACAAACTCTAATTGCTGTCACCGGGTTTGCGTAAATAATGCTCATATTTATACATTGAATGGGTTACCTAAAGCACTGACACATATAAATCAAAGAATGTATCGTGATGAGTTCCTGAATCATCAGCGATGAAGTCAAATATGGTAAATTTACTAAAGCTGGATCTCACACATATATCAGAATATATATTATATATAAATCATGTAGTAGGCGTTACAATTGTATGTGTTATTGGCTTTGAAAAACTGTCGTTACATTAATTCTTATTCAATGACCCTCACATGATAATTGATAAAACTGGTTAGCGAATAATTATCATCGGCAACAAGGAATTAACAATTTGTTTCATATTAGCTGACTTCATAAAGTTTTTCACTCGTGACTGACTTCGTGGTGTATTATACGTCATGCTTTTTCTGCACTACCTCTCGAATTTTAACACTGCACGGCATAGAGATTTCGTTTTATCCAGTATGCAAAACTAATAAACTCCTGTCGTTATACAGTTACGTAATTTAAACTGGCTTATGATACCAGAGCCAAACAATTGTACATGTTAAAGACGTAAATGAGGAATTGAGTTTTATATTATGCGTCGACACCATTTTTTGCGTCTTTGTAGTCACCATTTCCTGTGTAGTCACCATTTTCTGCGTATGCGTAATCACCATTTCTTGTGTAGTCACCATTTCGTGCGTTCACAGCATTACTGTTTAAGCTTGGTATGGAGATTAATAAGGTCTCGTTGATTTTAATATGTTGGCATTTAAGCTTGGTATGGACATTAATAAGGATATCAATCATTTTAATATGTTGGCATTTAAACTTGGTACGTACATTAATAAGGATATCAATCATTTTAATATGTTGGCATTTAAGCTTGGTATGGACATTAATTAAGGATATCAATCATTTTAATATGTTGGCATTTAAGCTTGGTATGGACATTAATTAAGGATATCAATCATTTTAATATGTTGGCATTTAAGCTTGGTATGGACATTAATTAAGGATATCAATCATTTTAATATGTTGGCATTTAAGCTTGGTATGGACATTAATTAAGGATATCAATCATTTTAATATGTTGACATTTGAACTTGGTATGGACATTAATTAAGGATATCAATCATTTTAATATGTTGGCATTTGAACTTGGTATGGACCTTATTTAAGGATATCAATCATTTTAATATGATGACACAATATCATTACGAAGGACTCCTTTAGGTGCTTTGTTACAGACTAGGCACATGTGTTGAAATATCCCATTTAAAAGTACGTTTTTTTTCAGCATATAACGTGATAATAAGTGAAAATAGTCACCGACAGTATATAAAACTAATATCTCTAGGTCTTCTTGTGGAACTACAATGACTAATAAAATCGATTTCAATGTTTGTTTATTATTCTGGATACAACTATAAAATATGCAATCACATTCGATTCCTCACACAATTGAAATTGCTTGAAGCATATTTTGCCTTCTTCCTTTCAAACTGTAAATCAAGTAGCTGGAACATCTTTAATTTCTACAGAATGTGTTTCCAGAAAACCATTCCTCTATAGTATTGCTTGATGTTGTGGGCTTCATCCTATTTTGGAACTACTGAATTCTGAGACAAAAAATGACTTGCGCACAACGATCAAGTGATGTTCTATATAAACCTTATTCACAGAACAAGTTCCCGTTTGTAAATGCTATATTATTGGATATATAATTTGGCCATATATATATATATATATATATATATATATATATATATATATATATATATATATATATATATATATATATATATATATACAGTATTTCAGAGCAGCGTCCAGGGTGGCAGAAGGACAGGTAGACAGAAAAGAAGTTGACTGACAACTTAACAGAATGGACCAGAACATGTTTTTGCGGAGACACTACATACTAGGACAAGAGACTGATGATGATGACGAACGATAGATAGATAGATAGATAGATAGATAGATAGATAGATAGATAGATAGATAGATAGATAGATAGATAGATAGATAGATAGATAGATAGAAATTGTGCCCGTTGCTTACCGACGTTTTGTAAATGTGTCATCTCAACATGTGAATAAAAACACCATCAAAGTAATAAATTAAACCTCGAATTCCACAATCATCTTTGTTAGGCATGATTCACTTATTATCTATCCCGATTTCCAAATACAGATATGACTACCTGGGTGACGTGTGTCGTCACGTTGCTATATAATCAGTGCAATCCTGCTATCCCTCTTCACATTGTCTTTCGACTGCTCTACCCTACCACAAATACACAAGCTAGACATCCACGTCTACCAGTGTAAATATAACTTCTAGACAAAGTGTTATACAGAGAAAAAGCCTAGGAATTGTATTAGCAATGTCGGGTAGTACGTCCGTGCTAGGATGTATTATGTGCATTATGTTGTTGTATGGACCAGTTATATCACTGGATTTAAACTCTATCAATCAGAGCAGCAACGTAAATGGCTCCATACCAAAACTTACAACGATTCACAATGAGAACAACTCTGGTGTGCATAATGTTTCGTCCTTTCCAGGTTTTGAAGAGTTGTTTTCACCGTTAGGTAATGTATCTGTACCGCTTGAAGTCATGTCAACAATGTTCCAGCAGCTGATGGGCTCTATGGGAAATAGAACGTTTCTTGCCTCACTTTTAACCACTCCTGTTGTAGAGCAGATCCTCAAATCCCCACAAATGGCCGCTATTTTCTCATCTCCAATCGGTCAGCAGCTCCAAGGGATACTAGCGCATGGCGGACTAGAAAAATACCTGACCTCTGCAATGGGTAGACTCAGTACTGAATGCCAAAACGATGTTCAACTTTTACTCGGGGCTATTTCCAAAGGGGAAGGATCGGCTTTAAAATGTAAGTAGAAAGAATCATCTATTTCCTTCTTCATTAAATAATATGAAGTAGACAATGTTGTACCAATAAGTGAATGTAGTAATCGGAGCACACTAATACAACACCACCCTCTTAATCAGACATATAAAACATTATAATATGCCTGGGACTTTGGTCAACTACTAATTATGGAATTTTGTCTTGCAAGGCCACTTTCAATTGGCTGATGGTCGACATTTACCCGTAAACATCAAGTATGGAATACATGATTCAATAATTTGAATATCATCCATATTCAAAGTTCTTGCAAACTTTCATGGCATAGTTACAATTATTACGTTCAAAATGTGATCACCACAAACTAGAAATAAAGTATTTACTGACATTGATGTGTACCAGAACGTGACCTATCACTAGGAAAAAAAGCTCGCTAACTTCAAGATTTATCTGGATGGAATGTGCGATCGGTTGTGAAATGCGCCGAGAATTTAATAATTGATTTGACTTGTCCTATAACTTGACCCAAAGTGATCGACGATTTATGGAGAAAAGAAAGATAACGCAAATTATGAAACGAGTGGATTGTGAAATATTGTGTAGCCCAATGTAATGAAGCAATATCGGTTTTTCTCGGGGTATATTGTTATTGCTCTATGATTTAGAAAGTAAAAAACAGTAAAAGAAAATCCATCAAGTTGAGTAAAGTTCGATCAATGACTGAACTCTCGAAATCCTGAAAGAAAAGTGAACAACTTACAAGTATGATGTAGCCCTCTACATATTCGTAGCTCGCATATGCTAGATTTAAAAAGGAAAATAATTTCTCAAGTTTTCCTTACCGGTTATTCTAGTTAATTAAAAATATTAAATAAATAAATTAACTATCATGGAAATACAATGTAATTGCATTTTCATTTACTATGATTGAATGGTGTAATTTGCCTTATAGAGAATGCGACTTATCTTTACTTTTGGTGTGCACCTGTACAAATCTGCTATCTTCGCCTTTCATTTTCTCTTACTGACTTCGGAGGCAAATTATATATTAAACTGCAGAAAGCTCTTTGTATTTAATTTATTCTTTAATTTATTCATACAGTTTCAGAGCTTATAATGTATTGTCTGTCAAAATTCAATTTTAATAACTGTTTTAGAGAATATATATTATAAGTGTTCAGGTTTATATTTCGAGCACATAGGAGCAATAATTGTGGTTGTCTGTGTCCTTAGTGATAGTACAGTTTCCACAATTACAATATAAAAAGACATTTCATCTACAGTAATCTTGAAGAATAGAGATTTGCCAAGACTCGCTCACTGTACTTGTTGCAAAATGCAAACAAATTGACCTCTTACATGTCACCCTATCATACATTCATTATAGCTGTCAAGCGTCCCCAATGAGAATTACATTACAAATAGTCCTAACGTTGAATCATACGTCCAAAGTATAGAGAGTTCCGAATGAGTTCAAGTGTTTTTTCGAACGAGTTGCAGGTCTTTATTCTGTGGATGTACCAACAGCTTTTAACGTGCCAATGTGCTAGCTGCCCTGGTGTAACACATTATTATTATCCATAATATTTTTGAATAAATTCGCTTTAGTCTTAAAATAATAATAATATTTTAGTCCAAATTCAAAGAGCGCTATAAAATTCAAATTGTTTAAACTAAATAAATAAATCCGCTCAAGTCATAACTGAACGCAACTAAAAGACTTATATTAAAATTAAAATAAATATAGTAAAAGGAATAACTGTGTACAATTTCTTTGTTATGTAGATCTTCGCAACGCAGTTCTATATGACATATGTCACATTACATTCCCAACTAAAATATATCGTAATACGCCAACCATCCAATCGGAAAAGTACTCCAGACTATTTATAGCTACATGTTATGCAACCTTAAATCATAATCAACGCCGGAAGTAAACAGCTTCTTTATATCTTATTATCTTCAAACAGATTTACTCTCATGGACGAATGTTAGCTATTAAATATGTTATTTATAGGTGATCATTATAGTCGGTAAGCATTGGCAAATATTAAAACACAATACACATACACATAAGAACATTTCTAACCTTTATATTATGCAAGCCACGATGACGATTTTTCATTGAATAGCCGCATTTATTTAATTGTATGCTCCGCAAGCCTGTCTCTCCACTAATCCCTGTCATACCGCCAGTAACTGTCTTACATACAACTGTCTCTCCGCTAATCCGTCTTTGCGCCAGCCCCTGTCTGACCTACAACTGCATAAAGGGTTAGACTGCTCCAGTGGCTTAGTGGTTAGAGCGTTCTCCTAAGATGCGGAAGGTTATGGGTTCGATCTCCGTCCGAGTCATACCAAAGACTTGCATAAATAGTTCTAATAGCTGACTCGCTTGGTACTCAGCATTAAAAGGTTAGCATTAGGACTGGTCGGCCTGGTATCGGATAATGTAACTGGTTGGGACATCATGATACATGTCTGCGACATGATACCCCAGTGCTAGGCATTGACAAAATGTTAAAGCACGAGGAACATAATATTGAAAACAGTGCACTGGAATAACGCATAAAACACGGAATAATGTCATGTGCCAATACAATAACAATGAATAATGCTTAGAAATTATATTTTGGGAATAGTACTCTTAGTATACCGGAATATTGGGAATAGTACGTGTAGTATCCCCGATTATTGGTAATAATACGTGTATTATAATGGAATATTGGGAATAGTAGATGAACTATCATGGAATATTGTGTATAGTACACTTAGTATCATTGATTATTGAGAATTGTACAAGTAGTATTTTGGAATATTGGAAATAGTAGACGTTGTATCATTGCATGTTGGGAATAGTACATGTAGTATCTTGGAATATTGGGAACGATACACGCATTATCATGTTGTATTTCAGAATAGTACACGTAATATCATGGAATACTGCGTTCTAAACAGATGAATAGCACACCTTTATTTTAAGTGCATAATGCTCATACATATACATTTCATTTGTAAAAACGTATAAACGATTACAGATGCAAACATGAGGTTCTCACTAAAGTCACCACAGGATATAAGAATCTTGCTCCCGTCTGCGGAAAAAGGGCTATACTATAAATGGTGTTGCTGCATGGTGATTAACTTGATACACTGAATATTAATTTGATACACAGGACATTAACGTGTTACACTGGATATTAACTTGATACACATGACATTCCCCTGATGCACATGACATTATCTTGATACACAGGACATTAACATTATACACAGGACATTAACGTGATACACAGGACATTAACGTGATACACAGGACATCAACTTGATACACAGGACATTAACTTGATACACAGGACATCAACTTGATACACAGGATATTAACGTGATACATAGTACATTGACTTGATATACAGGACGTTAACCTGATACACAGGACATTAACGTGATACACAGGACATTAACGTGATACACAGTACATTGACTTGATATACAGGACGTTAACCTGATACACAGGACATTAACGTGATACACAGGACATTAACGTGATACACAGTACATTGACTTGATATACAGGACGTTAACCTGATAACCAGGACATTAACTTGGTACACATGACATTAGTTTCATGTTTGAAGAAAAACAAATTGGGTATACAATGGCAACTGTTCTATGTAAGTGACTAAGAGCATGTTTCAACTCGTTTTTTAAGTTCTGGATGCCTTGGGAAAACCACCCAGTGGGATCTTAGACGGACAGATCCTTTGGTTAGGTTCCTATGATGAGTGCGTTGATGCCAATATGTTGAATAATGCAACTCAGTTTCGTGGACAGTACTGCTTAGCAGACATTTCGATGACGGGAATTGTAGGTGATATCTATCTATCTATCTATCTATCTATCTATCTATCTATCTATCTATCTATCTATCTGTCTGTCTGTCTGTATATATATATATATATATATATATATATATATATATATATATATATATATATAAATGCAAAAAACTGACACGCAACAGGGTGCAAAACTAGAATCACTCTAGCCTAAGCGCTTTCGACTCTTAATGAGTCTTTATCAAAGGCAAATACAGAACATAGACAAGACAAGTAAAATACAGAAATCGTGTTTACAAAACTTTACATGCCTGTTTCTACAGGAATTAAACCTTGAAATTTATTGTTACAACTAGTTTCTAACAACTTGTTGCGGATGATGTAAAATGTGTTGACTTAGAAATCGATGAGTCAAAGCGACACATGTTTTTGTATGTAAATTTATGTACGCGCAAACTATATCCCGGATATTTTATATTAGTAGTTAGAGGTTATTAAGCAAATTTAGAGAACTATTTAAAATAAAATGTGTCAGCTGGAAAAAATAATTACATTTGTGCATGGCTCTCTTTTTCTAGTCTTCTTCGTTTAAACCGCTTGGTTTCAATGTTCGAAGGCGTCGTATCCAGTAAGATTCCTTTTCCTCCTGGTTTCAGAACTCCAGTTTTGGTTGTGAGCAATTGCAATAAGTGTTATATCACTGAAGGTACGGCTAGGAGAGTAGAAGTGTTCTGCGACCGGACTTCTAATTTACCGAGGCTACGACAAGGACCTGATTACTGAGGCAACCCAATGGGCTAAGCAAACAAACCGCGATGACCTACTAAAATATGGAAAGAAGGAAAAGGCTGATAGGATACAATTTATCCTGACCTGCCATCCAGACAACCCCAAAATAGGTAAAATCATCGGGAAACACTGGCCCATCGTAGAATCATCGGATGCACTAAAGTTAATCCTCCCGAACAAACCTGTAGTAGCCCACCGGAGACCAAAAAACCTCAAGGACATCCTAGTCAGGACGAAGCTAGCGCCAATGATTAATCAAGACCACCTTAGTCAATCTGGCCCCTGTCGCGATAAAAGGTGCAAAACTAGTCAACACATGATAGAAACCCGGACTTTTTCTAGCACATTGACGAGAGAAAAACTAAACATACATGGTCCAAACAAAACATGCAAAACAGAGAATGTTATTTATCTCATCACATGTAAGATCTGTAGCCTGGAGAAACTGAGAGGCTACACAAAAGGATCAACCTTCATAGATCTGATTGGATAACAAAGAAGCTATACAGAAGTCCGGTCGCAGAACACTTCTCCTCCCCTAGCAGCACCTTCAGTGATATAACACTTATTGCAATTGCTCACAACCACAACTGGAGTTCTGAATCCAGGAAAGAAAAGGAATCTTACTGGATACGACGCTTTCGAACATTGAAACCAAGCGGTTTAAACCAAGAAGACTAGAAAAAGAGAGCCATGCACAAATGTAATTATTTTTTTCCAGCTGACACATTTTCTTTTAAATAATTCTCTAAATTTGCTTAATAACCTCTAACTACTAATATAAAATATCCGGGATATAATTTGCGCGTACATAAATTTACATACAAAAACATGTGTCCCTTTGGCTCATCGATTTCTAAGTCAACACATTTTACATCATCCGCAACAAGTTGTTAGAAACTAGTTGTAACAGTACATTTCAAGGTTTAATTCCTGTAGAAACAGGCATGTAAAGTTTTGTAAACACGGTTTCTGTATTTTACTTGTCTTTTCTATGTTCTGTATTTGCCTTTGATAAAGACTCATTAAGAGTCGAACGCGCTTAGGCTAGAGTGATTCTAGTTTTGCACTGTTGCGTGTCAGATTTTTGCATTTATCTTAACAAATCCCTGACAAACGTGATCCCTTGCTGTATCCAGTGCATTTGAAAGGACTGTTATATGCCATATAATTTGTATTCTTTATATATATATATATATATATATATATATATATATATATATATATATATATATATATATATATATATATATATATATGTCAATCCATCCATCCATCCATCCATCGATGTATCTTTGCATGTGTGTGTGTGTGTGTGTGTGTGTGAGAGAGAGAGAGAGAGAGAGAAGGATTTTATATTTGGTATTTAGTGTTCTAACCATAATAATGTTAATGCTTCTAATACCTCGGCCGGAGAGTTAAATATTTATGTTATCATTTTCAATGTAATTAGCGTAAAAATTTTTATAGCATAACGCATTTCTGTTACATAACAATTCAGCTTTTCGTGGTGAGTCTCATTTGTTTTGTTGGAAAGAATTTAGGTTCACACCATCATCTATTTTAAAAAACTATGAAAAGTTTTGGTACCATCCGGTGTAGGTTTGGTTTTCCATTGAACTAAGGCTTTTCGACATATTAAGACTTCAGAATCGTTTCGAATATTTGTTTAAAAATGCATTCTTAAATCATGTCTTTTCAGTTTTGTTTCTTCCTTGAGGTTTTTTTTTTGGTGATATTGATATGGTGCATACACATACACAGCACATCTGTCATATTATTATTTTTTACAAGGATTCTCAGCGCTTTAAGTCCATGATATTTTGTTGTTTATGCACCAACACTCGATCACTTCGTTCATTGATATCATTTAGATATATGTTCTTTATCAGTGTAGATTCACAAGTACTCTCCATGAAAGAGATGGAGTATAAAAGGGTAACATAATTGCGAGAAAATTATATAAAAGCAATAAGCCTGTGGTTATTTTAGAGTTATTTGTATACATGCAACGTTTTGAATACCTTTAACGTCCCCAAAACCACCATGTGCAATCCTTACTGTAGATGGTACACCGACAAAGAGCGCACGACACTCCGGAACCCTGCGTGTTATTTGAGCAATTATTTCTTCTGCTTAGGGTTTCAGTCTACTATACTAGCATGGCTGATCAAACTGATAGTTCTGTAATTTTGGCACAGCTGTAGATTGCCTTTTGGGGGGAGTCTTATAATCAGTGACTTGGTCTTATTGCAGATTTTTGTTAGTAGCTCTATCACTGATTCACCCACCTTCATTCTTGATACGTTGAGCTGGGATGTTGTTGTACTTAGCGACCTTTTCATTCTTCAGTGCTCTTATTGCTGACTCCACCTCTTCTTTGAGAATGGGGAAATCATTATCATTGGTGGCGTTGGGAACTTCAAACACCCGATGTCTCCTGCGGACTGATGATTGTAGTGTCCTTTACTCAGTCCATCGTTCTGCAATGCCGCTCGCTTCTGTGAGGCATTTTCCGTTTTAGTATTGAATGATAGTGACTTTTTATAGTATACGACATGGTAAATATCATGTAAAAGGTTGTTTTTTGTTTCACGAAAATATTACCTAGATATTATTTGGATACAAAAATACACTTTTCTATTAAAATACACAGTTAGCTTGATTGTGGACTAGGCCAAGTCGAAAATACAATTAAACATAAGATATTATCATGGAGACAGAGGTAGAAAATTGCCATTTATTCAGATAGTAAATATTGCGGTATTTGTCATTAGAAAATAGGTTTATAACTTAATACATCATGCATTGGGTGGCCTTCATTAATGAAAACTTTTTTGTATTTGATTCAAGATGTTAGTTTCGAATCATTTACTCAGTAACTCAGTCAAAGATTGAGACATAATATGTACAGAAAGCATTAATATGTCGACGTTAATGACGTCTGGCCTGATGTCATTTATTCGTTGTCAATCAATCAATCAATCAATCAATCAATCAATCAATCAATCAATCTTCTCTGCGCCGTCTGGTGCTTGAGGCAACAGCAAGGGATCACCATTTCCGTCTGTCGGCAGCTATTGCTGGGGCGGTCTGATAGGTGAGGCCTCTGGTCTTAAGGTCTCTCTCTACTGTTCGTCGCCAGGTCTCTTTGGGTCTGCCACGGTTCCTTTTCCCCTGTGGGGTCCATCTCAGTGCCACCCTTGGTAGTGAGTCAGGGGGCATTCTGCAGACATGGCTGAGCCATCTCCATCGCCGAGTTGAAATGATTTCAGAGATGGTGCTTGCTGTGCCGAAGTTCCTCATTTGAGATCGTGTTTGTCAAGCAGAAATGAATCTTAAAAACTCCAAAAATAGAACATCTATGTATACATAATTCAGTATCAAAAGGTATCGTTTCTGATAGAAGCTTAGAGAGGATTAAAGATTAGTGCAACTGAACTTACTTTTTTTTTCAAACAAGTGTTGGTTGATTCGGAAACTTCAATCGTCTGACATGCAATTTCTAGTTTTATATGTACAGTATCAACAAGTAAGTACTTTAATGAGAAATGTAGTACGAATTCGATGAGCTAAATTATTTTTGTCATGTTAACAGATGCGTTAAGAGTTCAATATAAAAAAATATTAAACAACACAAATATGTTCTTGTAAATCTAATATGAGCTGTTCTGTTTCGCAAAATTCAATAATTCTGACAATTGTTGTTCTGAAACTGTAAATTACCCGATTAATTAGCTTTTGTGTCATTGGCATACCATTGCGTTTATATAAATGGAATGCCATCTGTGTCAAGTAAAATTTTAATTTGGTAACGTATCATTATTGTAAAGGAAACAACCGCCATACCAGACTTTCAACCCATTGTTCATATCCAGTGACAAGAATGCAGCGTGTTCCGATTTGGAGTATAATTACGAAAATGGAACCAGTAGTTTTTTTAAAATGAGATTAAAAAAAATGCGTAAATTATCCTTTTCTGACTATTTTGTATGTTTTCATAAACTGACTTAATAACAAATGATCAAATAATGGTCACCTAAAATAAACAAATTGAAAATATAATTAGCTTGAGCGACGTACATGGTTCCAAGTATAAACTTTCTTTCTGAGAATAAAATTAACCCAGTGTCGAAACACTCTGGAAAAATGTATAAAACAACGGTAAGAGTTGCAAACCCCATACTACCCGCGAGCGCGCGCACACACACACACGTAAACAAGATAGAAAATACACTTTATTCTGACAAAGACCAAAAACAGCACATTTGAACTTTTCCATCCATACTGTTGATATATTTCTTGCTTAGATTGTATGCAAAAAGATTTACAGGAACACATTGTCATATACGTGATCCATGTCAAGAATGCATATAGTCTTCTAAGAAGGTTCAATAGAGTAATCTGTTTTGGAGCGTGGCAATTAATTTTAGTTATAAATCATTTCACTACTTTCCTCAGTAAAACAGATGATGGTCGAATAAAACATATGCTTGATTTAGCCCTTACTATTAATACCACTGGACGCTCACGATGCCTTTATTGCATCTAAAGCATCTAAAGCACCCCGAAAAAATTAAAGCCTTTAAAACTGTATATTATTTTTTTAAGAGATGCAAGTCATCATGTCGTTAAAAGGCAAATATAGAACGTTACAATATGCTAAAATGTATAACTCTTTTTAACTTTCCTGTAATGATATTAGTAATCGATGCAACCCTATTATTATTATTATTATTATTATTATTATTATTATTATTAAGCTTCCAAGTATACCAGGATCACCGGCCAAAATCACAGTCGCCCTCTGTGTACCGGACACTTGTCAGCTAAACAGTCTTGGGCTTCCAGTGTTATGCGACAAAAAGGAAAGCTTCGTACAAGATCAAAGTGCTGTTGCTATTACGTGAATATCAATTATATGTTCATGACATTTTAATCGATTATATGAACAAAATGAAATTCAACATGAAATTTGAGTGATAAGCTTTCTTAGAAACAATTTTTTTTTTACAACAATTGCATTTAGCCGTTTCCTTTTTTAAAATAGTAATATACAACCTAGTAATTTATCAAATGTTTTTCTTTTCTTTCTTGGCTCTAACATTATCCCCTTCTCGTTACGTCAGATATCTTCCTATCAATACTCAATAGAAACTAAGGCTAATATGGGCCAGTTCGTAGTCTGATAGTTGAATGCAAACTCAAAAGATTACTGTATGTTGCTAACGGCTATTTAGCATCGTTAATTGACCAAAGCCATAATGCAAAGCTCCTAATAAACTGTTAGGCTCTGCTGTTCTATAAATCGTGCACTGGTCAATATGTTGTCAGGCGTGTGCTCTTAATGCTAATACCATCGATTCTCGGTTACAATAATTCACATCTTATTATACAAATAAATCAACACACACACACACACACACACACACACACACACACACACACATATATATATATATATATATATATATATATTTTTTTTTCTTTCTAGAGCGGTGGTCTCAGTTCTTGGTACTATTATACTTTTGGCAACGATGTATGATATCATCAGACAGCATGTGACCAAGAATTCCAAACTGTCTCAGGTTACTGAAATGGATGTCGTGGCCCCGCCACTTGAACACATAAATGGCTTCGCTAATACATCATCTAACCCCGGAACAACTCTGGACAAACCTTCCTCGAATAAGTACGATATGAAGCCGGAACAATGTGAGAAAAGAGAACCTGGTTTGTTATGTATTCACGATACTATTAATTTTGTTGTTCGTTTTTATTTATTTATTTATTTATTTATTTATTTATTTATTTATTTATTTATTTATTTATTCATTATACAATACTAAGATCATGAAAGGTAATAGCTATACTTGACATGTAAAAACTTTCAAATTAGTAACATTAATTTGTGACGTAGTAGATTATGATTGAGTACTTTTATTGTTATATCTCTGTTTTGCTACAGTAGTTTTGAGACAATATTAGTAGTAGTTGTATATGTAATGGTAATAAGATAGTAGTATTTGTAATATTACTAACCCGTTAACAGTAGTAGTATTGATTATAGCAGCAACACAACAAATACTAGTACGTCTTGTAATATATATAACACAGTAATAATGGTAGTTACTGTTACATTGGTAATGCAGTAATAGTAGTATTCATTGTAATAGCTGTAACAAAGTCACAGTAGACGTTTTGTAGTATTTGTAATACAGTATTAGCAGTATTAGTAAAAGTAGTACTAAATTAATATTAGTAGTAGGTGTACTAATTGCAGCACAGGAATAGTAGTAGCTTTAAAAGAAGTAACACATTAATATTTATTGTAATATGTGTATTACAATAATTGTAATAATAGTAGCACATGAATATTAGTAGTTGTAATAGTAGTAATACAAAAATAGTAGTAGCTGAAATGTAGAAACAGAAAAAAGTAGTAGCTTAGTAGCTGTAATAGTAGTAACAAAGTAATAGTAGTGCTTGATGACATTATAATTGTGCTTGATTATTGTTGTAGTTTTAAAAAAAAACAGGCTTTACATTATATTATAAATTAAAATCCTGCATCATACCTCGATTTTTACGATACACAAGCACATTTTTCACTTCCATTCAGATACATTTTATCTAATGTTATGACTAATTACATCTGGTTATCTTACCACAAAAAAACACCGTAGAAAGTGTCTTATTCTGTCCTAAGTAAAAATGAGATTGTAAAATAAAAAGTATACAAGAGATGAAAATGTAATCCGCGTTTCTCGATATAGAAAAGTTTAAAGAGACTAAATTTGTAATAATGTGTGACCGATGTAGGAGGAGTAAAGTCACTGAGAAAGACCTATTGTTTTGACAAAGAGAAAAATGTAAAAATGTTGGAACAAATAAAATATACTTTCTGTTAATCGTTTGCGACTACGATGTTATTGTAGTTCAGATAAATCACACATTAACATAAATTTCAGATGCAGATATAACTATCTTCTCTGTTTATATGTAATAGTGTAGCTATCTGGTTTACAAAATATCTGCAATCAGAGATAATTATGTGCTCTTCAAGGCCTGAATACCAGGTGACATCTTTTAACTTCCGTCATTATATTAATGTTCAATAGTAAACCGGTTGGACACTGAGTTTCCTAGCATTCAAAAAGTTAGCTCGAGGTATTATTTTATTGATGTTTCTGTTCATTATTCCTGCAGGAATCGTCGGAAAGCTGTTACTTTCATTTTCCATATATTCAAACGGCAGAAAGCTTCTGAGCACTCAGCAGACATCAGACAGTCTTACTGCAGTGAATGGGATCCGCTTCCTTAGCATGTCCTGGGTCATACTGGGGCATACGTTGACGTTCGCCTATTTCTTTCAAGGTATGCACTCATATTGTTATTGTTTCTTTCAGAAACTATATGGTAACGTTGTTGGTATAACTGTGTCACGCGTAGCCCTTACAATGGATCTTTAGCACAAACATTCCATCATATACGTACCCAGATCTTCAAAAACATAAGTAATAACACCATTCCGACACATATTGCCAAATGGTTTGGAAAATCTGTAAGATAATGCCATTTTTCGTATCAAAGAGAGAATCATAACGCTACAATCACATCAAATGTTGTTACAGTATCTACAACTATATAGTTCTTACAGGACAAATCATAAATTTAGATACATTCATAAAAGGTGTTATATTCTTCTTTTCTGTTTTTCTTTTTTTATATATGTTTGCAAATTCAGTGTTTACTTTTTATATGTAATCATCCATTAACACTGGCACGATGCTGCTTGATTTATTTATTTTATTCATATATTTCTTAATCGTGAGAGATATTTAACTAACTAGTGAAATATATGCGATTAAATTTTATGGTCGTTGAGTGAAGTGTTGATTGGTAAGTTCTTTGAATTGTTTATTCTTTATAAATAAGGAAGATTGACCTAACAATTTCTGACGAGTCACTAATATACAAAAGAACTGTGAAACAAGTAAATATTTCTGCATTTAATGAACTTACCCTACTCGACTGCTAATATTCCATTCCTACTTTTAGTGCATTAAGTTTTGCTACTTGTTAATTTGGCAGCAAACGCGGGGCCATTTCTACTAAAAGCATACAAGGAATGGACATTTATGGCCATATCAAACGCCACAGTGTCAGTTGACACATTCTTCGCGCTCAGGTAAGTGACACAAAATAGAGGTGGGGGAGGCAAGAGAGTGCTAGAACAGTATCCATTAGTATCCATACAAACATTGATATCCATAAATTACACTGTTATCCATAAAATCCATTGGTATTCCTAAAATTAATTGGTTTAAATAAAATTCACTAGCATTACAAATTTATTTTTATCCATAAACTCAAACAGTATCCAAAATCCATTGATATCCATACAATCCATTGATATCCATAAAATCAATATTATTGAGTCACGTATATTGTGTAAACTGTTCTTCGTCATCATATATATATATATATATATATATATATATATATATATATATATATATATATATATATATATATATATATATATATAAATATAAAGGTGATGCTGAAAGGAAGGGAGAGAGAGGCGGCTGACTGATAGATTAGACAATTACGCCATTTCCTATATAAGTTGGTGTTAATACGTATAAAAACGTAAATTATTTCATTATTAGACTCGAGCAAGAATCGCATGTGAATGCTTTATTCATTAGAGTTTGCGAATTGATTCAGCCTGGAAAAAATTTTTGTTTCAGAACATTTTCTTGAGTTCGTGCAACTGAGCGGGATTACCTCCCTTACACCCAATTAGATGGCATTGCGTCTAGGTTCCAGAATATATTTTGTTATAAGGAAATTAAATATGGAATATCAGAATAAAAGCACATATGATACTGTCAACTATGTTGTACAGATTGAAGTTAAAGAAATGTATAATGGAACAAAATTGCATTTTAGAATATTTGGTACTCTAATTTTGATTCTGAGCGCGTAGAGAGGCAGCTGTTAGTACGATTTGTATTAGTATTTGGTATGACTCGGACGTAGATCGAACCCGCGACCTCCCACACCGGAGGCGGACGTTCTAACCACTAGATCACCGGAGCGGTCAGGAAGGATGTAACAAAACCACAATGCAAAAGATATTGTAAGGGAAAGTACAATCGCCTTGCGACAAGAACTTTGGGTGGGAGCTGCGTTTTAGTGATAAACTTTGAAATTGATGGCCATGGGGAGGGAACCTATTCACACATACCTGACATATAATCATTTAATCAAAAACGGCATTTTAAGAGGGTCGTTAAACATAAAGTGCAATTAATGCTAAGTATATGAAGAAAATATAATATATCCATACACTTCACGACAGGCTCACTCATAAGAACACACACAGGAAAGAACCCGGATCAATCAAGAAGACTGAACCATTTGCATTATGCTATAATAACAAAGGTTTCGAAATTTAATGCCTACAGTAATGCAATAAATCAATGATTTGGGAAAACACCGCCACATAAACTAACTGCTGTTTAATTGAGATAGAAAATGTAACTAAAACTAAACAGGCGATTAAAACGGTGACCAAACCCAAACTATGCCCTTATAGTTTATTTCATCCCTGCAAGCTAGATGTGAGCTTTGTTTGGTAAATTGGTAATCGAAATTGGTCACAAAAACCGCGCTTAGTACGTTTGTCTATAATAATTACAGCGTCAGTTATCATGATGTTAAAAGGTGAAAATTGTAACATAATGCAAAATTATGATATTATATTCAGAATTCTAAATTATAATATTGTTTTGATTGGATGTAATAACTTTCCAGCCAGTGAGAAAATCCAAATAATACGTACATATCGCTGCTTTATATTAACACAAGCTAGGTCACCAGCCTGTTCCGTTTCTTGTCTGGTGTTTATCGGCACTTACATTACGTTTCGTGAATATTTGCTACTTTTATCATTGTCTAAAATTTACTGTAACTGACTACATTGAAACCAAGGCGATTACGCCTTTAACATGTGTAATTTTTATGTAGCGGTCTCCTTGTGGCGTATCTCAGCTTGCGTGAAATGCAGAAAGTCGGCGGCATCAAGAAATTTAATTGGATCATGTACTACTTCCATAGATTTTGGAGGTAAGAAACCCCAAAAAAGAGTATAACTAGTTCTGTTTCAATTGATACAATTATCTTTAGAGTTTCTTACTTTCAGAAAAAATAGGACAATGTAATCATTTCGATTTATTCGCTCGATTTTGGACTGGATTCAGTTATGTCCCATTCCCCATTCCCGTTGTTTAAAATAATCAGTCATAATCAAGTTATCGGTCAGATAGCAAATAACTATTCCCTGTATTTGAATTAGTTCTATTTGTTTATATTCAGTTAATTAAAAGATATAGGTTATCTACTACAATTGTTTTTCAATTTTAAATTGGTACTTCTAATTATCAAAACCTTCCAATATCATGTTAAGGAACCGTGACCAAAGTTTATAAGTAATTTTCAATGTTTTTCCGCTACTCATAATTTGCATTCCAGACTAATCGGTAAGGGCTAGTTCTTGTTAATTTCATGCACACAAAATCCCGATGACTGATCTTAGACCTACTTGGGACTTTTGTATGTTGCTGTGCGAATTTACGGTTCCATGTATAACAGTGCTCTACCATTTGCTTCTATACACAGACATAATAATAGCAGTATGTCCTTAGGTGTGTTTACTGTCAGTGTCTCCTGTTAATACGAAAGGTACATTTCCTATGTCAATGTTTAAAGACCTTGCAGACAGTCATTTGTTTTTTAAAAAAAAAACAAAATCCATGACTTATTAACAATCGAGAACGGACTTCATTTACTGTAAAATATGTATAATAAATCTAGCTCCCATCTGTTTCGTTTCAGACTGACACCGCCCTACATGTTATTCCTCTTTTTCTATTCAATTCTCTATCCGTACATTGGCAACGGACCCTTCTGGTTTTCTTCAAGCTATAGAGACTGGGAGATGTGCAAGGAATCCTGGTGGACCAACTTACTCTATGTTAACAACCTGGTTAAAACAGACAAAATGGTACGAATTTGAGGAGATAGTAGTAATATAAGTTTTAGGATTTCATGGTCTTAAATAAGTAACTAGAAGAAAAAGCTAACACGTTTTGTAAACTTCAACAAATATGTTTTTCCTTGAATCCAAAAATATTTAGAAAATAATTAACAGCATCGTGAATGAAATCTCAAATCGTAGTAAAGGTTCGATCATAGGTTCAAAAGTAAATAGTATTCCGATTGGTGTTCCAGATAAATTCCAACTTTGAATGTGTATAACTATAAAATGCCACTTCTTTAATTCCCGTTCTTAATTTAGAATTAAAGTCAAAATTACTTTGTAATTCCAATGATTATTTAAATAGATAAATATTCTCAAATTTTATATGAAACACACCAGAATTGATGCCTCTAAAGGCTACTGTTAAGATAGGAATAAACATTTCTGTTTCTCCCATAGGTAAAAAGCCTGAAAAACATATCAAGGGCAGGATGAAGGTCATCTTAATAGCAATGTCCAGCAAATTGCAAACAAAATTAATTTCTAGACAAATCGTCTGTTAGAATCAAGTTATGTCAGAATCAAGCATGCAGACCTAGTAAACATGTTTATCCTACTGCATCACATCAATCATTTATGCTCAAACTCCTACCCTCATGTATGGACAAAGGTCAATTAAAATATAAATTAATAACACAAGACTAGTAGAAGTTGTTGTTGTTGTGTTTGGTGTTGTTTTTCTTGTATAAGCAGCATCAATATATATATATATATATATATATATATATATATATATATATATATATATATATATATATATATATATATATATATATATATATATATATATATATATATATTATTGTTGTTGTTAATAGTTGTTTAAAAGAGTTGTGGATAATTGTGGTTATGATAGCTGTTGCTGTGGGCCTCACGCAATATAAGTGGTGAATGAAGAACCTGGATAAATCGGTCAAGAAGCACCGACCTACGGGAAGCAATCGTCAATCTTGCTAACATATCCACATAGCCCGAGCATTAGATTCCAGCCAACGAGGACAAAGCTGAGATGGCAGTGAACAGTAATGGCGCTTTAGACCATTTGGCTACACCAGCATTACCAACGGCAACAACAGCAGAAATATCAGCAGCAGCAGCAGCAGCAGCAGCAGTAGTAGTAGTAGTAGTAGTAGTAGTATAACATAAATATTTGTTACTTGTTGTGGCAGTCAGCGTCCCTCTAAGATGCGAGCGGCCGCGCAGCTGCTCAGACATCCGCAGCTGAATTGTCAATCCAATATTAAACGTGCCCAAATCACCATAATGCTTGCACAATGCATGCGCGCATCTACCATTCCCTTAAATGGAACGTTGGTGGTAGTAACAGTGCTGCTGCTATTTATTGTAGTATTAGTAGTTGTTGTTCTTAGTTTGACGTCATTATTAAGGACATAACAGGCAATACAATGTATTCAGTATATCAACCCGAACAAAGTTAAATATGTGAGTGATCTGTAAACCAAGCAAAGTAGAACACTCAGCAGCCCGGAACAGTATTAGTAGTTGCTTGTTGTTGTGTTTATACTCCTCGCGTTCTTTACAGATTTTGTTTGTGTTGTTAAACTAAGCACGATGGAAATAAACTAGAATTCCTCCAAACATCTCCTGCAATTTCGGACTCAGATTAACACCGTTTTATTTTCATGCCCAGTTATATGTATATATATATATATATATATATATATATATATATGTGTGTGTGTGTGTGTGTGTGTGTGTGTGTAAGTTAGGGTCTTAATAATTGTATGTTAGCAAGCCTCCGGGGAGTAGAAAGAGACCCAATAAGGGTAAATACTAGCTACTAAAATGACTTGATATTTGCATGGATTGAAAGTGCATATAGGTTTTGAGAATTAGGATATATAGTTTCCACGTCAAAAGCAAAAGCAGGTCCCAAATAAGTAACGTCACTTTCATGAAATAAGGCTGATTGCATCAGTTAAATTCCCCATGGTCATGTCAAGTAATTAGATGTCTTCCATTAGGGTTTGTTTATAAACTATTTCCATGATACGACACATTGGCTGTCTTCGAATGTCAGTATATTCAGGGCTAGATACAGCTGGGGACGTCCAAAAGTAAGTACGCAAAAGATTGGCCAGTTTCTACCCACTCCCCATCACATTGCACAACGTACAATTTTGTTTATTCCTCACCACGTGCAAACGCTTGTTTGTCACCTCCTTCCATCAACATCTGCACAACTGAAAGATGAAGTTTACTGCATTTATTAACATAAGCAGTTTTAACTTTTAATGATATGTATCGAGTCCATAATGACTTATCATGCTTGCAAATGAGGCTGAGAGCCAACGCGGGGCACAAGTAAGCAAGGTCACGTTCGGAAAGTAATTCTGATTGCATAAGTTAAGTTTATTATGGAGTAAAATCAGCTAAGTGCATGTCTGCAATTACGGTTGTAGTAAAAACTGTTTCTGAGCTAAGACCGATGGGACAATCTCCTAGTGAGATTACGTGCAGCGCTAGGAAACGTCTCTACATTTTGATCCAGAGACAATGCCTTAGGGATAGAGATAAAACCATGTTGGTATTGTGGTTTTAATGAACGAGTTAGTAATGTTGTATTAATGAATGACTTCGCTTTGTTATGGCGAGAATGTTGATATATGGGGAGATTTCAAATGTTGCGAAAATATTACCCAGGGTAACGACATACACACAGACATGAACGGGAGCAATGCTGGTTTCAGAACAGATCTAGTTGTCGCGTTATGCAGTAATATAAATATGTCAACATATTTCATAGCAAATCTGAACTGCATTCTATCAAACTATGAAGAATTTACATAATGAAATTTTACTCATCGGGGATAGAGAAATTAACCTTAACGAAAACGTCTCTGCTCACGAGACGTGAGTTTAGTTTCGTTGAATTTATAGAAGTGGTTATTACATTATATGCAGTTGTCGCTTTTTCGATGTATGGGATGGCATTGGTACCTTACAAAACAATATGCAGTTATTGTTGTTTTTCAAATTTATAAGATGGGTTTGGAACGTGCAGATAATATTCAGTTGTTGTTTATATGCTATCGGTATATGGAATAAAGCTGATACCTTGCAAATGATATGCATATACTGTTTGTTTTTTTCATTGTAAGGGATGGAGTTGTTACCTTGGAGTTGCCATGCAGTTGATGTTTTAGTTCATTGTATGGGATGGATTTGATATGTAGAAAATGAAATGCATGTGATCTATTCTTAGTGTTTGGGATGGCGATGATACCATGTGTAATGCCATGCATTTTTTTTCAGTGTATGGGATGGAGTTACAACCTTGCAAATGACATGCAATTATTTTCGTTTTTAGTGTATGGTATGGAGTTGGTAACTTGCAAATAGTATGCATTGTTTTATTTTTCAGAGTAAGGGATGGAGTTGGTAACTTGCAAACAGTATGCATTTCTTTTCTTTTTCAGTGTATGGGATGGAGTTGGTAACTTGTAAACAGTGTGCATTGTTTTTTTTTCAGTGTATGGGATGGAGTTGGTACCTTGCAAATGACATGCAGTTCTATATCCTAAGTCCTTTGATACTGATTCCATTCTTTATGTAAGTGTAAAAAAACACTCATTCTTTCTTTCTTTCTTTACTCTTCTTCGCTTTTCTCTTCCATTTCAGATTCGTTTTCTACATCTATCAGCAAATAATATATATATATATATATATATATATATATATATATATATATATATATATATATATATATATATATATATATATATATATATATAACATTTAGCATTGATGACGTTCATTCTTGGTGTTTTAATACTAGATTTGTTTGTGATCACGTTGCTTGGGATGGTGTGCTAAAACTGCACGGTGACGGTCACTCTAACAGCAGCGATCTCCATTTGCTCTAGACATGCGCCAACCATGGACTTTTGATCATCATTACAGTCTTCCAGCTCCCAACCCATAACCAGACGTCATGAATGCACCCACGCTCTAAGCACTAGCGTCCATCCCAGCTGAAGTCTACAAGGAAGAAAGCACAGCTCTGGCTCCACCAACTGTTTTTACTGATATGGCAGCAAGAGAATATTCCTCAGCAATTCACAGATGCTTCCACAATCCCCCTGTATTAGAGCAAAGGGAACCGCAAGGCCTGCGACAACCATCAGGATATATTATTACTCATAATTGCATGAAATTTACTCGCCAGAATCCTACTGACCCGCCTCAATATACACCTTGACCATGGATTACTAACAAAAAGACAGCGTGGATTCCGAAAAGAACGTGGGACCATCGACATGGTGTTTGCGGCGAGGCAGGTTTAAAAGAAATGTCAAAAGCAAAATACCGATCTTTTCTCTATCATCATCGACGTATCAAAGGCATTTGATGCTGTCAGCAGAGAAAGCTTATGGTAGATAATGGCCATGTACGAATGCCCATAAAATTATAAATGCATAGTGCAGCATTTCCACGATGGCATGCAT
Organism: Unio delphinus; assembly: GCA_029339505.1. Classification (NCBI taxonomy): domain Eukaryota; kingdom Metazoa; phylum Mollusca; class Bivalvia; order Unionida; family Unionidae; genus Unio; species Unio delphinus. The sequence goes on from JAQISU010000502.1 coordinate 298,541, forward strand.
GCACGAGTTCAGGAAAATGGAGAGATTTTTGAGCCAATCACAGTAACAAATGACGTCAATCAGGGTTGTGTTCTGGCAACAACACTTTTCAATCTATTGTTCATTGCCATGCTGACAAATGCTTTCAGAGAGGGCGAGGTTGGAGTCGGCATCAGGTATCGTACAGATGGAAAACTATTCATTCCCAGGAGGATTCAAGCGAAAACAAAAGCCATGACAGACACCATCAGGGTTGCCTTCTTTGCTGACGAATCCACCCTCAATGCTGGCTCAAAAGCTGACCTGCCATGCGGCGTTGATAAGTTATCCAGATCCTGCACATGCTGTGGTCTCATGATCTCTCCAAGAGGACTGACGTCCTGCATCATCCGGCCCCTGGAAAGGCCCGTGTTGAGCCCAACATCACCGTCAACGGTCAAAATCTCAACGTAGTGAACCTCTTAACCCACCTTGGCAGCACACTGTTTCTATTGTCTACGAGGTGAACATTCGCATTGCCAAAGTAAGCGCAACTTTCGGCAGTTAATATGACAATATCTGGAATAGAAGAAGCCTCATCATACATACCAAACTTAAGGTCTACAAGACAGCTGTGCCCCTCTCCCCCCCACACACACACACACATACACTACTTTATGCATGCGAAACCTGGATGGTGTATCAGTGCCAAGCCAGGAATCTGAACCACTTTCAGACCACAATTCTCAGGAAAATCCTCAACATCAGGTAGCAGAACAAGGTTGCAGACACTTAGGTACTCGTCCAAGCAAGGTACTCCCCAACAACCACATCAGTCTGAACCAGTGTCAGCTACGCTGAGAGAAACATGTACGCAGTTCTGTCACTGTATATATAGTTTTCTATAATTAATATAAATATATAATATTATTTAATCCAGGGATAGCACATTATATTATGTTATTGTATAGTTGTCTATAATTAATTCAATATACCTTGATTTCTTTCATAGGAAACGGAATGACTTTGTAGATAAATTAGAATGAATTACTAGGTTGTCACGTGTGTCTGCTACAAACGAATTCATATAACACCGATTAAGTTGCATCATTGTTGGTGTTCTATGTCATTACCTGAAATTCATTGTACGATTACATGATTTTAAATAAGACGTTAGGTCTCTCGATTATATATATATATATATATATATATATATATATATATATATATATATATATATATATATATATATATATATATATATATATATATATATATATATATACATGATTGTTTCAGGTCACCTGTGGTCGGTGGGATTATGTCCCTGGTATTTCTTATCATCACAACAGTAGTACCTGGTGTACTTGCTGCTCAGAAACATTACAGCGCCACTTACCCAGATATTAGCGGGTAAGATTAATGTACCCAATAGTACCAGGTGGATTATAGTCATAAAGCGAAGCAAATAAAAATCCTATGTTACTCACACGTCGAGAGTTTAAAACAGTGGAGGCTGGAGGATTTGAATTTTTAACATAACTTTAACATTTTAGCTAATATAACTACGATATCTACAGTGTGGTAGTGTGTAGTGATGTCTGAGGCATCACGCTGTATACATATATCATCATGTCCCACCCAGTCACATAATTCTGACACCATAACGACCACTAATATCACTGATATTTCAATTCTGAGCTCCAAGCTAGATAACGGTTAGTACCAGTTTTATAAATCTTTTGTGTGCCTAAGTAATATAAACAAAATAACCTTTATTAACATTAGGCCAGCCAAACCTTGCATCGTAGTACATTAGTCGTTCTTAGATGGTGGTTGTATGCAATCAAAGTAAATTAGTTATTTATAGATGGTAAATGTATACAAACAGAGCAGATAAGTTTATTCATAAATTTCGGTGCACTAAATGAACATTGCAAGGATAATACAGTCGAAATTCACCTTGAACAGGATGTATAGTGATTTATTTTAAAATACAATATTCATACACTATTTATATATAGGAAATATTAGCTAGATACCAAATAACTTAATATTGAATGCATACGAATTCTTTTTCAACAAAATCAAAGTTTTGTAAACAGATTCAAAATGTATTTATTATATCCATAATTTAGGTATTTAAATGGCCGATAAAGGTCATAGGTCACATCATAGATGAGGCTTAAAAACTCAATGTCTTTGACCGTTACAAAATTAGTTCCAACGATAAAATGATACATTGCAGAGATCAAACGATAAATGGCTGAGATAAACTATGAGATAATTGCCTAATGATGATTTTGATGAAATCATTTATACTTTGTATTTTCGGTTTTTGTCTGCGTTATTGTTTTCTTTAATGGTTATATTGGGATAGATCAAATCAATTTGAAAGAAATGATATACAATTGTAACTAGCACAGACTGAAGTAATACATATTATTATTTATTTATGTTTATATGGCAGAAATCCAGCGATGGTGGATTATTTTGACCAAGTCTATATTAAACCGTACTGCAGAATGGGTCCTTATGTTGTCGGATTAATTACTGGTTACCTGCTATACCGAACAAAACGTCAAGTCAACATGCCCAAGGTAACATATATGATGAAATTAAACAATATTATAGTCAGATAATTAGAAGAAACAAAGTATGCATACGTTGAGTTGTTGGATGCACAAAGTTCAAATCACTTACTTTACTGCTCCATCAGTTTTAATACAGCCGGATAATTTCCAGGGTCTTCTAAGGAAATGTGGTTTGCATACTGACCATACAGGAATACATAAAATAACCATGCAATATAATACATTGAGTAATTTTCCTGAGGCCAGTAATGGTATATTACGCTTTTAATAATAATGACGTTGTATTATCGGGGAAATGAGTTTCAACCGTTTTCTAAAGCAATTTGTAACTATGTAAAATTGTAAAAGAATTTTTTTTACACATTTATCTTGATCTTTTCGTTGGAACGATTGAGTATTTAGGCTAACTAGGAGGAGTTTTACATTAAAAAAAGCAAAGTTATATTCGAAATTTAGACGTTGACTTTAGTCAGCATTGCATTGATATTCTAATAATCACTATCCAGTCAGCCAGCCATTTATATTTGTTTTGTATAGACAGGTGCTCTTTCTATGGCACCGGGTTTGAGAATATGTAGTTGAAATACTTCATTTTCGTTGAGTACCATTTTTACCAATATGTATAGCCTTAATGTTATTCTTAATTCAACTTATACCCGTCAATGTTTTGTCGAAAAGTGAACACAAATTTTACCATCAAATCCCAAATATAGGTAAAATTGAACTGTCATATTCTGATTCCGTATTGTAATCTATCTATCAAAACTGAAACTACTTTTTCCTCAAGATATCTTGGTTACATCTGAATAAACGTGAATAAGTGTAACATAGCCTCAATAACATTATAAATTGAATTGTTTAGCATTCTCTCTTGCATATCTGTATCATCGTGTTCCAACAATCTTCTAAATCCTAAAGAATTGTCGAAATCATGATTTCATTTCCATGCCAAGTTTACAATGAAGCCTCTAACAATGGCCGGCCAAAACAGTTTAAACGCAATCAGTCTTGTATTTACACTTTCAAACTTACCCAGCTTGAGATATCTCTACCATAGCTGTTGGTGACAGTTTAAACGCTATTAGTCTCGGTTTTACACTTTCAAACTTACCTAACTATTATTGTTATTATTATTATTATTATTATTATTATTATTATTATTATTATTATTATTAAGGTCCTAAACCTGCTAGGGTGGATAGTGGCGGGCAGTATTAACATAGCAGTGCTTTATGGACTCTATAACCCTGACAACAAACATGTGCTGAATGAAGCGGAATCGGCGGCGTACACAGCCCTGTATCGCACAGGCTGGGCAATTGGCGTATGCTGGGTCGTCTTCGCATGTGCAACAGGAAATGGAGGTAGTGGTGTTTTCTGCTTCATATTTTAACACCTAGACTAATCCCTACGTCATTATGTGACATTTTTAGATCGATTCATTCATTCGTTCGTTCGTTCATTTAGATCTAATTTGTTAAAGGGTTATGTATTGTTAGGGCAATTGGACCGATGTGCTTTTGCCCAAAAGAACATAACAAAAGCTAACTTAGCCAAGTCTTGGAAGAAATCAAACTCGAAGTCTATTGATTCCAGCTCGTCATAAGGTTTGAATGTAGTACGTGTGGTCCATAGATATCGATAGATATCTGACCACTGACATCCGAAGTGTCATGACAAAACTAGGTTTTTTCAAGATTTTTCCGTAAGCATTTTGTTTTAATGGAAGAAAGTACGTAATGAACTTCAAACCTTTCCTCAGTTTCAAAAGACTATGCCCGATTTTATTGATTTATTTGTATGTAAGCATGATTCATAATTGATTAAAATACGTTTATTTTATCTTACTCTGTTGAAAATAACGATTACGATGAAATGTGCAAAGAATCAGACCTAGGATGGTAGGGAAGAGTTTTAAGAGCATTGGAATAAAACAAATATGACCAGAATTTAGGCTGTTTAAAAATTAATAGCTCACCCACATAAAATGAGTTTTTTTAAACTTCATTCTGATATTTCAGGCCCAATTAACACTCTATTGTCCTGGGCCCCGTTCGTCCCTCTGAGCCGACTGACCTACTGTGCTTATCTGGTGCATCCCGTGATAATTATATACATATATGGCATGCGGCGAACAACAGTATATCTCGCATATCCTGAAATGGTAAGATGGCTCTCTGTCTTTTTGCTTATTTTTCGTTATTTTTATATTGTTATGCATATCTATATTACGTATATTAATTTTGATGATAATCGATTGAAAGGGTAATGTACTAATTAGCAAACCGCTCCGGTGGCCTTGTGGTTAGAGCGGCCGCCGCGAAAACGGGAGGTCGCGGGTTTGATCACCGGCCGAGTCATACCAAAGACTTACAGAAATGGTACTAACATTTGCCTCGCTTGAAGCTCAGCATTAAGAGGTTAGTGTTAGGACTGGTCGGCCTGGTGACAGGATAATGTAATTGGGTGGGACATCATGCTACATGCCAGCGCCATGATGCCCCAGTGCTAGACATCACTATAAACTGCCTCACTGCAGACAACGTAGCGTTATGACTGACACATTGTTAAAGTTACGTTAAAAATCCTAATCAAACAAACAAACAAACCAATTAACAAATTAAATACCCATATTCAGTACGACTTTGAACTTTTACTTTAAGAAGAGGTCAATCTTAGGCACAGTAGACAGTTCCAAGGTAGTGAGCTGTGATTTTTCGTAAACGTGTAAAAGTAAACGTGTTGATGAGGTCCTTATAGGTAGATGAATACCCCAATGAAAATTGTAGCATAAATACTTTACATTGTTGACATGAGCGGTTTCGAAATAATTCTTTCGAGCCTGATTTTGCTTTGTGTATTGTGTCAGTCTTGGATATAATGGATGATTTACTTGGAAAACATTTAATCTTTGCATTAACACCAGTATTAAAGGAGTCACATAGATCTGATCATTTGAGTAGATTTTTAAAATTTATTTCAATTATTCACTGGAATTACAAAGAGCTCAGACGATTCATATTTAGAAGCTGCATTAAATTTATTTAATGCATATAAATACAGTTGTGGACATAATGTGATACAGAACGACTTTAGGCACATCAGCACATATAGTGAACTTCATTTAGATTACCACTTGTCTTACTCGATAGTTTTAGACTTTTGAAATAATATTTAAGTATTTAGGAATTTTGTCACATTACTTTTAGTTTTTTAATTTTACACTTCCTATCTAAGGAAAAAGTCATATTTTGAATTGTACAAAGCTGCTGGTTTCATTCTTTTTAGTTACTTAGTTTAAAGACGATAAAGTCTTACCAATATATGCTTGTACACTCTAATACATTGTATTAACATTGACGTTAAAGCATACATTTATTTTGTTTTGTATATTTCTGCTCTCTCTCTCTCTCTCTCTCTCTCTCTCTCTCTCTCTCTCTCTCAGACATACACATACAAACACATACACACACATATTAAAATATTGACGTTTTTTTCACGGCAACGCGGTGAACATAATATGAGTGATAATGATATAATTTACGAACACATCGAAGATAATTATTACTTTTTTAATTTGTGCTTGTCATTTAGCACGATTTCCATTGTCCAATGTGTTATTAGATTTCAAACACAAAACCAAAGAAAACTACGGAGAGAATGGTAAATAAATCAATTTATTTTTTATAATGGTAAAGGAGGGAGGAAGTAGAAATACTACGACACTTTGTGTATGCCAATTTGTTTGCACTTTATGTTGCTTTCAGAACGAGTGCACAGTATTAATGCTCAGAATTTCAGAATTACATGTACGCATACAGACGTATGCACTGACAATCTATGCACCTACCAACGTATGGACTGGTACTTATTACTATTGATAACGTTTGACACTATTAACGTATCTTCACTATTAATCCTGCACGTGTCATGTACGTACCTGCCAACAAATAATAGTATAACTATCAATATACCTATAGTATTGATAATGTTTGTATTTGCCAACAATATTGATATCATATGTACCAAATGTACCTACCATCTCATGGATACATAAACGTCGTACCTATGAAATTATCGACAACGCTAATAACGGTCATACCTAGCATCGAGGAAACCAATATTTTAACAAACGTACCTATCAAATTACCGACATTAACAAACGTACCTATCAAATTACCGACATTAACAAACGTACCTATCAAATTACCGACATTAACAAACGTACCTATCAAATTACCGACATTAATGATACCGATTCTTCCTAAAAATATTCAATTATAATTTGATAACGGTCATACTTGCCAAAATATCAAGTATATAGATAATATAAATATACCGACTTACGTGCCGACAATAATGATAATAATAATGATAATAATAATGATAATAATAATGATAATAATAATGATAATGTTCGTACCTACCAACATGATAACAATATTGATACTCTTCGTTCCTAGCAAAGAACGGCGATATTGATCAACGTACCTATCAGTGTGCCAACAATATTCATAAGATGAACTCCTATGTCCGACAACATTGAATATTTTAGTACCTAGCAATGTATCGATAATATTGACAACTGTATAAGCCCACCAAGTAACGGATAATATTGATAACCTGTGTGCTAATCAAAGTACCTACAATATTGAAAACGTGCGTAGCAACGTACCCATAATAACGTGCGTACCAAGTGCCGCATCAAACAGTTGGTAATATTTGTTCCAACTAGCAAAAGTACCAATATTATTGTTAACGTTCCTACTATATATTATTAATTACTTCTGAATCAACCAATGTACGAGCATACCACCCTAAATTTCAACAACGTATATGCATACCTTCCGTAAATTTCAACAACGTACATGCATACCTTCCGTAAATTTCAACAACGTACATGCATACCTTCCGTAAATTTCAACAACGTATATGCATACCTTCCTAAAGTTTAATAACATGGCCTGTATCTGCATATTATCATGATAGAGGCAACGTGCTAACTATATCTACCTGAAATCGCTTGTCTTGATACCTACATACTTATCGACCTACCTACATACGTACCCTTCCGTCTACATACCTACTGACCGATTTATATACTTGTCTACATACCCAACTACATACATATACTCATCTACCTTCTAACATTTTGTCCATTATTCAATATTAGCTTAGTACGTGACTAAATAAATGTTTATCTTTTTACAGGTATGTTCTTTTCTTGGCTATTTAGTTATCGCCTATCTCGTGGCATTTGTGATATCCTTGGCGTTTGAGTCCCCAATGATGGGTCTCGAGAAAGTTCTCTTCAAACAGGGTCGGAAGTAACAATGTGAGATGCGCTGAGGACCTTTCAACGCTTATTAATTATGCAAAAGAACACAAATGTATTCATGAAATAGAAACTATAATAAAAATAGAAGATACTTGACGGAATATATCATTCTTACCTGTCTTTGATATAAAGTTGAAATGTTGGGATTGGGTGATGATTTTTAGATTTTCAGTTCTACGATATATGTTATTATTATTATTATTATTATTATTATTATTATTATTATTATTATTATTATTATTTTACACAAGGCACGAATGTAAGACTAAATATTAATTAGCATGAACTTTACTATGTGACATTCTCAAGAATCAATTGGCGATAATAAAAAATGAATATATGAATTGTCCAACATCAACTTCCTTTAAAGTTTCCCGTTTTCATCAGACATGCATAAAAATAAAACTTACAATAAACAATGTAAGAGGCAAAACTATACATGATATATTCTAATGTTTAGATTGTAGAACATTTGGATAGAAACCTGTATCACCTTTTCTGAGCACATGTAATTGAATCTGTGACATATCTTAGTTTACTTGCTAGTTCTAACTAATAACTGCTCCCCTTAGTAGCTGCAACAATCGATAGGGACCGCTTTCCGAGGCAGGGGGCGCCGCGATCCATCATGGAAGCTTATTGATGTGTTCTCAGAACGTGTGTGAATAAATACTGATTGTGTAACTACTTGAGACTCCCTCATTTTCATAACAATATCTATCTTCTCTATTGGTTTATTATCTATTGATGTAATTCTTTCTTATCTATCTATCTGTCTATCTATCTATCTATCTATCTATCTATCTATCTATATATATATATAGGCAACCATCAATACATCTCTTGGTGTGATTTGTATGAACAAATTATCACTATTTTAAGGGCAACACAATATTATTCTGCAAGTATTATAATAAACACTATGAAGATCGATGTCAAACTGATGTGAGTCACACACACACACATACACACATACACATGCATGCACACACATATACATACACACACTATATATAGTGCGTTTTTTAAAAATAAAATTAGTCCAGAATAACCGCTTTATTTTATGTTGACTTTTAATCTTCGGAGAAGAAAAAAATCTTACATTGGGAAATATTTTTTGACAAACAGATTTGTCAGCATATTATATATATATATATATATATATATATATATATATATATATATATATATATATGGGGGGAGGGGGTGATTGTGCCTCTATTTACACATATACTAATTTTCTCCACCTTCCGATTGACTTTCCAAGAGAGTGAAGAAAGAAAGACTTACAAGCAGTTTGAACACATTTACTCCCCTTGTACACGATACCTTACGTGTGTCAGCTCTAACCACTGTGTATGAGTGCACACGCGACTCTGTATTTTCGTGTGTGTGTGTGTGTGTGTGTGTGTGTGTGTGTGTGTGTGTGTGTGTGTTGCTGTATGTTTGTGTGTTCGTGTGTATGTGAGTGTGCTGGTGTGCATAAGATCTCTATGCATTTCTATCACATTATAAACGTCCAACGACAAACGTCATTTTTATGTTGGCTATTCACCGTGATCATCTATTATAGATATCTAAACTGTATGGTTCACCGTTGTCAGGAAATGGGTTTAAGGCCAACCTGACACATGTGTTGTCATTTTGTAAACAAAACTATCGTTATGGCTCTTTTATTGTGTCTGCGTTTATTTTATATAAATGTTTCTACTTATAACAAAGGCATTCGAATTGTGACATTCAAACTAAAATCAGTCCTATTCTTGTGTTCAGTTTTAATTTGATGGGATTTTTTTTTATATAAATTATTGACTTGAATTACAAAGTACTCATTCAATCAATATTTAGGGTTGATTGTGAATTGTGTTCAAAAACATCATTGTTATGCATCAGTTGGCACATTAGTATATACAAGACTATTGCAGATCAAGTCTTTCAAAATTAAAATTTATTTGCAATACTGCCGGAAATCAATTTGAAATTTTCAATATTTTTTTCGTATATATACAAAATTCTTTAGTTGCCTATAGTATATGCAATTTCATATATTTGATATTACCATGCATGAACATATCACTTTATGTGATTCTGATTGGTCAAAATAAGGCCATGAAATTATTGTGCAGTATCTTCTTTACTGATTGGCTGAGATCGTGGAAAAATGTTTTTAACCCCGCCTTCTGGAACGTATGGTTTTGAATGAACAATTGTGGCGGCCATTTTTGAACTCGACTTGCGAAAGGAAATTGAGGAAAAATTATCTCGTCTGTCTGAATATGGATATATTACCCCACAGGCGTTTGTTACGACATGTATAACAATATCATAATGAGAAAAATGGCTTATAAATCAAAGACAAGAACAACAATAAGATGGTGGGGTAGGAACGGGAGGGAAAGGTACATCTGTAACATAGATCTATAATCCACCGTATATACAAGCATGGCTTAAATGTTAACTTACAAAAGTTGTTTTTATTTTGTTTTTGTTTTAAACTCGCCTCTGTTCACAGCAGAATTTGGATATAAATGGGTTTCCTATATATAGGAAAAATAAAATATATAAGTAAAATCTACTTTTATTAGTTTCATTAGTGACAGAACTTTATCCAACTACAGCATCTTTACACAGTACATATGGGATGCAAATCCGACTCAAAAAAGAATTTTTTTTACGTCTTCTGTACAGTCTATTGTTCCAGTCAAATACTGCAAATATCCGGTCACAAATGCATTGCAGTAAATGTGGGAATTTCTGCATCCAGCAATCCTATTTCACATAAAAATCGCAGCAAGGTATTGTTTAGTTCTGAAAGTGACATATTTGGTAATCATGTACTCTATGCCTACTATTTATCATATTAAACAATGTGGCATCACATCGCAATAATAATTCTGTTTTGAAAACTGAATATTTTGTCGTTATAAAATGTTCTGTTTATTCGGATGGAAGCCTTTTCTTTGTATAGTTTGTATAAAATATAAAATCTACTTTTATTAGTTCAAATCTGTTTGGGACTATATTTTAATGCACAACAAGTGAAAGGTACACCATTTGTCAGAATGAACGAAATTATAAGTTCTTCTTTTTACCTAATTAATTTCCACTGAAATAAAATATATGTGACTATTCTTTTACATGTTCAAATGAAAAAAAAAATGTAAATCCAACAAAACTATACAGTATGCCAAAAACGATAAGTACCATCGGAAGTCTGTGTAGAATACAAACGTTAACACTAAACGAACCGTTTGACCGTCGCCACATAAAACAATTACGACATACTAAAACGGACACATGTACAAAGATAATACATATTTAGTATTTACAGTAAAACAATACTGTGTATATACAGCAAGAATCAGTGGCGTAATTGTATTTATTTTGTGTGTATGTGGGGGGGGGGGGGCAGTGCATGTGCTGTAAAATGAGCTGTAGCCTATATACGTTGCCCCAACCCATTAAAGCAAGTTTTTGCCCCCTCCCTCATTAGGTACCCCCCACACACACACACACACACACAATCCGCGAAAAAATTGAAATGACGTCCTTTCCAAGAAGAACAATATCTATATATATACAATACAGCGAGGAAGCTTGTGATATTAGTATGAAATACACGGCGTTCATTATGTAAAATACATCGAAAGACGTGTAATACTAGAATGCTAAGATGTTAAACACGGCGAAAACCCCGGCCAGGATGCCAAACTTATAGTCTGACGAACGCAGTAATAAAAACCATATTGAAGAAGGTACTAACCATCGCCATATTCAGACAGCCGAGATAATTTTTCCTCAATTTCCATTCGCAAGTCGAGTTAGAAAATGGCCGCCACAGAAACATATATATGATATATATAGTGGGTGGGTGGGCGTGTGTGTGTGTGTGTGTCCATATTTATCAAATTTCGTCAAAACAATTATAACAATAAAGTCTTTAGTTAACTGCTGCTTATATTGGTGAATGATTCGTCTCACAAAAGAGATATAAACAACACATATGGGGTTTTGAAATAAAGTATTCTCTTTTTTACGTTATTCTTTTGCTAGTTATTTTTCTTTTCAGACACCTTCTATACATGCTAATGATTAAAACTAATCAAAGTATTATTGAACCATTAGTTATTAGTTTCTGATTTAATTAATATTAATATTTCATTAATATTAATAATTTCACCCTGCTGGAGTAAAAGCCTTTGACTACTGAGCCAATAATATTTTTTATTTAATGTACTTTAAAAAGATGATTAAAACTCATAATCGAATTTAAACCAGAAGTATCAAGAATGCTACTATTGTGAAACATCACTCAGCCAGATTAAAATACATTGCATAAAACTTATGGCATTGACTGTGTTTATAGGCTTGCTATTCATTTAAAATATGTTTTCTTATATTTGCATTCAGACCAGAGATCTCTGCATAATATATGAGGATTTTCATTAAGAAAAAAATTCTCATGCACCCAGGAACGATGTGGTATTGTCAGACTTCTGTTATATTGGAAATTCATTATCCTCTTGTTTAATTTTTTTTCTACGTTAATCATTAATAAAAATCATTCTTTATAAATTAAAAACAACAAAAATAAGAGGATGACACCTTGTATGTGCCTTCAAGATACATGAAACAAAGAGAAAGCATATCCATTAACAGTTACACCATATTGTTGTTGTTGTGGTGGTGGTTGTTGTAGGGTTTAACGCCATTTTTCAGTAAAAGATAGGCAATGAATGTCGGCCAGTACAAATGGTGGCGGAAGAACCCTGGAAAATCCTAGGAAGAACCTCCAACCCACGAGAAGTCACTGGCAAGCTTTCTCACGTGCCCACGCTAGCCGAGCCTCAGACTCGAACCTAGGCAGACAGGGGTGAGATGGCGTTGATCTGGAACGGTCAGCGTTAGACCACTCGGCCACTCGGGATCCTGTTCCACAATAGTGTAAATCATAATAACTTGGTTCAATCCATTCTAAACTTTATTTACTGAAGCTGACAAATTTCAGTAGATTATTTACAAAATCCGGTTCTGCAGAAACCAGAGCTTTTTCATAGTAGAGCTCTATTCGAATCATGACGTATTTGACACGTTATGATTTTTAGTATAAAACATTGCATCTTATATTATTCTCATATTTTTTTTCTAATTATATGTACAAGTTTTAAAACCAGTTTGCTCATCGTTACATACATAACGATTAATTTGTAGTACTGTAGACAATTTGTTTCCAGTTAATTATTACATATCGTTATTATCAATGTTAGGAATGCAAGTAATACCGTAAAACGTCGACTCATTTGGGAAACTACGTCCTTTATAAACATAATTAATGGACTCAATAATTAATATTCTAAATTATTACAAAACGTTTAATATAATTAACAGCAAACACATCCGTGCTCTTACAATTTGTCAACATTTTCATGGCAGCTTATACTTGGGATTAAGATATATTGCCCAATACGTCTGGACTATTTTCATATTTAATTTTGTAATACCATTGTTATAAAGTATAAGGTTATAACTAATATTAACAATATCTCTTCCACAAATGCACTGGTTCATTGCAATAAGTTCTTACTCTATCTATGTTATATGTGTTTCTCTTGAAAGAATAACGTTTTATTTTTTTAAAAAATCAAATACGTTCTGAGATAGTACCTAAATTATACAAATAATTGGACATATTCTCACATTCTTCTACCTCTAAATCTTAGCATATGACCTTAACGGAATTTCGATACCACTTCTTTGTTTTTTCGATTTTTTTAAGAGGTAACGCGAAACTAAAGAAAATAAAGATAAAAATAAAAATAAAAATAAACGTGTTTTGCTCTTGTCTCCTTGATAAGAGCTTCCAAGAAATATGGATTATTTTCTCAAATTGAACGTTTCACATTATTTTAAACATGAAGATCTGACATATATTAAATTGTATTTATATTTAATTATGTATTTTTATTTTCAGTGTATGTCCTATCTTAGTGTAATGCATTGGTGAGATTAAAAACTGGATTTCCTTTCTTACGCTCTCTGCGTTCTAACACCACCCTGGTAATATATATATATATATATATATATATATATATATATATATATATATATATATATATATATATATATATATATATATATATCTTAATAATATCCACAAGAACGTTTACAATAATCATGCAAAATGTTTCTACATCTCCAAGTGTATATATTTTTTTCTGTTGGCTTCTCTCCAAATATCAATCGGCCGAAACTCATTATTAATATGTACAATCGTTATTCTTAATTTAGAATCTTCAATCGGAACATAGTAATACGTATCACAATATAAGACTATTTTCAGCTGTATGTGTTTTTACATTTGCTTTAATTCAAATTATTTTTACAATGCACTTTTTTAATTGCTAAGTTGGCTTTAAAAACAACAAAGAATAGAACATTTATGTCGACACAGACATTACGCTATAATACTTTGTTAAGGAAATGTATATCTCATATAAATAAACTGAGACGTGGTTTGTCTTTAATCCAAATTTAGGACATTTATCGTCCCTGATATGTCGCCTAACTCTTCATAGTATATGAATGCAGAAGTTGTTTAAAGAGTAACGCGTTCAAGCAAAAGATAGAAGAAGAAAAAAAAAACACTCTACCTGGAGAACGATTCAGTGCTAATATGTTTGACCGCGTAATAATGCATACAGTCTAAATAGCAATAAGAACAAACAGTATATTGTTACACATTGCTACATATTGTTATACATTGCTACATATTGTTACACAATGTTACATATTATTACACACTGCTACATATTGTTACACATTGCTACATATTGTTACACATTGCTACATATTGTTACACATTGCTACATATTGTTACACAATGTTACATATTATTACACACTGCTACATATTGTTACACACTGCTACATATTGTTACATATTGCTACATATTATTACAAGCATCTCTCACTTAGCAGAGGACATCAATAAAGAAAAGTATCGAAAAGAGATAAGACGGAAATTAAAGATGAAACATAAAATTGTATATTATTTTCCTATCCATACAATTATGCTTATTTCAGTACATGTGCGACATTCGTAGAGATCTTTGATGTCAGTTTCTGATACTATTTTCATAACGATACTAGGGTAGTTATATAACAGTCGAAATACAGATTTGTGTGTATATATGTGCATATATATATATATATATATATATATATATATATATATATATATATATATATATATACCGATCTCTCTGTCTCTCTCTCTAATATATATATATATATATATATATATATATATATATATATATATATATATATATGTGTGTGTGTGTGTGTGTGTGTGTGTGTGTGTGTGTGTGTGTGTGTGTGTGTTCATATGGAAATTTTCCCTACCAGAGAGATAAATGTTATACTAATAATGTATAAGTGATCCAGGAAACAAAATGATTTGAAAACAATAAACCGATGTACATTCTAAACACGTCAATACACTCGCAGTAAACAAATAAAGAAAATAAGAAAACAAAAGAAAATTTAAACAAAACCTATTTTGAAAGCTTATTTATGAATAAATGACAAATAAAGACGAAATACATAGTTGAATTGTAACATAGAATTCGACAGTTAGGTTACAAGATGTAATTACGACAAAACCTATAAGATAGTTTAAATGTCTCCATCTAGATTTTGTTTGTTTTTAATAATCTAGTCTATTCTGACTTTCTAGTAAATTCTTCTTGGACCGTGTACGTTAGATTGCAGCCGAAATATTAAAACGTTTATATCTTGTTGGAAGCTGTAAAAATAAATTTGAAAGCATATAGTTATTAAGAAATTCTTGTTTCAAAGCATTGTAAATGTTATAAACAGATACGGCGCTGGTTTTTTTTCAATCTGTTATTCATTTTACATGCGGTGCGGAAGAGCCACTAAAATATCATGCATGACTGCAATTATCACTTATTTATCGCAAAAATGAGATTTGCTGTTTTTATCGAACGACGAACAACCTTATATAACCAGCAAAGCGGCGATGAAATTTTGTTTTGGTGCCACGACGCCGTGTTGAATATTAAATTATTGTTCTAATAATTGGTCTAATTTAAATTCATCTGGGAGTTTGCCTCAACATCGATTTTTTGCTCATTAGAGTAATTGTATACTACCGCTCCTTCGATAGCTTCCGATGTATTCCGAGTGGCGCGTTTCCGCTGTGGAAACACCGAGGAAAAATTGTTCCAGACTGAACATGTTATTATGAAAGGAAACGTTTTCTATAATAACAATGTTTGCTTCTCTATGAATCTTGTCAGAATCGTTTGCGATTGAACCGGTGCACAAGACATGGTATAATTACGTCGATTTTCAGCTGAAAATGGATTTTAGCAAGGCTAATTGAGCAATTTTCTGATCATCGAGAATCAATTATAAACAGTCCTTCAAATCCTGGCTGACCATTTTCTATAATAACCTCGCTTTCATTCGCTTTCATCAATACTTGAGTCTTATGATTCGTTTAGACTGCTATCTTATGATGTGGTTATGAATAATATATGAATTTGTTCTCTCTCTCTCTCTCTCTCTCTCTCTCTCTCTCTCTCTCTCTCTCTCTCTCTCTCTCTCTCAGATTAAAATAATACGGACGAATTTAAGACGATTATTATGATTAATTCTACCTTCTAAAGTATTTTGTCCGCTCTTATGTGGGTCACGTTCTTTGCTTTTAAATTGCACACTCAATCGTTAAATGTACATCTTAATTTGTCAAACTGGTTTTATTTCAAACCTCAACTATAAATAGTCTCTAGCCTGGAATATGTTATTTACACGTTCTTTCTCGTATGAAAAAAAAATCCATCCTTATTCTAAAACATATTATGATTTAAAATTCCTCATTTCTTTCGTTAAGTTTCAAATTCTCAATCAACGGATAGGTCGTCAGTTCAGAGAATAAATGAGTGAACTCTGGATTACTACTAATACATTTCTTACATATTATATGCTGCAATGAAAAACATGTTTAATGAGTTTCAAGGAAAACAAATCATATAACTGCCTTTATGGTCTCGTGACATAAAGTGTGTGTGCTTGGAGAGGTGGGTGGGTTGTTTTTGTGTGTATTTATATAGATGTTATATCTCTGATTCTATTTCGGATTATTTCTTTCTAATACATGATAATAAATATTTGCTTTTAGTGATTATTAAAAGTGTGTGTGTGTGTGTGTGTGTGTGTGTGTGTGTGTGTGTGTGTGGATCAGTTAATCAGTTAAGAATAATTAACTTATACCCGTTACATAAAGCCTTTAAACAATTATAGAGGTATTTTATACCAAGGTTTATTTCAATACATTTATCTTTGATCTTGATAATGTTTACATGTGTGAAATGCATGTTATGCATCATCAATTAATGCTAATGAAATAGTAGCACCATGCATATCAGTCTCTATATTTTGTATTATTAGCGCATCTGAATCTCGAAAGACCTTTACGAGCATAAATACGTACATCTTTGTGAAATATACCTCTAAACCTGTAATAATACTTTAGATCTTTATATGCTTGATAATGCCTACAAGGTGATAACTGCGTCATTTTATCATGGCAGTTTTCAGTATGAGAGAATACTGTTGTTACAAACCATTTCAACATCTAAAGATGTTTATTCAAATCCAAGACATAGCTAAGTAATAAACCCCCATCCCAGTCGTACCAAAGACTAACAGCTGCCTCGCTAGCGCTCAGGATTACGAGGTTAGTGTTAGGACAGGCCGGCCTGGTGTCAGAATAATGACTGGGTGAGACATTTTACTACATGTCAGTGACATAATGTTTCAGTACTAAACATCACCATGAACTTCCTCACTGCAGACCTGAAAATGTTTTAAGCTATGTTAAACATCCAAATCACACACACACACACACACACACACACACACACACACACACACACACACACACACACACACACATACATACATACATACATACATACATACATACATACATACATACATACACAAACAAGTAATAAACGTTTCATATGTGCCCGCATACCAAGTCCGTTTGTATCTAACGGTTACACCATTTTGCAGCATTCTGCTTGATATCTGTTTCTATCCATATGAAACAATTTACACTAATATGTAACACACCTGGAGTAATATGCAACACACCTGGAGTAATATGTAACACACCTGGAGTAATATGTAACACACCTGAGTAATATGTAACACACAACTATATTCTGTCAAATTTTCCGCGGGTAACATTAGTATTAACATTACGTGAGATACGTCTATATTGTTTGTAGACTTTGAATAGTTTCTATTCATTCTGTACACACGTGTTCCCATATTTCAGAGATTTAATATATGCGTTATCATGATATAAATATATTAAGTATAATAAAGCCATCGACACAAATAAAGTACCATAATTTCCTTTGGAAAGAAAAGACAGCCAAAGCAGATTTGATACACTAAAGTATTAATGTTTATTTAGCCTTCGTCTTTGATAACTTGGGTGTAAACACAAGACCCATTTATTTCTAAAATGAAACCGTTCCTATTTGTGCCCAATTTAAAACCCACGTTAAATAATTTCTTAAAATTTCTTCATTGCGCAGCACAATTATATTCAGCTTATTCAGTTTACTACATTTCCAATACTATTACAAAAGCGTTGTACTATGAGTATGTGTTACTCTGCTATCATTGTACAGCCGTAATTAGCTATAAAATCACCGCTGTCATTGTATAGCCATAATTAGCTATAAAATCAGTGCAATCATTGCATAGCCATTATTAGCTATAAAATCAGTGCTATCATTGCATAGCCATAATTAGCTATAAAATCAGTGCTATCTTTGCATAGCCATTATTAGCTATATAATTAGTGCTATCATTGCATAGGCGTAATTGGCTATGCAGTCAGTGCCATCATTGCATAGCCATAATTAGCAATATAATCAGTGCTATCTTTGCATAGCTATTATTAGCTATATAATTAGTGCTATCATTGCATAGGCGTAATTGGCTATACAGTCAGTGCCATCATTGCATAGCCATAATTAGCTATATAATCAGTGCTATCTTTGCATAGCCATTATTAGCTATATAATTAGTGCTATCATTGCATAGGCGTAATTGGCTATGCAGTCAGTGCTATCTTTCCATAGGCGTAATTGGCTATACAGTCAATGTTATCTATGCATAGCCGTAATTAGCTATATAATCAGTCTCGTCATTGTATAGGCGTAATTCGCTATAAAATCACCCCTGTCATTGTATAGGCGTAAATAGTTATAAAGTCAGTGCTATCACTGTATATGTCTAATTAGCTACATAATCAGTGCTATCATTGCATAGGCGTAACTTGTTTGTTTGTTTGTTTGATTTTTAACGGCGCTCCAGCACACTTAGGCTATGTAGCGCCATACAATAGGTTGTATTTATACATGTTTAAAATACTAAAAGGTTTTATATCGACCAGAGACCTAGAAAACCAAATAGTTCAAAGTAAAATGGTAAAATGTTGGTAACAATAAAATATGAAGCTTCCCAATCAACGGGAGATGTAAATGGTATATTTTGATGAAAAGATGTTGAAAATAAGAGGCCGTATTTGCATTAGATAAAAATATTCTAGGTGATGGCATACAAGTTATAGTTTAAAATAAAGATTTACTTCCATCCGGCGTAACTAGTTATATAATCAGTGCTATCATTGCATAGGCGTAATTGGCTATACAGTCAGTGCTATAACTGCATAGCCGTAATTAGTTATATGATCAGTCTTGTCATTGTATAGGCGTAATTAGCTATAAAATCACCCCTGTCATTGTATAGGCGTAAATAGCTCTATAGTCAGTGCTATCTCTGTATATGCGTAATTAGCTATAAAGTCATTGCTATCATTGCATAGGCATAATTAGCTATAAAATCAGTCTTGTCATTATATAGGCGTAATTCGCTATACAATCATCCCTGTCATTGTATAGGCGTAATTAGATTAATAATTAGTGCTATAAATGTAATGTGATGTATTTAGGATTTTTAACGTAGCTTTAACAATGTTTCAGTCATGTCGCTACAATCTCTGCAGTGAGGCAGTTTATAGTAATGTCTAGCACTGGAACATCATTCCGCAGACATGAAGCATGATGTCCCACCCAATCACATTATCCTGACACCAGACCGACCAGTCCTAATGCTAACATCTTAATGCTGAGCGCCAAGCGAGGAATCTGTTAGTAGCATGTTTGTAAGTTTTTGGTGTGACTACGCTGGGGGATCGAACAAACGATCTCCCGCTTCGGCGGCGGAAGCTCTAACCACTAGGCCACCGGGGCGGTTGAGTATTGGCGAAATTAGCTATATAATTAGTGCCATCATTGTATAGGTGTATACAATCAGTCCTGTCATTGTATTGGCGTATTTAGCTATATCATTAGTACTGCCATTGTCTAAGTGTAATTAGCTATATAATCAGTGCTATCATTGAATCGGCGTAATTAGCTATATAATCAGTGATATCATTAGTATAGACATAGTTAGCTGTACAATCAGTGCTATCATTGAATCGGCGTAATTAGCTATATAATCAGTGATATCATTAGTATAGACATAGTTAGCTATACAATCAGTGCTATCATTGAATCGGTGTAATTAGCTATATAATCAGTGATATCATTAGTATAGATATAGTTAGCTATATAATCAGTGCTATCATTGAATCGGCGTAGTTAGCTATATAATCAGTGATATCATTAGTATAGATATAGTTAGCTATATAATCAGTGCTATCATTGAATCGGCGTAGTTAGCTATATAATCAGTGATATCATTAGTATAGACATAGTTAGCTATATAATCAGTGATATCATGACATCGGCGTAGTTAGCTATATAATCAGTGATGTCATTAGTATAGACATAGTTAGCTATATAATCAGTGATATCATGGCATCGGCGTAGTTAGCTATATACTATGTGATATCATTGTATAGATAAAGTTAGTCACATAGTCAGCATATAAGAGTACTAAACGACCAGAGACATTATCTGAAATAAATATACCTCCATCACAGTTTTCTGTGACTCACGGAATCAAATCGTGCAGAAATAAAGAACAAAATATTGGACTGTAAAGAAAACCTAGTTTAGTATACAGTCTACAGTCAAAGTATTCGGTCAAGCCTTCACTTGAGTCTTCTGAATTTATAATGAATACATATTTACATTTTTGTATATTTTGAGACAAGACACTTTCACAATATGACGTGTTCGAGTTTGTCAAACGATTTAGACAAATGACATACGAGACCTGTCTATTGTTTAACGTATATAATTCTGTGAGAGAGAATGTAGACCTGTGCTTGGTCCATTCATATAAATGGTGTATGAAAGAGAGGTATATAGCTTACATGTAGCATTAATCAATTATATAGCCCTGAAATTATTAGGGCAATCTAAACTGATTTTTATTAGTGGCCATATCGTGCCTTCTCCCCATGAACCAGGACATATACCAGTATTTGAAGCGTTGTAAAAGTCCTACTGACAACCGCTCCAGTGACCTAGTGGTTAGAGTGTTCGGCGCGGGAGCGAGAGGTCATGGGTTCGATCCCCGGCCGAGTCATACCAAAGAGTTACAAAAATGGTATTAACAGCTGCCTCGCTTGACGCTCAGCATTAAGAGGTTAGTGTTAGGACTGGTCGGCCTGATGACTCGAGATAATGTGACTGGGTGGGACATCCTGCTACATGCCCCAGTGCTAGACATCACTATAAACTGCTTCACTAGTAGTTATAGGGGGCACCGTAGCGTCAAGGGAAAATCCAGTCAAAAACAGCTTGGGCACGTATGGCGTCAAGATTTATAGCGTCAAGGGAAAATCCAGTCAAAAACAGCTTGGGGCACTATGGCGTCAAAACAGCTTGGGGCACTTTAGCGTCAAGGGAAATTTAACATGGTGGGTCTGTATAGCGTCAAGGCAAATGGAACATGGTGGGTCTGTATAGCGTCAAGGCAAATGGAACATGGGAAACTATTTGGGTCTATCTAACCTCAAGGGAAATGGAACATAGAGGGTCTATCTATCCTCAAGGGAAATATAACATGGGATATATAATTGGTATATGTATAGGGGATTGTAGAGTGACAAGGAAAAATGGCGGCAAAGAAAGCTACTATATTTTTGAGGCATGAGTGACCCTGAAAATAAATCACACAATCTCCTATCAAAACAGAAGGGAAGGAAATTAAAATCACACAATCTCCTATAGGAAGGAAAGGAAAAGCAGCAGAGAGGGTGAATCCTACAACGTTTTTAGACAAAATTTGATTGAAATCCTAAAACGAGCCGTCTTATAATCTTATTTTAACCAAAAAAAGGCGAACCCTACAACGTTTTCAGACAAAAAAATTGATTGAAATCTACATACGAAATCATTTTAACTAAAAAAATGAAAACGATTTTTTAATCAATTTTGGTCGCAACTTGTTGTCATCCACCCTCTCTGCTGCTAAAGTTTTCAGTTCTGGGTTAACAAAAATAATAAATAATTTGATCGAGTCTTTAGGATGAAAATCATTTGAAATTGCAAAGCAATTTAGGATTTCACAAACAGACTAATCGCTAACACCTCTTCTTGTAAATCAATCAGATTATTTGACTGGTCGGTGAGTTTGAAATTAATTCTCGTTAATGAATTATTATGGCATCGCATATAGACAGGATTAATTGGGTTTTCAATTATTAAAAAACCTGGAGGAGCTGTTGGTGCAAATGAATAAAGAATATATCCTTGCTGAGCTTGATTTAATCGTTCGAGATTAATTTGATAGCTTCCTTCGATAACATCACACACTAAATTGAGCGCAATCACCGATGAAATATTCACGTTGAACGGAGCGATATGCCTACCGCCACCATCTGGATCATTATTGTGTGTCAGGATAGTTCTTTGTAGTTGTGATTGTGATGATGCTTTTTTCCACGTATCATGAATTATTTTAAAACCAACATCGATGGCATCATTGAGAAGTTTTTTTAGTTCTGGTACGTTATATCACGTCAGTGTTTTTGTGCCTGACCCTACAACTTTTTCAAACAAAAAATTGACTGAACCCTACAACTTTTTCAAACAAAAAATTGATTGAACCCTACAACTTTTTCAAACAAAAAATTGATTGAACCCTACAACTTTTTCAAACAAAAAATTGACTGAACCCTACAACTTTTTCAAACAAAAAATTGACTGAACCCTACAACTTTTTCCAACAAAAAATTGACTGAACCCTACAACTTTTTCCAACAAAAAATTGACTGAATAGTATAATGATTAGTGATTACTCCGATAATGAACTATTTGGTTATGATAATTGTCCCGCACAAGATGAATTGGTTCTCTGATCCGGTTGTTGATATTTATACTCACGCGTATAATAGTCTGTCTGAGCGAAATCGTGCAAAAATTGCAAAGGGTATTTGATGTTTTTTTTTTCAAAATGCGGAAACGGCCGATTTTCATATAAAAATAAAATGTAACGTGCCGATTCCGCACTCAACATAGAGTCATCAAACTGACTTTGTTGAGGTTTTATCACGAAGAAAATCTTCTATGGTTGTTGGTGTCCGGGACATCTTTATGTCTTGATTGACAATTGACCGATATTGGTGTCCTCCGCAGTCTATACACAATTGATACTTTCCTCTGACACCCTTGGAACAACCTCGACATGGTCGTGGACCATCCGATTTACCGAGTTTGGCGAACATTGTATGCGTTCCACAGAACTTCCCGTATGAGTTTTTCCCACACGGAATCACTGCTCGTTGCGGGATCCATGCGCATTTGTTTGTAGCGAGTTTACAAGATGGCATTGTATATAAAATAATATTATTTTAATTAGACATTTAAATTATATATATATAAAATGATACCATATCATACACATAATGAAAAAGTTGGAGCGATTCAAGATCCAACGGATTGGTACGATCTCGACGAGTATTATCAAAAGAATTTAGGACAGGCTTGGTACGTTCATAGCAAACAATCCGCGGTTGAATTATTAACGGCACATGATTATTTACTCACTGGAGTGATTATTCAACAACGGGGACAATTTTACGTTTTTGTGAATGATCCTGACATAACAGAATTTCAAGGATGTTCCGCGGTTAATGAAATAATTCCAAAACAACGATTGAGATATCCTACAATCGATATTGATTCTAAAAACCCATCGTTGGAAGAGTTGTTATTGTATTTCAATGACTTAATTGACTCTGTCAATGATGTTTTAATTTTTGAAACCAGCGGCGGTTATCACATTTTATTGAAAACGATTCCGATTGATTTTGATGATCATCGAGAATTATTAAAAAAAATCGCCAGAGACAGACCATCATGGAATATTGATACACAGGCTGGACTTCATAGCATCAAATTACCCGGAACAAGATCAGCAAAACCAAATAGTATTGATAAACGATTGATTTATCCTGAAAATCTGAAGGATTCGGATTTTAGATATCCTAGTTTGTTATTATCCTGTCCTATTTCTGTACAGACTTGTTACGAAAAAGTCACTGACAATGAAACAAATGACTTTGTTGGTGACTTTGTCATTGATGGCTCTGCCATTGGTGACGATTTGACCAATGAAGATTTCAATCAAATCTCTATCGCGTTAACTGGTCAATCACATCAAATCACTGGAATTACAAATCAAACCGGCAATATGATTTCACTGGGAAGGGTTGCTGGATCGTTTTGCAATATTTGTCAACGACGACACGGATACAGTGAGATTGGCGGATTCATTGAGGGAAAAGCCATCGATGCATTTGTTGTTGTTTACTCTGATAGACTCGTGATCGGTTGTTTCCGTACCACAAAAAATAAAATCATGATATTGAGAGACTCTGATAAAACCATTGATGGCAGAGCCATTGATGATAGTAAAACACTCTACGAAAAATACTTGAAATCATACAACTATCACCGAGTAGACCACAGCGGTGAGTTTCCAAAAAGAATTCCGGATTACACCTACTGTGAGCCACCTATTCATGAAAATGGCCAAGGATGTAAAATCATCCTCAACGACGACTATATGGATGGTTCTGCTTGTGGGATGGGAAAGTCAGCGTCGGCATGGAAATCAATACGAGATGATCAATCTGTGTTATATTTGAGTTACAGAAAGACGTTCACTAGAAAAACCACCATCGACTATAATCTAGAATCGTATGAAACAATTCATGGAGGAATTATTTTTGATACAAGAACTCATCGAAGGGTTATTTCGCAAATTGAATCGATTGTACGAGTTAGGGGAATTCCTGATGTGATATTGTTAGATGAATGGCATGGTATTCTTCGTCAAATAATCTCATCGAATCGTGGAAAACAGATTTGGGAAACACTCACATGGTTGATTTGTTCAGCAAAACGAGTAATCGTGTTAGACGCAGATGCTAACAATGATGATCTAGAATTATTCAAGAAATTTTTAAATCGTCCGGACATGAAATTCATCATCAACGAGTATAAACCAGATTGCGGTAAGAGGTTTATTGTAGAACAATCTCATCATGACAACTACGTAAAATTGTTAGACGCGCTGCAACAAGGAAATCGTGCAGTAGTCTTCACACAGAATAAACGACACGGAAATTATTCTGTAGAAGCCCTTGCTAAATTGTTACAGCATTTAGGATACCGAGTGAAATACTATCACGCTGATACAGATTCTGCAGAAAAAGAAAGAGATTTTGCTGATCCAGTTAACGCGTTTAATAACATCGATGTAGTGATTTATAATTGCACCGTAGAAGCAGGAATATCAATCGTAGACGAACGATTTAAGTACATGGCGGTGTTTTCTGAACAACTAGGATCTGTAGAAGCAACTAAACAAGCAATTCATCGTTTCAGAAATATTACTGAAATTCATTATTCGGTGACAAAGTCACCAGTGACAAAACGATCTTCCACAACGTTACCACTCACACGCGACGATATTATTTCTGCCATTGAATCACATGAGAGAGATCTGTCCGTTACTGAATTGTTGTTCAGAACTCCCAATCTCAGCGACGTGAATTCTAGTTATGGATACGCATTTATCAGTGCCATTATTGACGAGAATAATTCGAAGTGTTATTTTACTGGACGACTCGTTACGATGATGGCGCGAACCGGATATGATGTCACGTGGGAATTACCAGATGAATATAATGTGTGGTGCGAAAAAATAAAACAAAAGAAAGAAGAAAAAATCCCGAACAAAGATATTAATAATAATCCCGTCGTAGATGATTTTTTGAAATCTTCTATCGGAGAAAGAATTGCTAATGCGGGAAATATTGACAGTGAACAACAAAAATATCATCGATATGATCCTAAAAATCCTCTGGATTTTCAACAACGATTAGAACCCTACGCGAAAAAATTGATGTATCTCAATCATGTATTTCAAACTGATGTGAGCAAATTGGATACAAACACGATTGAACACCTCGATAAAAACGTATCACGATTACAACGATACCAGCGAGTCCTTGTTGATAAACACAATCATGGAAGCGCTGTTACAACTACGTGTTGTCGATCTGATAAAATCAATCCACGGCAACAACTCGAAATCATCAGAAGTGTCCTTGAAATATTAAAACTCCCTGATGTGGTTCCGGATGATTTATCGGTGAAAGATGTTTCTGTGAACCGCGCTGAATTAATCAAGAGCATCAACGAGATGTTAAAAAACCCGGACCAACTCGATAGGTATCAAGCGTTATTAAAACACTTCAATGAAATATTTCCGGATGTGAAATTCTTTAGAGCGGGGACACTATCAGTTAAAAATATCATTGAGAAAATTAAATTGATTTACAAGGGATTCGGTGGAAGATTACAATCCGATGATAAAAAACACACTGATCGATCTAACTTCACATTGTTCTATCCTGAGTGGCCGAAATCTGATTTCATAGATGATCCAACATGGATTAATGAAACCGTTGATGATGTAGGATTCGCTGGAAAAGATGTGACTGCAACGGATACACACACTACAATATTACGATTTCATGTTTGGACTGTTAATGGATGGTTTTCCCGATATGATATATCAGATTGATCAAAAATAGAATGGGGAAAGTGTGATATTATTTATTTTTATAAGGATTTCCACACTTTCCCCATCATTGAACGAAGGTGTCTCACGACGAAATAACACTTCTACGGCAGAGATTGAAATCCATCTGGTGTCAATACAACCGATGACTTTTTGTTAACAATGGCTCTGCCATCAATTTTATCATCAATGACTTTTTGTCAATGTTGTTATTGTTGTTGTTGTTGTTATTGTTGTTGTTAAAAAAAATATCTTTTAATCGTATATAATGCCTGTTCGTAGAGTACTAACCCGCGATGATATAAATGTGATTAAGCAATTGAGAAACCGTGTTGGAATAGCAGAAATCGCTGATAAGTATAAAATCAGTTATCAGAGGATTTATCGAATTTGGAAATCTGATGAAATCGGAATCGGAAATATTAGCTCTGATGGTGCTAATGATATACCCATCGAGCGGCTTATTGATGCTGAAGTTGAAAATGAAATAAATCAAATGTTGAATGAAAAAGTGTATCAACACGTTGATGCTGCCATAAATGGTTCTACCATTAGTGACAAAGTCGATGGCAGAGCCATCGCCAGTGACAAAGTCACCGATGGCAGAGCCATCGACAGAATCATTGATAAAGAAATGATATGTCAATTGCAGTCTCAAGTGACTAACCTAACCAATCAGAATAAAATGCTACAAGGAAAGATAACAGCGCTACGACAACAACGACAATCAATCAATGATTCGTTAAATGATTTACAATATCAATTAAATACCACACAACAACACCGTAGCGATGCAGTTCGAGATCGCAGTAAACTTATGACTGAACTCAATGAAGTACGACGTGAGTTAGAGTTAATTAGAATTAAATATGCAGAACTCGCTAGTAAGTACAATCAACTTTTGAATCAAAAGGATGAACAATCACGAGAACACCGACGAAAAGGGAAAAAACATAAACGAAAACAAAAACAGCGTGAAGATAACATCTGGATGCTATCACTACCCGAAGAAGATCGTGAGTTAATAAAAGAAATCAATGAAGTACTTGATGATAAAATCGATGACAAAGCCATTGATAGCAGAGCAATTGATTATGATTAAATCAATGACGAAAGTCATCAATGACGAAAGTCATCAATGACTAATCTTAGTTGACACGCGTAAATGAAATCCCACCACCAATGATTTTATCATAAATGACTTTGTCATCAATGATTTCAACGTGGTATTTATTTCTGGTACGCTCTAGAATATCAGCGAGTAATTGATAGTCTTTCGACCGACTCTGATGATATTTTTCACTGAGACGAAAACGCGCCTCTGAGTTTCTATTGTTATGGATTGCACATTTATGAGTGACGCCATCAGGTCCTTTTTCTGTTATAATTCTTCGACCGGTTCCTGTGATTTTATCATAAACCGTTAATTTTGGATTACGATTGCGATAATCACTAAGTGCAGCCTCAAATTGAGACATATAATAAAGCGGGTATTTAATTAATTATTAAAATGATATCACAATAATGTGTATCATCGATGATATGTCCGCGTTGAAAATAATACGCCCGGGTTATTTTCGAGATAAATTAATCCATGATGATTTGTCACGTGATAAATACTTCCTGCTTCCATTGGATTTAATGATGACATTTAAACTTCGCGGTGATGAAATCACTGGTGATGAAATAGTCCCAATCATTGACAACACTCCATCCAATCTCACAGTGTATTCATTAGTAAAGATAGTTGAAGAATTCCAAGAAGAATTTAACCGCCGGATCAATATCGTAAAATCGTCAAAAACCGTCAATCAGTTTGATAAGGAAATATTAAAAATCGTCAAAAAATCTCCCGAGAAAATAAATTATCATGTATCGATGTTTCTTGATTTCGGGGATAAATTCATATTGGTTAATTTGTATACTGGGAAATATAAGACAACGATGAAATCTACCGCGTGAGGAAAGTGCCTAATTTGTCGGATGATTTTTGACACGGCCATTAACAATATCGTAGAAGCGTTATTTCGTCGTGAGACAGCTTCGTTCATCGATGAGGGAACTAGCAAAATTGTATATAAAAATAATTAATACTGCTAGTTTTCCCACTTTTCCGTTAATCAATATGATTTAGCTTCAACAATATGTCTCTTTATTACAACCACGCATCATTATAGCCACACGATTGTAAATCAGAATTGTTTCATCGACAATAACACAAGTGTTGAATACAGCGTGATTAAAATTATATCTAAAAAAATGAGGCGACTGAAAAATTCATAATAAAATATTTTTTCTCACCCAATAATATATCACTGCTTTTTATTGTTGTTGTTGTTGTTACTATGTTTGTTCTTAAGTAATATACTAATGGTACTTAACAACAACAACAACAATAAAAAGCAGTGATATATTATTGGGTGAGAAAAAATATTTTATTATGAATTTTTCAGTCGCCTCATTTTTTTAGATATAATTTTAATCACGCTGTATTCAACACTTGTGTTATTGTCGATGAAACAATTCTGATTTACAATCGTGTGGCTATAATGATGCGTGGTTGTAATAAAGAGACATATTGTTGAAGCTAAATCATATTGATTAACGGAAAAGTGGGAAAACTAGCAGTATTAATTATTTTTATATACAATTTTGCTAGTTCCCTCATCGATGAACGAAGCTGTCTCACGACGAAATAACGCTTCTACGATATTGTTAATGGCCGTGTCAAAAATCATCCGACAAATTAGGCACTTTCCTCACGCGGTAGATTTCATCGTTGTCTTATATTTCCCAGTATACAAATTAACCAATATGAATTTATCCCCGAAATCAAGAAACATCGATACATGATAATTTATTTTCTCGGGAGATTTTTTGACGATTTTTAATATTTCCTTATCAAACTGATTGACGGTTTTTGACGATTTTACGATATTGATCCGGCGGTTAAATTCTTCTTGGAATTCTTCAACTATCTTTACTAATGAATACACTGTGAGATTGGATGGAGTGTTGTCAATGATTGGGACTATTTCATCACCAGTGATTTCATCACCGCGAAGTTTAAATGTCATCATTAAATCCAATGGAAGCAGGAAGTATTTATCACGTGACAAATCATCATGGATTAATTTATCTCGAAAATAACCCGGGCGTATTATTTTCAACGCGGACATATCATCGATGATACACATTATTGTGATATCATTTTAATAATTAATTAAATACCCGCTTTATTATATGTCTCAATTTGAGGCTGCACTTAGTGATTATCGCAATCGTAATCCAAAATTAACGGTTTATGATAAAATCACAGGAACCGGTCGAAGAATTATAACAGAAAAAGGACCTGATGGCGTCACTCATAAATGTGCAATCCATAACAATAGAAACTCAGAGGCGCGTTTTCGTCTCAGTGAAAAATATCATCAGAGTCGGTCGAAAGACTATCAATTACTCGCTGATATTCTAGAGCGTACCAGAAATAAATACCACGTTGAAATCATTGATGACAAAGTCATTTATGATAAAATCATTGGTGGTGGGATTTCATTTACGCGTGTCAACTAAGATTAGTCATTGATGACTTTCGTCATTGATGACTTTCGTCATTGATTTAATCATAATCAATTGCTCTGCTATCAATGGCTTTGTCATCGATTTTATCATCAAGTACTTCATTGATTTCTTTTATTAACTCACGATCTTCTTCGGGTAGTGATAGCATCCAGATGTTATCTTCACGCTGTTTTTGTTTTCGTTTATGTTTTTTCCCTTTTCGTCGGTGTTCTCGTGATTGTTCATCCTTTTGATTCAAAAGTTGATTGTACTTACTAGCGAGTTCTGCATATTTAATTCTAATTAACTCTAACTCACGTCGTACTTCATTGAGTTCAGTCATAAGTTTACTGCGATCTCGAACTGCATCGCTACGGTGTTGTTGTGTGGTATTTAATTGATATTGTAAATCATTTAACGAATCATTGATTGATTGTCGTTGTTGTCGTAGCGCTGTTATCTTTCCTTGTAGCATTTTATTCTGATTGGTTAGGTTAGTCACTTGAGACTGCAATTGACATATCATTTCTTTATCAATGATTCTGTCGATGGCTCTGCCATCGGTGACTTTGTCACTGGCGATGGCTCTGCCATCGACTTTGTCACTAATGGTAGAACCATTTATGGCAGCATCAACGTGTTGATACACTTTTTCATTCAACATTTGATTTATTTCATTTTCAACTTCAGCATCAATAAGCCGCTCGATGGGTATATCATTAGCACCATCAGAGCTAATATTTCCGATTCCGATTTCATCAGATTTCCAAATTCGATAAATCCTCTGATAACTGATTTTATACTTATCAGCGATTTCTGCTATTCCAACACGGTTTCTCAATTGCTTAATCACATTTATATCATCGCGGGTTAGTACTCTACGAACAGGCATTATATACGATTAAAAGATATTTTTTTTAACAACAACAATAACAACAACAACAACAATAACAACATTGACAAAAAGTCATTGATGATAAAATTGATGGCAGAGCCATTGTTAACAAAAAGTCATCGGTTGTATTGACACCAGATGGATTTCAATCTCTGCCGTAGAAGTGTTATTTCGTCGTGAGACACCTTCGTTCAATGATGGGGAAAGTGTGGAAATCCTTATAAAAATAAATAATATCACACTTTCCCCATTCTATTTTTGATCAATCTGATATATCATATCGGGAAAACCATCCATTAACAGTCCAAACATGAAATCGTAATATTGTAGTGTGTGTATCCGTTGCAGTCACATCTTTTCCAGCGAATCCTACATCATCAACGGTTTCATTAATCCATGTTGGATCATCTATGAAATCAGATTTCGGCCACTCAGGATAGAACAATGTGAAGTTAGATCGATCAGTGTGTTTTTTATCATCGGATTGTAATCTTCCACCGAATCCCTTGTAAATCAATTTAATTTTCTCAATGATATTTTTAACTGATAGTGTCCCCGCTCTAAAGAATTTCACATCCGGAAATATTTCATTGAAGTGTTTTAATAACGCTTGATACCTATCGAGTTGGTCCGGGTTTTTTAACATCTCGTTGATGCTCTTGATTAATTCAGCGCGGTTCACAGAAACATCTTTCACCGATAAATCATCCGGAACCACATCAGGGAGTTTTAATATTTCAAGGACACTTCTGATGATTTCGAGTTGTTGCCGTGGATTGATTTTATCAGATCGACAACACGTAGTTGTAACAGCGCTTCCATGATTGTGTTTATCAACAAGGACTCGCTGGTATCGTTGTAATCGTGATACGTTTTTATCGAGGTGTTCAATCGTGTTTGTATCCAATTTGCTCACATCAGTTTGAAATACATGATTGAGATACATCAATTTTTTCGCGTAGGGTTCTAATCGTTGTTGAAAATCCAGAGGATTTTTAGGATCATATCGATGATATTTTTGTTGTTCACTGTCAATATTTCCCGCATTAGCAATTCTTTCTCCGATAGAAGATTTCAAAAAATCATCTACGACGGGATTATTATTAATATCTTTGTTCGGGATTTTTTCTTCTTTCTTTTGTTTTATTTTTTCGCACCACACATCATATTCATCTGGTAATTCCCACGTGACATCATATCCGGTTCGCGCCATCATCGTAACGAGTCGTCCAGTAAAATAACACTTCGAATTATTCTCGTCAATAATGGCACTGATAAATGCGTATCCATAACTAGAATTCACGTCGCTGAGATTGGGAGTTCTGAACAACAATTCAGTAACGGACAGATCTCTCTCATGTGATTCAATGGCAGAAATAATATCGTCGCGTGTGAGTGGTAACGTTGTGGAAGATCGTTTTGTCACTGGTGACTTTGTCACCGAATAATGAATTTCAGTAATATTTCTGAAACGATGAATTGCTTGTTTAGTTGCTTCTACAGATCCTAGTTGTTCAGAAAACACCGCCATGTACTTAAATCGTTCGTCTACGATTGATATTCCTGCTTCTACGGTGCAATTATAAATCACTACATCGATGTTATTAAACGCGTTAACTGGATCAGCAAAATCTCTTTCTTTTTCTGCAGAATCTGTATCAGCGTGATAGTATTTCACTCGGTATCCTAAATGCTGTAACAATTTAGCAAGGGCTTCTACAGAATAATTTCCGTGTCGTTTATTCTGTGTGAAGACTACTGCACGATTTCCTTGTTGCAGCGCGTCTAACAATTTTACGTAGTTGTCATGATGAGATTGTTCTACAATAAACCTCTTACCGCAATCTGGTTTATACTCGTTGATGATGAATTTCATGTCCGGACGATTTAAAAATTTCTTGAATAATTCTAGATCATCATTGTTAGCATCTGCGTCTAACACGATTACTCGTTTTGCTGAACAAATCAACCATGTGAGTGTTTCCCAAATCTGTTTTCCACGATTCGATGAGATTATTTGACGAAGAATACCATGCCATTCATCTAACAATATCACATCAGGAATTCCCCTAACTCGTACAATCGATTCAATCTGCGAAATAACCCTTCGATGAGTTCTTGTATCAAAAATAATTCCTCCATGAATTGTTTCATACGATTCTAGATTATAGTCGATGGTGGTTTTTCTAGTGAACGTCTTTCTGTAACTCAAATATAACACAGATTGATCATCTCGTATTGATTTCCATGCCGACGCTGACTTTCCCATCCCACAAGCAGAACCATCCATATAGTCGTCGTTGAGGATGATTTTACATCCTTGGCCATTTTCATGAATAGGTGGCTCACAGTAGGTGTAATCCGGAATTCTTTTTGGAAACTCACCGCTGTGGTCTACTCGGTGATAGTTGTATGATTTCAAGTATTTTTCGTAGAGTGTTTTACTATCATCAATGGCTCTGCCATCAATGGTTTTATCAGAGTCTCTCAATATCATGATTTTATTTTTTGTGGTACGGAAACAACCGATCACGAGTCTATCAGAGTAAACAACAACAAATGCATCGATGGCTTTTCCCTCAATGAATCCGCCAATCTCATTGTATCCGTGTCGTCGTTGACAAATATTGCAAAACGATCCAGCAACCCTTCCCAGTGAAATCATATTGCCGGTTTGATTTGTAATTCCAGTGATTTGATGTGATTGACCAGTTAACGCGATAGAGATTTGATTGAAATCTTCATTGGTCAAATCGTCACCAATGGCAGAGCCATCAATGACAAAGTCACCAACAAAGTCATTTGTTTCATTGTCAGTGACTTTTTCGTAACAAGTCTGTACAGAAATAGGACAGGATAATAACAAACTAGGATATCTAAAATCCGAATCCTTCAGATTTTCAGGATAAATCAATCGTTTATCAATACTATTTGGTTTTGCTGATCTTGTTCCGGGTAATTTGATGCTATGAAGTCCAGCCTGTGTATCAATATTCCATGATGGTCTGTCTCTGGCGATTTTTTTTAATAATTCTCGATGATCATCAAAATCAATCGGAATCGTTTTCAATAAAATGTGATAACCGCCGCTGGTTTCAAAAATTAAAACATCATTGACAGAGTCAATTAAGTCATTGAAATACAATAACAACTCTTCCAACGATGGGTTTTTAGAATCAATATCGATTGTAGGATATCTCAATCGTTGTTTTGGAATTATTTCATTAACCGCGGAACATCCTTGAAATTCTGTTATGTCAGGATCATTCACAAAAACGTAAAATTGTCCCCGTTGTTGAATAATCACTCCAGTGAGTAAATAATCATGTGCCGTTAATAATTCAACCGCGGATTGTTTGCTATGAACGTACCAAGCCTGTCCTAAATTCTTTTGATAATACTCGTCGAGATCGTACCAATCCGTTGGATCTTGAATCGCTCCAACTTTTTCATTATGTGTATGATATGGTATCATTATATATATATATAATTTAAATGTCTAATTAAAATAATATTATTTTATATACAATGCCATCTTGTAAACTCGCTACAAACAAATGCGCATGGATCCCGCAACGAGCAGTGATTCCGTGTGGGAAAAACTCATACGGGAAGTTCTGTGGAACGCATACAATGTTCGCCAAACTCGGTAAATCGGATGGTCCACGACCATGTCGAGGTTGTTCCAAGGGTGTCAGAGGAAAGTATCAATTGTGTATAGACTGCGGAGGACACCAATATCGGTCAATTGTCAATCAAGACATAAAGATGTCCCGGACACCAACAACCATAGAAGATTTTCTTCGTGATAAAACCTCAACAAAGTCAGTTTGATGACTCTATGTTGAGTGCGGAATCGGCACGTTACATTTTATTTTTATATGAAAATCGGCCGTTTCCGCATTTTGAAAAAAAAAACATCAAATACCCTTTGCAATTTTTGCACGATTTCGCTCAGACAGACTATTATACGCGTGAGTATAGATATCAACAACCGGATCAGAGAACCAATTCATCTTGTGCGGGACAATTATCATAACCAAATAGTTCATTATCGGAGTAATCACTAATCATTATACTATTCAGTCAATTTTTTGTTGGAAAAAGTTGTAGGGTTCAGTCAATTTTTTGTTGGAAAAAGTTGTAGGGTTCAGTCAATTTTTTGTTTGAAAAAGTTGTAGGGTTCAGTCAATTTTTTGTTTGAAAAAGTTGTAGGGTTCAATCAATTTTTTGTTTGAAAAAGTTGTAGGGTTCAATCAATTTTTTGTTTGAAAAAGTTGTAGGGTTCAGTCAATTTTTTGTTTGAAAAAGTTGTAGGGTCAGGCACAAAAACACTGACGTGATATAACGTACCAGAACTAAAAAAACTTCTCAATGATGCCATCGATGTTGGTTTTAAAATAATTCATGATACGTGGAAAAAAGCATCATCACAATCACAACTACAAAGAACTATCCTGACACACAATAATGATCCAGATGGTGGCGGTAGGCATATCGCTCCGTTCAACGTGAATATTTCATCGGTGATTGCGCTCAATTTAGTGTGTGATGTTATCGAAGGAAGCTATCAAATTAATCTCGAACGATCAAATCAAGCTCAGCAAGGATATATTCTTTATTCATTTGCACCAACAGCTCCTCCAGGTTTTTTAATAATTGAAAACCCAATTAATCCTGTCTATATGCGATGCCATAATAATTCATTAACGAGAATTAATTTCAAACTCACCGACCAGTCAAATAATCTGATTGATTTACAAGAAGAGGTGTTAGCGATTAGTCTGTTTGTGAAATCCTAAATTGCTTTGCAATTTCAAATGATTTTCATCCTAAAGACTCGATCAAATTATTTATTATTTTTGTTAACCCAGAACTGAAAACTTTAGCAGCAGAGAGGGTGGATGACAACAAGTTGCGACCAAAATTGATTAAAAAATCGTTTTCATTTTTTTAGTTAAAATGATTTCGTATGTAGATTTCAATCAATTTTTTTGTCTGAAAACGTTGTAGGGTTCGCCTTTTTTTGGTTAAAATAAGATTATAAGACGGCTCGTTTTAGGATTTCAATCAAATTTTGTCTAAAAACGTTGTAGGATTCACCCTCTCTGCTGCTGGAAAACAAAACATGGATAATAAAGAACATCATACATTCGATGTGAAATATGTTCATTGTTTTCATTCATTCATCAATTTAATTAAAAGGTAGTATGATATTTATTGTCGACTGACTTCCATATCTCAATTTTAAGGGATGTCCTGTGTTTCTCAGCACACGCTACAAACAATGTTGCCAAGTTGTAACAACTCCAAGTCGAAGGGAAAAAAAGCAGCAGCAAAATATGCTTTGTTCTATCAACAGTTTAAGATGTGTGTTTTGATTTAAAATTCTTTTTTTTGGGGGGGGGGGGGGGGCACCAGACAGATGCCCCCTCCCCCTATTGAAAAAACTAATAAAAAAGTTTCATGTGTGAGTGTGTTCCCCCCGATATGTAGTTTTGTGTTTTTTTAATAAATTCCATTTAATTTAAACCTATCCTTAATTTTTTCCCATCGGGATTATATGATAATAGGAGGATATTTTGGTCCTTAGTGTTTTCCTATGACATTTCCACCCGATCCCAAAGGTCCATCATGGGTGTCTGTCTTTATCTTTTAAAGTTAACCCTGGCTAGGGGTTTTCCTGTATCCTGTGTATGCTATTTGTGTTGTGCTATGTGTATGTTGCTATATGTATTCATATGAATACTGTATGTTTTTGTAAGGATAGCCATTCTTGTCAAATATTTCCCAGTTTTTCTAACCATATAAATACCACTAAACGGTATTTATTTCAATATATATATATTTAAGTTGTATTTAATTACTTTAAAAAATTTTGAATTTGGTACTAAACATGGTGTCTTAGTTTTAATTTAAAATGGTTGAAACCAATCTATTGTTTTAATGTTAGTTCTATTATGTTTCATGTTTGGTAAATTCCTTATTTATATACTAGATCACTTGGATCGAAATGGGATTCGTACAATTTTTTTATTATTGTTTGCACTTCACCCGTCTCGATCTGTTTTGTGATCTTTATTTATTTATTATTAATTCCTTATTCCATTCCAAAAGATTATTTTATATTTCCCTTTAAACGGGCTTTCTGTGTAGATTTTCACAAATCTCCACAGAGTAAACAATTAAATCACCAGTGATTTCATATGATAGCATGCTTTGTTGGGAAAAGAAACAATTCTAAACTATACAGCCTATCTAATCCGTGAGTTGTTTTGATAGTGTATATGTCTCTAGGTGAGCTTTATTCCAAACTCTGTCACGGGCCTGTCCACTTCGCGTAGCGCCATGTGATATAGCCCCGTGCTCTCATTGCTCGTACTTTTCTCCTCCTGAGTTCCCTGAACCCTCCTTATCTAAAATTTTCCCCATAATTTTTTATTGGTCCGCATGCTATCATATTCCTAATTATAAATGAGGTTATTTCTTCTAACAGTATCTTTTGAAATTTGCCATCTAAATATAATATTTGTATATTGCTATATAATTGATTTTGTATAATGTTATTCACAATTTTGTTTCTATCAGTTATATTTGTTAGACATTCTGTCATAACATGTTTTTTGGAAAAAGAAAAGTTTTTGCATAGTGGACATTTTGGCGACACTGCGATCATATGCCGTCGCACTGCTATTTCCCCTGTCAACCATGCATCATGCATGTATTTGAACAAGGTACTTTTCATTTTAATGGATCGAATTTTGACCCAGTTTCCCCATGCCCTATCCCAGTCAATATTTAAGTGTTTTTGTTCTACATAATTTTTTTCCTTATTTATAGTGTTTCGTGCTAGCCATCTGTATGTGCATTTTGTATCAGTATCCCAAAATTCTTTTACATCCCTATATTTAAACAATAAATCTTTTATTGGTCTTAATTTTCTTGGCACATCTAAGATTTTTGTTAATTTATTATTCCTATATATGTCGTTTCTCTGCTTCATAGAGAAACCAAAATAATATATGTAGAGCCCATGCCAAGGTATTTTTGGCTCCGCTTTAATCTTCTTAAATCGATTTAAAATGTTGGTGCATTTAATTAGGGTGGGGTGGGGGAGACCTAGACCTCCCCTCACCCCCTCCCTATATAGTGTATCTTTGGTTGTGTAATGTATTTTAAAAGCCCATAAGTAGTTAATAATCTCGTTATCTATATTTTTTAGTGTTGCATTTTTTATGTCTACTGTTTTTAATTTGTAATTTAAGTGCACATACATATAGTTTTTTGCAACTTGTGCTCGTTCCATTAAGCATATTGGCAATGGTGCCCAGATTGTCAAATTTTTCTTAATACTTTCTTTTATTTCTTTTAAATTGTCTTCCAGTTCATCTTTTCCAAAATTTACGCCTAATGTTTTTATATTATCTTTAATAAGAAGAGCAGGCAGACCATGTTTCTTACCTCTCCAGTCTCCTATTAATAAGATTTCAGTTTTATCAGGATTTATCTTAGATCCTGAAACTTTTCCAAATTTGTCAAATTCCTTTATTAGTTCATTATAGGATTTTCCATCTTGAATAAAGTTTGTGCAATCATCAGCATGTTGTAACATCTTAACTTCTTCTTTAATGTTTGGAACTTTGATTCCTACAATATTTGGGTTATTCCTTACTTTGGTACTTAAGATTTCTATTGCTATTACATATAATAGCATAGATAGTGGGCACCCTTGCCTCACTGATCTTTGAATTTCAAATTTTTCCGTTTTTGCTCCATTTACCTGTACAATCGAGTTTATATCATTATACAGAATTTTGGTCCAATTTTGGAAATTTTCTCCAAATCCAAATTTTTCTAGTGTCTTATATATATAGTTTTGCTCAAGTCGATCAAAGGCTTTTTCTTGGTCAATTAGTACCATAGCACTAGTAGTACCATTTATATTTATATGATCAATTATAGTTTTAATGTTTAAGATGTTATTTTGTATATTTCTTCCTTTTGGCCCACTTGTTTGATTTATATTTATAATTGGGTCAAGACACTTTTTGACCCTTTCCGTTAAAATTTAAAATTCAAAGTTAACCATAGGCAGGGTCATAAAGTGCAATGTCACTCGCGTCAATCATTGTTACATTGTTACAATTCTTCCGAACGTGTGTTTTGCTTGTGGTATTTTTATTTCAAACTTAGCCATAAGCAGGGTTATACAGTGCAAGATCACTCGCGTCATTCTTGAAATATTTTTGTATTTGTTTCCTTTCTAAAAAACGGTAGATCTCATGCTTAAAAAAAATTTCCGTGACACATTGCAGTGCCAAAAATAAAGATAAAGCTCTGATAACTGAATTGTACAAGTTTGTCAACTCAAGATTTTATTTCATCCAACGATTTACTGATTGACTATTTGTAAGGCCATACTAAGGGTGTAGCGTTTGAAAAACAAATTACATGACAAACGAAAATTATGGTGCCTACTGATTAAAATTTTTGAGAGGTATCTTCAAACGGGAACATCTGCCATTAGGATTTCAATCAAACGTATTACGAGAGAGAGAGAGAGAGAGAGAGAGAGAGAGAGAGAGAGAGAGAGAGAGACTACGTTATACCTACTTTTAAAAAGAATCAGGACACTTACGCTTGTTTTTGTGGTATATTTTCCCTGAGAAAAATTCCAAGAAACATATCCCATTTTGAAAATCAATTCAATAGGAAAGTTCCACGATTTAAAATTATCACCAGAGTGAACCGATCATGACAAATACGACTAAAATGTTCTCACAAAATAGTTAATCCAAATACGCTGTGATGTATTTGACTCTAAAATTGACATAATTTCCGTGGGATCGCCCAGGCTACGATTGTTCTTGCTTTAGTTTTACTTCTTTTTTATATAAATAATCTAGTGGTGAAACACGACCTACCGGTATCTCGAAACCAGGTGAAGAGCTACTGAAGTCAATTCGAAGTGAACGCGGTAAGAAAATTAGTCTAGCCAATGAAATTGTTTATGATGAGTGGTGATGCAATGTTTTGTACGAAGGTAGTATGGCAAAATAATAAATACGCTCTCAAGTTGTTCCCATTGCAGTGCAGACTGGAATGTGAACTTAAATCCCTCCGTTGTGTATTGTAACATTTCTTCTTACCACATCAACTACTGAATGGTCACAGTACTCGTACAATATCTTTTTACCACATCAGCTACTGAACGGTCACAGTACTGGTTCGCATTTTGAAACTGACAATTTATTTTTATCTCACTTAAACATTTTGACGTACACACTCACATCAGTATAGTCAAGAGTGGTGCAGTATTAAGTGGCATGGGTTTTTTTTCTTTTTTTTTCTTTTCTTTTCAAACTTGTGAATCTGGGATTTGTACGAATTAACGAAGCAAGTTCAGTGAACCTCAAGGATAAAAACCCAAGTTGTCTGTCTATTGATGTGAATATTTACATCAAAAACAATATAACCTGCAAAACACAAAGATATACGGCAAGCATGATCAGAATGAACACAACAACACCTAACTGTAGTAACAAAGAGATGTTTTTGTTCACGTCCACGTAACTTAGAGTTTCAATCCTCTTTCAAGACAAACTTGGTATCCTTTTGTGAGCGTGAAATTAAAATACTGAAGAAACTTAAGCGCTTTGTTATAGACTATAGTATAGATAATTTCAGCAATAAACTAAACAACGTAAATACCGTTACAACAATGGAAAGCCTGAAATCGTGTATTAAAAAAGAAATGCGTTTAAAAAAATAATTAAAGATAACGATGGCTAAGCATTACAACCGAATTAAAGAAAGGCAATGACATGTGTATATAGTCCTTTCACTCTGATATTGTATGCGGATGTAATCTGCCATGTATTAACAGCTTGTAAAAAGTATACGCAAAGAGAAACTTCAGTTCAAACTGACTTTTTCAGATTTGTTCCTTCT
>JAQISU010000502.1:342500-385000 GCA_029339505.1 Unio delphinus
TAACCACAAACACGGGAAGCAGACAAAGAAGTCAAAGAGCATCTATATTTTACGAAAATGTAAAGCAAACGACTGACGCATTGGTTTCAAAAGACATTTTTTATTCATATAAGAAACAACTAACAAAACAAATTTTTTTTCAACTAACAAATATTTGTTCCAAGAAGCAGTGTACGAACTAGAGTTCAAAGGTAATAAAGTTACCATGTATCCTTTTTTGTAGCCTTGTTTAGTTTCCTTTCCTTCACAGGTGATGATAAGTCATCAATTCGATCCAGACATTTTGCTTGAAACGGTCTGTCAAGTAACTGCTGGTTAGCTTCGTCTCCTTACTCTTGGCCAAGAGAGCTTTGATGCGATCAATTTCTTGAGCAAACATTGGAGGAGAGAAATGATCACGCAAGTCTTTATACCACTGAAGTAACACGTCTTATTCTGGGATGAGACTCCAAGCTTCGTTCAGATAATCGTCCAATTTTTCTTCTTGACTATTCATCATACATTTATCGTGTTGAATTTGACTGGGATGATCGATTTGACATCCGTAACAATCTTTTTTATCATGTCCCTCATTTTATCTTCCACGTGTTTGGCAAAACAGGTGACTAACTGTTGTTCCTGATCTAGCCATTTTACTGCATCATCACTACTTTTTCTTTTTGGTCTTGGGGGTCTGCTTTCTCTGAAACCTCACATTCCATGTCCATGGATTCTCCACTATTCAAAGTGGGACAAGATTTTTCAATAGTGTCTAATAGTCTAAAATGACTTCTTTCAAACTGTGATTTTTATGGTATTATCGAATTCGGCATACAGAATGACATTCACCGTTTCGCTAAGAGCTCTTGCAAACTGAAGTTCCACACGCAGTTGCCCATATTTTATAGGGTGGAAATGTCCCTCGTCGCTGCCTTGGTCTGGAGTGAAATCAAAAGCCCACAACGTGTAAGCTCCTGCCTAATCGTCGTAGGAAATGCCGTGACTGGTGTTGGTTCCTAAATGTCCTGTGGCTTCGTACACTGACAAGTACGACCTCAAGTAAGTCTTCTGGGCAAAATTGGGTTCGAAAGGTTGGGTACACAAAGTTTTGCCACTCAACTTACTTCGAGTTTGGTTACATTACAGTGCTGAAACTGGAAAGGATTGATATTCTAGGCACCATTGACGTCTGCATTGCTGACGATACCAATGAATAAACGTTTGGGTAACTGTCCTTGGAACAGATGATCTTCGATCTTGGATCTTCGGTCCTTGACAATAGTGAAAGTTTTGACTTCCACGCGTCGTATCGGATGCTTGTCTATCGTTCTGCTCAAAGTGTGGCTGATATCATTTCCCACTTTAGTTAACACTTTCACACGACGCACGTATAACCTGGCTTCTTGGATCATGGTTTGTAGTCGTTGGCATCAGCCTTCAAATGGAAAGCAGCACTGCTACGATTCAGTCTCAAGCGAATATCCACTCCGTTCAGCAAATACTTATCTTAAAACTACATGTCCAAATGCAAACGATCGAACAGTTCTAAACTACGTCCTTGCAGAATTTTATTTTGACGTTCGTTAAAACCCACATTGTGAAGATTGGGATTCTCACCGTCAAGTACGGATAAGTTTGTGTCGATAAACTGATCTGCTGTGTCAGGTTTCCATACCACTCAAGCATCCAAATGAGTGTTCTTTGCTTCTTTTCCGTACGTCAAGAGATTTTCGAGGTACGCTCGGTAAGGCTAAGTATCCATACTACTGCTGACCAGTTTGTTATTCATGTACAAATCCATTTCGCTGAACAAGGAATGCATGAAATTGTTAACG
Source organism: Unio delphinus (assembly GCA_029339505.1). Lineage (NCBI taxonomy): Eukaryota > Metazoa > Mollusca > Bivalvia > Unionida > Unionidae > Unio > Unio delphinus. The sequence continues at coordinate 344,315 of JAQISU010000502.1, forward strand.
AGAGCTACTTGGGCATTGGGTTGTCCGTCGATTTAATCACTTTCACTTTCAAATACAAGTAACTGTTATTGAGATTGATGTAATCTTCGGGTTGTCCTTTGATTTCAAACTCAATGGGAGCTGAATCCGTCAAAGAGGAGATGGCATGAAATTCAACCTATTGGGCTTCTTGCATGGTCATCATCGTGGGTGGCATGGCAAAGAGATCTAGTTCCGACTTGGAACAGTCACTAGAATCTTAGATCATCATTTTTTTCTCTCAGTCTCTATGTTTTTTACTTTTAATAATCAAAAATGTCTAAGTCTCGAGCGGTTCTTTTTTTCTTGGTCTTTCTAGCTTTAGAGATATGGAGACGTTTGGAAGGGTGCCTTCGTCGTCGCTTTCTACCCTGTCCTTGCTGTGTCATGAGGGAAGCAGGAATGCCAGACTCGGTACCGTTCAGGGCATTTATAGGACTTTCTCGTCGACCCAAAATTTCTTTACCCGTTTGAAGCAAGACATTTTTGCCTGCTCTCAAAAAAGCTTCTTTGGGGTTTTGTTTGTCAATGAGAACATTATGGAGAAAATCTTTGCTGTGAGTCAATGCGGCATCTTTTAAGGCGTGCAATCCTCGTGTCACCATCGGTTTCAAAACAGGGACCACGGAAAGAAAGGCTGATTTAAACATATCTCCTAAACCATGTCCTCGTTGTCGAGTGACTCCTTGGTACACAGGATACATCACATTTTCAGCTGTTCGAGAATCGTTTTTGAAAATGGAGTTTCACTGTGACTTTCCCTTTGGTAAATGGAATATTTTGTCCTAGTTCTCCTTTTATAGTAATGTTGACACTGTCGAAATGCGACTTGCTGACGGGCAAATAATGAGGATGTACAAATTCACGGTGAACGTGATAGGTATTTCCACCTTCCTCGTCAGCGGTAGTGGTATCCACTTTGAAAGGAATGACACGTAGTAACGGTACAGAGGTGTGACCTACCACGTTGTACTCCACCACATCGGAGTACACAAACATCAAGTTGAGTCCTTGGTTCATTTCGACAGGGAATCGAAAATATTTCGTAAAATCCAAGTTACTGGCTATACCTGGTATTTCTTTTTTCTTGACCATCCTTAAGTCTCCACCTAAAATCTCAAACAATTCAGGACAAAAGCTAATGGCCATCATTTTGTTCTCTGAAAATTTCATCATGAGACGACCAGCCACTTTATTGTACTCAAAGGTAACACTTTTCTAGCTTTGTCCATAGTTTTACCAAACAAATTATTGAACCTGGTAGCAATCGTAGTCACTAAATGTTGACCACTAAAATAATAGCCTGCAGGAATGGTGAACACATGTGTGGACAGGGTTTTAGTTGGTGGTCCATCTGATTTTTTTGTGTCAATGCCAGTGATGGCTCGTTCGTCTAAGACATCTTGCAATTGCTTGTCATACACTTCTACTGTAAAAGTGTTTTGATTTTCGACGATGTTTTTAATTTGTGTCGGGTGTATCATTTCCGCTAAAGCCACTTCCCAATGAGCATCTTGATCCAAATGCATGGTTTGAGGTAATTTAGCCGTGTAACAGCACAACGTGTTGTTAGGAAACACCTCCATGGAACTGTCACTGGGTAACGTTAAGTAAAATTTGTTCATAGTGTGGTTCATAATTCTAATGTTCTTCTGTCCGAGGAGTCACTCGAGGTTAAAGGAGTATCTAACAGAGGATTGTGATTGGAAGGGGGACTGTTAGGAGAATGGCTAACGTTGGATGTAAGACTCCCAATAGTGTTACTGTTGTTCCCGTTGTAAGAGTATTTCAGGGAAGGATTGGGAAGAAGATAACCGATGCAACTGCTGAGTAAAATGGTCCACAATTGTTTCTCTTCTTGTTGCAAACTCAAATTAGCAATGGCTGCACCGATGACACAATACACCATAAAGATTTGGCAGAAAAAGACGATTTGCGTTTTAGGGACACGTTCTCCACACCACACCCACAAGGGTTGCTTTTGTAAATTTTGCAGAGAAAAGCTGGGTGAAGGAGTAGTCACTGTGGTCACTGAAGCTGTATTGAAGGGCATGATGGTCACTTCTTTTTATAGTCGATGACTTGGGCAGCGTCAATCCAAGAATCAAAACTAGGAGGATACCCTTTCCAACGTACTTTGACTTCTTTGACACGACGTTTTCCTACTTTACGAGTTCTTCGTTCGAGAATGCTTTCAATGTCGTACACGTCGTCTTCTTTTTTGGTGACACGTTGTAACTCAGGGAAGTAAAACGTTCCTTTTAATACTTCTCCGCTCATGTCTTCCAATTTATAGACGGTAGGATGACGATCACGTACTCGTCCAGTAACACGAAACAATTCGGTGGTCCAGTTGGGTACTGGCTTTGGTTTCAGTATTTTCGGTGGTGATAAAATGAATGTCACGTTTCTTTAATTCTCGTTGGAAAGCTTGGTTCAGAAATTCGGTGCCTTTGTCGGTTTGCCATCGAAGAGGGTGACGACCACTTTGTTTCAACACCAGTTGCAAAGCTCGTACTAACTCTCCGCTCGATTTGGATGTCAATGGTACGACCCAGGCAAATTTAGAAAAGACGTCGATGACACAAAACAAATATTTGTAGCCGCGATTGTAAGTGGCTAAATGAGAGACATCGGCTAAATCGGCTTGCCATTGATGATCGATGCCTTCCACTTGAGTGCGACTTCTGTGAAATTTTCGTCGAATGGGTTTGTGTAAAGTGTACGTCGCTTGTTCTTGTAACCATCGTTGTACTGCAGCTAAACGGAGCTTTTTCAGGCGAGTTTTGGCAGCACGATACAATTTCTGAATGCCTCCGTAACCTGCAGGGTGAAATGGATCGTAGTAAATGCTGGCTAATAACTTCTCCATGGTTTTGTTAATAAGGTACCCACTCTTCGAGGATATTGCTTTGGGTGGGACGAAATGGGGGTTGTTTGGAAACGGTTTTACGTGTCCGATGTGCCACAGGAGTTGACGTCGAGGGTATTGGTGGTGGTAGTGGAGGTAATGAGATAGCTTCTTTGGTCTTCTTTTTTTTTTCACTTCTGCTTTCCTTTCTTTCTTTTTCACTTCTGTCGAAGAATGAGTGGCCATCATCTTTTTAACCCAAGTTTTGAGTTCTTCTCGTGGTGGAGTGGGAGAAGGGGTTAACAAGGAAGCGACAATCTTACTAGGAATGGGAGTGGTAGTGGGTGTTTGAAAAAGATCATGGGATTCTTCTTCCTTGGGTAATGGTGGGGTGACGTCTGTTTTAACCACTGTAGAGGGTGAGGGTGCCGGGTTATTCATTAGAGCCTTAAAATCGGACAAAGTGGGTTGAGCTGTTTGTTCCACAGCTTTTCGATGAAAGAGTTGCAGTCGTTTCAAGAGTTGACCGTACTTTTGCGATTTTTCGGTTTCGGATAAATCGTGACGATGCATCAAGGATTGCAATTCGTGTTGTAATTGCGACATCTCGTTCAAATCAGGATTGAGTGGTAAATGGGGGATACGTTGTTCTTGCCAACGATGGTATTCCATCCATCGTTTGTAAGGAACTAAAGTCAGTTTTCGTCCTTCCATGGGTTTCCAAAGGTTATGTCTGAGATTGTGGTGCTCCATAGTGTCCTTTTATCTTCTACCCATTCCTTGAGTAAACCCTTGGGACATCCCTTGGGTCATCCCTTGTAGCAAACCTGGTATTATGCCTGTCAACAAAGTAGCAAGAATGGGTAAAAATCCTCCCCGTTGCACCAACATCTTTTTCTTTTGACGGACGGATATTTTCTTTTGGACCATTTGACGAAGAACGTGTCGATGTTTGGCGAAGCATTTTTTCTGGTGTGGAGACAAAGGTATCGTGCCTTTCAAGACATTCAAACAACATTCGCACACGGTATCGATGACATCTTTGGAGGCTGTTTTAATGATTTGTTTTCGCATGAGTGGAGAGATTTTGGACAGAACAGACAACACGTCTCCATGTTTGACTAAACGAGGAGGTAGTACTTTCCTTTTTTTTCCCTTGGGGAGTGAAGAAGAATGTTTTGTGCGAGGTGACATCTTTGCTTGTTCGTTAATCAATTAAACTGACGTCAATGACTTGGAACACACCCTCTTTTATCTTTTTTGTTGCTTGAAATGTGGTATCACATGATTTCTTAAAAAAGATTCAAGTAAAAATCCTCCGCGTTGCACTAACATCTTTTTCTTTTGACGGATTGGTATTTTCTTTTGCGCCCTTTGACGAAGAACGTGTCGCTGTTTGGCTAAACGTCCTTTCCTTTTCTTTCCTTTGTGGGGTGAATAAGAATGTTTTCTGCGAGGTGACATCTTTGCTTGTTCGTTTCACAATACCACTGGTGTTAATGACTTGGTACGCACTCTCTTTTATCTACGTTTTTGAAAACTACCGCTTCGTCAAAAAGGTAACAATGTGTTTCCCAAAATTGTCAAAGGATCCTCCTTTTTGGTGACTCTTCTTTTTCTTTAAAGGACTAAACGTTTGGAGGGAAGGACGTCAATGTTTGGTTTTTAAGCCTTTGGTGAGATGACGAAATTGTCTTTTTCCTTTTCCTTTTTGGGTAGCAGAACGTCGAGGGTTGTGGTGTGTACGTTTTTGAGGGAGCATTCTTGAGTGTTCAGCAGTAGTACAGAAAATATTGATTCCCGTTGTTGTCCTCAAGTCATTTTTATACTGGAATGCGACGCCACTGATTATCTTTGCGTCGTATCAACTTCATGGCAGGTAACACACGTCGTGAAGGGGTTCGTAACGGACTCAATCGGGACAGTTCTTGTTTGGACAAATCTAGTAAACTCTTTAACATGCCAGATCTTTCTTGGACTTTGACTTTGGGGGCAGGTACTTTGTGAGCAGCTGCTACTGACGCTAATGTGGACGAGGGTGTCACCGGTGGACGAGACGTTTTGGGAGACGCAGATTTCCAATGTTACATCAAATTAGGAAAAACGGGTGTCAAATTGGCTTTGGCTGGCATCACTCGCAACGGAGACGTGGAAGCCCCTGAGGCTACTGGCAATGTAGTCCCTACCAAACGTCCTTGTAGATCTTCTCTTACAGGTCGTGGTTGACGAAGGTAAGGTTGCGTCCTGGCCGAAGTGCCTCTTTTGCGGTTGATCGCTTTTTTCTGTGGACTTTTCTTTTTCTGTGCTTTAGTCTTGGTACCCTTGTTCTTTTTCTTTGGGGTTCGTTTGGCTTTTTTTCTTGGAGTGAACTTTGGAAGCATTGGGATCCCATTTTAAAAGGGAACGAATGATGACACCTCCTAGAGAACCACTACCTCCAGGTTTCAATATGATTTGCTTTTTGGTGTGAGTGTCAATGCGAGGATTGGCCAGTTGCGTCAAGGCTACTTTGTTTCTGTCAAAAAAGCGTTTGGTTTGATGTGGAATGTGAATGATGCCTTGCAGTATTTGACGTGCTGTCACCGTAAACCATCGTAAGACTTCTTTGAGACTGGCTTCTAAGACGTGAGCACGTCTTTGTGGATTTTTTTCGCGACTGATGCCGTACAAGGCACGAATCAATTTGATTGGAAGATGAGACTGAAGGGACGTCATGTTGACGATGTATGAGACCAGGTCAAAGTAACCCAAGGTTTTTATAGATTGTTTTAGTGCTTCATAGTGTTATGTCGACGAGGAGGACGTGTACACGACAGGTCCTCCGTCTTGACACCAGTCGTGAAACAAATCGGTACGAAATCGCAAATAATCAGGGGTAGTGGGTTTTAAATCCACGAGTAAATAGGCGTGTGGTGTTTGAGTGGCATCATCGTACGCATGAGTTAGCCAAGGTGTTCCTAACTGTTTGGCTAAAACTTGCACTTGTGATTTATCTCGAGGACTTTTAAACAAGACCACGTAATGAGCATTAAGACTAATGGTACGATGGGCTTTACTTTGTTGAAATAAATTTTGTGTAATGTAAATGACACTGGCATTACGATGATGCCCTTTACGCGTAAACCATAGTTTAATTTCTTCTTCGTCTTCTCCTAACATGTCGTCAAAAATGACCCAATGAGTTTGACTAGGGTCAGACACGATCCCTTCGTCTTCTTTAGGAATGCCTGCTACAAACACAATGGAATCACCTTGACTTTCTTGCAAGAGGCTGTATGCCGATTGCCACTCTTTGTAACACCACACGATGCGTTGAGGTGGACGATCGATCAAATGATGTTTATGTTCGATCAAACGTTTGACAAATTCGGTTTTGCCTGAACCGCTCGGTTCAGCAATTAACATGTTAAAAGGATGACGAAGATACAAGGCTTTCCAACTAGCAGAATCTAAGTGTTCGTCAATGACTTTGAATGTGGAGGAGGAAGGAGTAGTAGAAAGAGTAGAGTGAGCCATAGTCGTGTAGTGGTATGACAGTATTGACACAAAAACAGACAAGACAAGAGGTTTTTATACTTTTTTCAAGACACGTTTATTTGAATGCATGTTTAAATTTGAACAACACGAAAACATAAAAGCCAAATGGATAAATACAGGAATAAAATACCTAGGCAAACGATCAAAGTGGAATATAAACAAGTCACTGTACAACGTGGTTTGGGTAACGAAGGTGTCCTAGAGGTAGTATGTAATGTTCTTATAGTCTCCTCTACAGGGGGTACAGTCACATAGGTGTCTTCTCGAAAGGGTCATTGTGGGGGAATGTCCATGACAGTTCTGTCTTGAACAGAAGGATTGTCTTGGGTGATAGATTCTTTTTCTTTTTCTTCTTCTGGTACTGTTACTAACACAGGATTAAAAGTGACTTTTTTCACACGACGATGAATTTTAGGAACACAACGCTTGGGCATAATGGGATACTTCGTTTGTCCAAGCCTCAAAATCCCAACTTTTCCAGTCACGTAAATCTGTCCAATGAGGGTGTAAATCACAAGCTACACACACATCTTCGTACACTGCTTCCGTACGTAAAAGTTGACGAATCTTTTTTTCTTGGAAAGGTCGAGACGTATCCAGATGAAAGCGTAAGGCTTTGAACAGAATAAGTCTCTCGTGGACATTTAAAGGAACCACCATACTGTCTTATTTTTTTGATAGGTAGTGCTCGTAAAGTGTCCACAAGGAATCGGCAGGTAAACGAAATCCCAGAAAGCAAGTCACTAAAACACACACGACACGTCGACCCCAATTCATAGGGTATAGTTCTTGTAATAAGTGTTCGTAATCTTTCACCGTGTGAATCTTAGGTTGTGGCATGGTCGTTCTCTTTTATACTTCTTTTTTAGGTCGAAGACCTTAAGTGTATATTCTGCACAGAATGATTTAAAATCTTCTCCAAAAGCGAAAGTGATTAATATAACGTGTAATTTCGTCCCACTGCCGTTCAGGGTAACAGTCAAGAAGGATCAAAACATCTTCAGATGTAAACAAACTAAATTCGAATCTGTGGAAGCTAGACTTGATCCAGAGAAATCTGACACGTTCGTTAATTTTGTCACTTTCCTCTTGTGAATTTCACGACACAAAAGTTCTACAGTCACCCCTTGAGATTTTTCTTTAGCAAGGCCCTGCCAAACGTCATTGTAGATCTTCTCTTAAAATTTGTTTGGTGATCCTTGAATATTATGTTTTAAAGAGGGTTTATATACTGGTCTAGGTTTGTCTCCAAGCCAAACTGGTTTGTTCAACGACATGGACCAGTATTGTCACTTTCAATCACTAAGGTCCACTAAAGGTAGGTATTGCCGATTCGGAGACCATCGAGCATGTTCAAGGTAGGCGGAATCTTTCTTTTCCCACTCGTAAATGGACACACTACAACTGAAACACTTGACTTTATCCCCTTCGCCCAAGTGGAAAAATCCGGCTCTGGCTGATTTTTCAGGAGTTGGTCCAGGTAGATATGTTGACCAGTTTTCTTTGAAAGTTTGGAATCAATTTTTAAAGTTAAAATATTCAGGCAAGCGCACAGGGAACGAATATTCGTCTATCACAAGTTCATTTCGATACAGGTACGGTGAAATTACCAGGAGGTTACTTTAAATTGAATGACATCCGTATGATAGTAGCCGCATGGTCTCACGCGGAGATGGCATTGCTTTTGCATCAAGAGTGATTGAGAAGGTACTGTGACGTTAGAAAAAGTACGTACTCCAGAAGTTCGCTTCTCGACTACGATGTCTCATTCTCTCTGTCACTTTTACGTTGTTGCTGACCACGATGTCTAGCAACAACTGTATTTCTTTATTTGATTTTTTAAAAATATAAAATACTAGATCCATTTTTTAAAATAATCTACTCTTATTTGACAGCGGCGACAACGACTTCTACTCTTACCACAGTTGCTACACCTACAAAGGGATCCTTCCCGAGACCAAAGTATGAGACAGCGCAAGCAAGTTGTGAAGTTTAGTGAATCTATATAAACAACAACTGTCAAGCCTGCTATGTTTCAATTCTGTTTGTGATAATGATTTATGATATTTCACATTATCCCGAGTGGAGGTTACAAATCGTACAAAAGTTATATGACTTTAGCTTTTGACACTTACACATACTTCTTTCTATCGTGTGATTAGTAGATTTGTTGGAGTGATTTTGGATAGTAAATGATATGGTTTGTTTTTGGCTACTTCCAAGTGTGTGTGTGTGTGTGTGTGTGTGTGTGTGTGTGTGTGTGTGTGTGTGTGTAGTAAATGGTGCGTTATTGGATAGTAAATAATATGGTTTGTTTTGGCTGCTTCCAAGTGTGTGTGTGGATAGTATAGGGTGTGATTTTGGATAGTATATAACATGGCTTGTTTTGGCTGCTTCCCCGTGTGTGTGGATAGTATAGGGTGTGATTTTGGATAGTAAATAATAGGGTGTGTTTTGGCTGCAACCCCGTGTGTGTGGATAGTATAGGGTGTGATTTTGGATAGTAAATAATATGGTGTGTTTAGGCTGCTTTCCGTGTGTGTGTGTGTGTGTGTGTATGTGTGTGTAGTTAGTAAATGGTGTGTTTGGCTGCTTACCGGTGTGTGGATAGTAAATTGTTTGTTTTCTTTTGGCAGCTTCCCGTGCGTGGATAGTAAATTGTATGTTTTATTTTGGCTACTTTCAGTGTGTGGATGGTAGATGGTGTGATATTGGATAGTAGATTTTGTGGTGTGTTTGGCTGCTTCCCCGTGTGTGCGTGGATAGTATAGGGTGTGTGTTTGGATAGTATATAATATGGTGTGCTTGGCTGCTTCCCGTGTGTGTGTGTGTGTGTGTGTGTGTGTGTGTGTGTGTGTGTAGTTAGTAAATAGTGTGATATTGAATAGTACCTGGTGTGGTGTGTTTTGGCTGCTTCCCGTGTGTGTGTGTGTGGATAGTATAAGGTGTGATTTTGGATAGTATATAATATGGTTTGTTTTGGCTGCGTTCCGTGTGTGTGTGTGTGTATAGTAAAGTGTGTGATTTTGGATAGTAAATAATATGGTGAGTTTGGCTGCTTCCCCGTGTGTGTGTGTGTTTGTGTGTGTGTGTGTGTGTGTGTGTGTGTGTGTGTGTGTGTGTGTGTGTTTGTGTGTGTGTGTGTGTGTGTGTGTGTGTGTGTGTGTGTGTGTGTGTGTGTAGATAGTATATGGTGTGTGTTTGGATAGTATATAACATGGTGTGTGTTTGGATAGTATATAATATGGTGTGTTTTTGGCTGCTTCCCCAGTGTGTGTGTGTGTGTGTGTGTGTGTGTGTGTGTAGATAGTATATGGTGTGTGTTTGGATAGTATATAATATGGTGTGTTTTTGGCTGCTTCCCCAGTGTGTGTGTGTGTGGTTAGTATAAGGTGTGATATTGGATAGTAAATAATATCGTGTTTTTTGGCTGCTTCCCCGTGTGTGTGTGTGTGTGTGTGTGTGTGGATAGTATAGGGTGTGAATGTGGATAGTAAATAATAGGGTTTGTTTTGTCTGCTTCACCGTGTGTGTGGATAGTATAGGGTATGAATTTGGATAGTAAATAATTGGGTGTGTTTTGGCTGCTTCTCCGTGTGTGGTTAGTATAGGGTGTGATTTTGGATAGTAAATAATTGGGTGTGTTTTGGCTACTTCCCCGTGTGTGAGGTTAGTATAGGGTGTAATTTTGGATAGTAAATAATAGGGTTTGTTTTGGCTGCTCACACGTGTGTGTGGTTAGTATAGGGAAAAATTTGGTTAATAAATAATTGGGTTTGTTTTGGTTACTTCCCCGTGTGTGGTTAGTATTTGGTGTGTTTTTGGATAGTAAATAATATGATATATTTTGGCTGCTTTCCGTGTGTGGATGGTAGATGGTGTGATATTGGATAGTAGATTTTGTGGTTTGTTTGGCTGTTTCCCTGTGTGTGTGGATGGTAGATGGTGTGATATTGGTTAGTAAATGATGTGGTTTGTTTTGCCTGCTTACCGGTGTGTGGATAGTAAATAGTATGTTTTGATATGTGTATTTTCCTTGAATAGTGTTTAGGTGTGTTCCCAAAAAATAAAAAGAAGGAACAAATCTGAAAAAGTCAGTTTGAACTGAAGTTTCTCTTTGCGTATACTTTTTACAAGCTGTTAATACATGGCAGATTACATCCGCATACAATATCAGAGTGAAAGGACTATATACACATGTCATTGCCTTTCTTTAATTCGGTTGTAATGCTTAGCCATCGTTATCTTTAATTATTTTTTTAAACGCATTTCTTTTTTAATACACGATTTCAGGCTTTCCATTGTTGTAACGGTATTTATGTTGTTTAGTTTATTGCTGAAATTATATATACTATAGTCTATAACAAAGCGCTTAAGTTTCTTCAGTATTTTAATTTCACGCTCACAAAAGGATACCAAGTTTGTCTTGAAAGAGGATTGAAACTCAAGTTACGCGGACGTGAACAAAAACATCTCTTTGTTACTACAGTTAGGTGTTGTTGTGTTCATTCTAATCATGCTTGCCGTATATCTTTGTGTTTTGCAGGTTATATTGTTTTTGATGTAAATATTCACATCAATAGACAGACAACTTGGGTTTTTATCCTTGAGGTTCACTGAACTTGCTTCGTTAATTCGTACAAATCCCAGATTCACAAGTTTGAAAAGAAAAGAAAAAAAACGAAAAAAAAACCCATGCCACTTAATACTGCACCACTCTTGACTATACTGATGTGAGTGTGTACGTCAAAATGTTTAAGTGAGATAAAAATAAATTGTCAGTTTCAAAATGCGAACCAGTACTGTGACCGTTCAGTAGCTGATGTGGTAAAAAGAAATTGTACGAGTACTGTGACCATTCAGTAGTTGATGTGGTAAGAAGAAATGTTACAATACACAACGGAGGGATTTAAGTTCACATTCCAGTCTGCACTGCAATGGGAACAACTTGAGAGCGTATTTATTATTTTGCCATACTACCTTCGTACAAAACATTGCATCACCACTCATCATAAACAATTTCATTGGCTAGACTAATTTTCTTACCGCGTTCACTTCGAATTGACTTCAGTAGCTCTTCACCTGGTTTCGAGATACCGGTAGGTCGTGTTTCACCACTAGATTATTTATATAAAAAAGAAGTAAAACTAAAGCAAGAACAATCGTAGCCTGGGCGATCCCACGGAAATTATGTCAATTTTAGAGTCAAATACATCACAGCGTATTTGGATTAACTATTTTGTGAGAACATTTTAGTCGTATTTGTCATGATCGGTTCACTCTGGTGATAATTTTAAATCGTGGAACTTTCCTATTGAATTGATTTTCAAAATGGGATATGTTTCTTGGAATTTTTCTCAGGGAAAATATACCACAAAAACAAGCGTAAGTGTCCTGATTCTTTTTAAAAGTAGGTATAACGTAGTCTCTCTCTCTCTCTCTCTCTCTCTCTCTCTCTCTCTCTCTCTCTCTCGTAATACGTTTGATTGAAATCCTAATGGCAGATGTTCCCGTTTGAAGATACCTCTCAAAAATTTTAATCAGTAGGCACCATAATTTTCGTTTGTCATGTAATTTGTTTTTCAAACGCTACACCCTTAGTATGGCCTTACAAATAGTCAATCAGTAAATCGTTGGATGAAATAAAATCTTGAGTTGACAAACTTGTACAATTCAGTTATCAGAGCTTTATCTTTATTTTTGGCACTGCAATGTGTCACGGAAATTTTTTTTAAGCATGAGATCTACCGTTTTTTAGAAAGGAAACAAATACAAAAATATTTCAAGAATGACGTGAGTGATCTTGCACTGTATAACCCTGCTTATGGCTAAGTTTGAAATAAAAATACCACAAGCAAAACACACGTTCGGAAGAATTGTAACAATGTAACAATAATTGACGCGAGTGACATTGCACTTTATGACCCTGCCTATGGTTAACTTTGAATTTTAAATCAAAACACACATCTTAAACTGTTGATAGAACAAAGCATATTTTGCTGCTGCTTTTTTTCCCTTCGACTTGGAGTTGTTACAACTTGGCAACATTGTTTGTAGCGTGTGCTGAGAAACACAGGACATCCCTTAAAATTGAGATATGTTAAGAAGTCAGTCGACAATAAATATCATACTACCTTTTAATTAAATTGATGAATGAATGAAAACAATGAACATATTTCACATCGAATGTATGATGTTCTTTATTATCCATGTTTTGTTTTCCTTTCCTTCCTATAGGAGATTGTGTGATTTTAATTTCCTTCCCTTCTGTTTTGATAGGAGATTGTGTGATTTATTTTCAGGGTCACTCATGCCTCAAAAATATAGTAGCTTTCTTTGCCGCCATTTTTCCTTGTCACTCTAAAATCCCCTATACATATACCAATTATATATCCCATGTTATATTTCCCTTGAGGATAGATAGACCCTCTATGTTCCATTTCCCTTGAGATTAGATAGACCCAAATAGTTTCCCATGTTCCATTTCCCTTGACGCTATACAGACCCACCATGTTCCATTTGCCTTGACGCTATACAGACCCACCATGTTAAATTTCCCTTGACGCTATAGTGCCCCAAGCTGTTTTGACGCCATAGTGCCCCAAGCTGTTTTTGACTGGATTTTCCCTTGACGCTATAAATCTTGACGCCATACGTGCCCAAGCTGTTTTTGACTGGATTTTCCCTTGACGCTACGGTGCCCCCTATAACTACTTTCACTGCAGACATCGTAGCAATATGACTGAATTTTGTTTTAAAACTACGTTAAAAATCCTAATCAATTAATCAAAGTGCTACTGTCAATTCCCGTTCTACCTAAACCGCGTGACTTTCCAGAGATGCGTCTACTTGTACTGTTTAAGGCTTTCTCTTCAGATACAAGTTCATTAATTAATTCATACTTTGAATGATGTCTGTACAAAGGAGATTCCTCTTATTTACCATTATCAGCAACGTTTTCTAAATATAGTAAAAAAAAATAATTATTTCAATATTACACTACTAAGAGCCAGATTTGCTTAAATAATTGCAACTAAGCATTTACAAAACGTTTTGCGGATGTTTTCTCACAGAAAGAAAAAATTAAAAAGTTCCCTTTTTTCTCAATATATTTTCTCTTCGCTTCTTTACATATATATTTTAATTTAATTTTTAACGTTTACTCTACTTAACATTCACTGGAGAGGTAATTACTTTAAAACTGAGTGACATATTTTGTCATATGTGCTATTTTCACAAATAGAATCCCACAAAACAGCTCGATTATATTCTTAAATATTTGACTTGATAAAAATCAACAGTAATATAGAACAAATTCAATGACACCCTTAAAGACGCATGTGTTTTCTGGTTAATCAATGCACGTGCATCCGAATATACCAGTAGGAGTCCCTCACTAAATTTTACCGAAGCCGAGCATGTCTTTTAAATTACACATTTATTGTTCATAAATAAAAACCTTTTGTAAACTCGCTTTATGTATTGTCTTCTACAATATAAGGAAAACTTCCGGTGTATTTTAATGGGAAATGTAACGCTATAATCTCATTCTACAGAGTGGAAGTATTTATACACTAGTAAAGTCATGAAGAACGAAACGTATAGTCTGCAATGCTGAGAGCTTCGTTAGCTATGCGTGATCAGTTTATTCTAGTTTGCGTAGCATCCTGTAATTCCAATTGTACAACACATTTGTACAAATCATTAACCGATATTGTTATATCTCTCACGTTCCTTACTTTTTTTTCTTGTTAATATAGTTAAAATACTTTTATGCGATACATCACTGAAAACAAATTCTAAACCTAACTGGTTAGTGCGCTCGCCTAAGGAAGGTCACTGGTTCGAACCGTGGCTGAGTCACAGCAAAGACGTATAAATAAAACGGTACATGCAGTCGCCTCGCTTGGCGCTTAGCATTAAGAGGTTAGTGTTACGACTGGTCAGACTTGTATCAGGATAATGTGACTGGGTAGGACATGATGTTACATGTCTGCTGCATGATGCCCCAGTGCTAGACATCACTATAAACTGCCACATTGCAGACATCGAAGCGATAGCACTAATACTCTTAAAGCTAAGCTAAAAATCGAAATCACACAAACAACAAATTCTAAGTTATCATTTATTGGATAAAATCTTAATCATTACATTAAACTTGCATGCCAAAAGCAATTAAAGTGACATTGCTCTCACAGAGTTTAATTCCAATAACTTAACGCCATCTTTCTTTGCACTTTTGTCATAAACATTAAGTTCATCTAGAAAGATGCATACATAACATCTAGAAAGATGCATACATAACATACAATTGTATCTGAGACAATATGAAAAGTTGCATTCAAACTATAATATGGCACAATTATCGAATTGTAACAATACCAGAATTTAGTAACTTATTTTTTTTTTTACAAACACAAAGACACCACTGGTGTTTCAATCCCTAACATAACGCTTTGTTCTTATACCAGAAAATTGTTTATATAAATTGAAAACGTTGTGAAGTTCGTACTGGCTATTCTTTAGTGTATAAAATAAACCCACAATTTCTTTATAACAATGCTGAAGAAAACTACACGACTGCTTAGATTTTGAAAGACTTTTATCATTCTATGATTCAGTATTGATTTTTAATGTATTTTGTGCATCAGAGATTTTCCCAGAATGGCCTCTGCCCACATCAAATGAATATGTATTTCTCTCATAGTCCATCCATTTACTCCGCTCTAGATCATTCGTATAAATTGAGCAATCAATCACTAACTTCTCATATTTCTGCAAAAGGGTATTGATATGAAGATTAATTTAAAGATGGAAGCATGTAATTTTCGCTTTGCAAAATCCTCAGAAATCCTGTGAATAATACCTCTATTAAGTTGCACACGTGCTTTTCGCGTTTAGTAAAACCTATCGAGATTTCTCTATATTTTATCTTCTATTTAGAATAATTTGACTCAGTTGTCTAAGATATTTTGGACATCACAAACTACATTGACTGCCAATATTTTCTACACTACATACCATCTCGTTTACATTTCCTTAAAATATGTTGAATGCGTTATCTTTGTGAGAACACTTGCGACATTTTTTAAACGTCTGCCTTGAAATCAGACATCTTGATTTGGTTTTTGCTAGACGATATCCTGATACCGTTTGCTAAATTTAGGACGCACAAACTCAATTCATCAAATAGTGAAATTTTTTACCGCAAATTATTTTTAATTTGAATCTTTTTGATTGCAATCAAATAAAAGCGGTGAATTAGGTAAACATCTAAAAATTGATAAGCTAATTTAGCTTTTATTAATATATATATAAGACACCAAAACCAAATGTAAAAAATCATTACATGTTCACATTATTTTATTTTATCAAGTAATTCAAAATAAATCATAATGTTAATAAAGACTGCAAAATTAAGAATAATTAAAGTAACTGACCTTTGTCCATGGTCTATGATGCCGGACATATCACATTCAATCCCCGACATAATGACAAGGATTCTTAGTTATTCAGGTAAACTGTGAAAGTTTGTAAGGAAGGATAATTTCTTATTTGCACAGGTAATGCTTCCCATATTCAAATCGTGTATGTCAAATAAAACTATTTGATTCATTGCATTCAATCCATCGGGGTTATACATTCGCTAACTGTATAGGTACGAATAGATTTAATGTTCATTTGATAAGGGTACAATCAAATCTAGTATGTACGGATTGAGTCGTGCAAAGAATCGAGGCAATATGTGTTTACCACACCATATTGGAATTTCCCGTGTATATTCATAGCACCGCTTGGGATTAGGTACATTGTGGTCCCTGTTCATTTTCTCAAAGTATAGACGCGTTTTCTTTTTTACCTTCCAGTGGTTCTTTCTCCTGAAAAAATAATGTAGATTCAAAAGATAGCTAGAATGATCAAAATGTGGTGAATGTTTAATTCATTGTTCCCCGACGACAATTTGTCCAATAACTACTTAAATATTTAATTGTTTCCTTCCTCCCAACTTAAATGTATTACTGTGGTGAGACGGGTTGTTATGCAGTCACTACGGTAGATGCTATGGTTGGTGTGGGATGCTCCCAGTATTGTATTTAAATTATTACAGTGGTCCCTCTCGGGCTCGATTTTGGTTGAAAGTTAAATTAGTGAAAGATATATGTAAAGCTCCCAGCCTTCATTCAGCAATGCCGATGGTTAAATGACTGAATATACAAAAAAAGTGAAATCATTGTTTAACAATTTAGTAACAATGCAATAGTCAAGTTCTTCCAATTTCCCACTTAGTCTCTTTACGCCCGATCCTGTGATAGCCTATTGGATCAGTTGATTAGTAGTGTGAGCTAGATTTCCACCTGCCCTTGTATTATACTCATATATGTATTCTTCTCTCCTATTCCTCCAATTCATTCTCCTCTTCCTCGCGACTTTCTCCAAATTTCCTCTCCTCCTCGACTTCTCTATATTCCTCCTCCTCCTTCTACATTTCCTCCTCCTCGACTCCATTTGCCTCTCCACCTCTACTCTCTCCACCGACTACACTTATCAACTCCGACTGCTCTGCTAGTTCCACTTCGGTCTCACTTCTTGGACACTCGGGATTCAACTGAACCGGAAATTGTCCCCCATAAGCTTCTTTACGAAACTTTGTCTTTCCTTAGAATCTCCTCTCTAAGTTTAATCATCGAATTAAGAGTGGCTTCCCGGAGTGACCCTATAATGCTCAGTAAACTGTCTGGGAGTAACAAAATTTTCGCTTTCAATTTAGAAGCTATAATTCGGCTTTAAACAGGTATCACACCCTCTATCTCAATTCCGATTCACTGTCGATGTGACTCAATCCAATCAAACTTAGCGGACAATATCCTTCTCGCTGTCTGCAAACTTGGGTACGGATTTAGAACACGCCAGGTTTAAACTCGCGTGTTCCTCTTATCTTATGACTAAATTGTAATACATAGATGGGAATTCACGCGATCTAACTCATGTTGATTCAAGATACGGGGTCTCCTCTCTGGTCACGGTGAACTTGCATAGAGATTAGTTCTAGCCTGCGACAGTGTTCAGACATCAAACCATGGCATATAATAATACCTTTGTTTATACGTGACTTACTAACTTACCTGGGGCTAGGTAAACACGAGACCGCCTCCCTTCCCCCCCCCCTCCTCGCTTAAGAATGAAATCAGGATTTTATTCCCCCAAAATTGCTCCAAATGCATATGTGTGTTACTACACGCAATAATAGAAAACAAATCATAACGACGCTA
Source organism: Unio delphinus (assembly GCA_029339505.1). NCBI lineage: Eukaryota > Metazoa > Mollusca > Bivalvia > Unionida > Unionidae > Unio > Unio delphinus. The sequence continues at coordinate 361,991 of JAQISU010000502.1, forward strand.
CACGCTGAGTACGGACACGAATATGCACACAACATATGGTTATCTACAGAGCGATCTATGCCATTTCAGCGTTCCTGCTCATGAAATCGGTGCCTAAGTTCTCGGATCCTTTCATGCATCTGATCTGCACCTAGTAGTGCTGTAAGAACAGCAACTATTGCATCAAGCGTCCATTAGACCATTTCTCCTGCGCGAGATAGGCGAGTGGTTGTTTAGTGGTCTGTCTCCAATATGAATTTCCACCTGTATAAGTTCCGCTCGAGCCGCGATATCCCGAACATGAAACGAGGCATTCCCTCTCCGATAAGGAGTAGTTCTCAGCTGCAGACGGTTTCCAGTTGCCGTACGCGATGCGACAACCTCCAGATAGCATGCAGCGTATACTACGACCATTAAAATATACTGATTTTCTTGTGATGACGCGGGTTTTATCTGTCTGATCAAATCCATCGCGACGCGTCGAAATGTTTCATCGATAAGGGGTGAACTCCCCAATAGGGACGAGTCGATGATACAATTTCGGTGCCATTCTCTGACACTTGACACAAGAGAGACAGAACAGCTTAACATCTCATTGGACCCCTGGCCAGTAGAATTCTTTGACAAGACGAGCACACGTCTTGGCAATTCCCATTTGTCCTTCCATGAAACTGTCTTTTGCGAGTTTGAACACTTTACCTCGCTCTTACTTGGCAGGACGACTAGCTTGAAGTGTTCATGTTCTTTCCTGTCGTGGCGATACAAGATCCCCTTCTTGTATACGAATGAAACCGCTCCATTTGTAGTTTTTTTTTTCTCCATTCCACCTGCAGAGTATTTATGCAACTGCGCCAGAGTTGCGTCTTCCTGCTGAAGCTTCCACAATTCGGCCAGATGTAATCGTGACAATTACACAAGTTACTTTTTCCAAATACTAGTATATATGTTATAATTATGTGCTTGCGAAGCAGTTACACCAGACAGACGACATCTTACAATTTATACAGAGAGACTTCGTTTATATTAATTTTAGCTATGAATAAGGTACCTTCTTATCACAGTTTGTTTAATTGTTTAATGTTTACCAATTTCTACTAAGCGAAAAATAAAATGCAAGAGCGTGTTTTAAAATATGTGGATGGTGATTAGTTATGCATGTAGCTTAAATTTTTACTTAAGGAATTCAAAAATTGTAACCTTCAAAGTCCACAGATTTCGTGTTTTGGCTCTTGAGAATTCTGAATAGGCTTTTACCCAAATGTTTTGATGATATTTTAAAGATAATAAATACATCTTTGATTTAAATAATTTTACGTCCCAAAAATTAAAACCTCAACACATGGCAAAATACATGTTTGATATTACGCTGCCATTCCATGGTAATCACTTTAGAGAACAATCATATTTCATTAATGTAGATCATTCAATTCATCCTTTGATATTAAAGACTGCAAATGTAATATCTTCATACAACACCCGCGCGCGCGCACTCATTCACACTGTCCTTAACTCTCCTGCCATGACGACGACTGCTACTATCTGTGTTATGGTTTTGTTGTATCTGTCCTTGTCTTGTGTACTATCAAGATCGGTGATGTTATCTCCTTTTCTAGGCCAGGGATGATTTTGAATCTCCGCATGATTTTGTCTTAAATTGGTGTTTGTACGTTTAATTAAATTCGAATGTGTACCTACACATGTTAGCAAGACATCTGTATTACACTTCAAATTATCCTTTCCTATGGTTGTTAGTTTACCAAATACATAGTCCACGTTTTTCAATTACTGTCTTTAATATGTTCTGCTTACTTAAATTTTAAGTTACGTGCTTTTCGTTTTGTATGTAATATGATGAGTTTGTATTTCTTACAATCGTGTTTGATTTAATTAATGTTTTTATTTTTTTCTGTTTTGTTCGATAAAGGCTCATTAGTGCTTATATTGCATTGATTTCTTAGATCGGGGGTACCAAACACAATCCATCCTGAGGGCCGCATAAGGACATTTTTGATGGCTCAAAGGCCGCACCACCTTTGTTATTTAGCACGACACCTTGTGAGGCCAATCATTTTGAGGGCTACATGATACGGCTTGTATGGACGCATGCGGCGCGCCGGCCGTCTGTTTGGGACCCCTGTTTTAGGTCATTTCAATTATAAATAAATTAGACATTATTTTATCAAATGTTATTCGTTTTATATATAATACAAGAAATTGTTATCAGTGTTTTATGAGAATGACTTCCGCCAACTTGCAAACATTGTCTCATCACTATAGAGCATTCGATGTATATCACCGGTATGGTGGCATTTTTCACACTTAGCTATCTCGTTCCAATACCTAAGTAGTCTTAAATATAATAATAAGATATTTGTTCCTGATCCGTTTACATATTTCAGCCATTATGCTTCTTGTTGAAGGGGATATTTAAGCTAACTTTGATTTAAATTACAAAGTCGTTTTAGCAGGAAGCGTGACTTATTTATATCTTGCTTCTATCATTTTGCGACTTTGTATTGTTTACCTCTAACTTATGTGTCACTGACACGTACAAAACATTGTACAGAACTGAAAGGAAATTAGAAAATCCAAGCGCCCTTTTTTCTATATTATGCAATTGTGCAAATGACGTTGAACAGAGAAAAGTCTTTGTCATGAAACTGCTGTATTATATATAATAAGAAATATAATAAGAACAAAAAATGAATGCATCTACTTGATACGACTGCATATCGCTAGAGATCCGTTCAGAGAATTTGCCAATTTACCAATATTTGTTACTCTCTTCTTCGTACAGAGAATACTAATACAACGTATATAAGTATTAGCATTTTGACCGAGCTGGCACTTAAATAGTCTTGATACGATTATATACTGAAAATGGAACTCAAGTCAGAGTTAAGTTTTCTATAGTGAAATTTATACATCTGAAACATTGAGGACAGTCCCATATTATATTTGTATGTCCTCTGCATTTACCCATTGCTTGTGTACTGAGAAAGAAAGAAGACGATAACATATGTTGTCCTCTGTAGAATATACGTGTATTAATGCCCGAAAGTGTAGCCATTACATGAAGGACTTGAAACTGAACGTATCATTCATTGTACGAATGATGCCATGCTCCTCCTCCTCCTCCACAGCAACAACAGTTACAACGATACTATTGTCTGCCAACGAGAACAAAACAGAATATTCACAACAACTACTACTTCAACTACTACAACCTTGCGATATGCTTAATAGACGGGTTTCATAATCGCCGATAAGCCACGGTAAAACATGCATTGCATTAATTCGCGGATGAAAAGCAATGTTTACGTGTATGTCTCAAGTATATGTACCATAGAGAATGTGAGGGGGTGGGGGGCTACTATATGGGGACAGCCTACTTTATACTTTCAATGGAGATTAAATGTCCTACTTTCAAGAAAAGAAAATAACTTGTAAAATCGGATGAAAGATAAACACAATCAAAGCAGATTAAATTACTGGTACAAACTAACAACAACTTACAGTTGTATTATGTCTTGATTCTACGACCATCCCATACATGATGCCACATGTGTATGCCACTTGCGGGTTACAAACAAAAATTACCTGTACTTTAAAGTTGTCAATTGCATCAGATAATCTCCGTAAGCTATTATCTTATTGTTTTTTTAAAAAAAACACTATTATTATCATATGTTTTTAATGAGCTCATACGAATACTGTCGAAGAAAAGATCAATCACGATTGCTCTAAAACACTGAGAATTTTTATCTCTTTATTTAATGAAGAACACATATCAATTAAAGTGAAATTAATAAGAAAATAATGGAATAAAAGTTTTTCAAATAAAAAGCAATTGCCTCAAAGTATCATGAGGAATTCAAATCGCTCACAGACCTTGGGACTGAAGTTTTGAATGAACACGAGTGTGGTACACCCACATCACCCACCCCGATTGACACTCGTAGTAATTTCATCCTATTCATATTGGTAAACAAAGTAAAATATACTGTGAATATACTAACTACAAAGTATATATTAAAATGATATATAAGTGAAAGAAAGAAAGAAAGAAAGAAAGAAAGAAAGAAAGAAAGAAAGAAAGAAAGAAAGAAAGAAAGAAAGATACAATGACGTGTTGAGAATGGGAGGTGAGATTTTGACGTGCGGGAGGGAAAACGTGTGGTATGAATATACATAAAGAATATGCAGTACGGTAAAATAAATTATAGCATCTAAATTTTGCGACGCACTACTGCCATACAGTTGTTTTGCGCCTTTTGTCTCGGCAATCGCATAGCCAAGACTAGTAAGGCTGGATACGAAGAACAGAGCAAATATAATTAGATTGATTCAATGACGTTTCGTCCAAGACAATACTTTGTCAGAAAGGATATTTCATTAAATTCTTGAAATTTGGTCTACATCAGCAACCATACTACAAATGACTGCACAAGTGATGTAAAGGTAAACTCTGACGAGATCTTCGATAATGCAATGAGCATTTAAGCCATGACAACATTCAAAGGGGTCGAATTGTTTTTAGTGGAGTTGTCTTGTACCAATATTTTACTAATGATGGACTGGCAACAAGACACAATTTCTTACAATTATCAATAGCGAGATAACTATTAGTTACCCGTCTAGCTAGCTTGCCTAGAGATAAAACGGAAAAAGCATGTCAAATAACCGCACAGGACGTCAGTGAAATTTTAATATTAAAATTGGTCAAAACAATGTTCTACCATATTGTTGTCCATTTTTATTCTGTTTTCTTTGACTGGCATATGTTGCACTAAATGCCAATAAATCTCAAATTATATTTCTACAGTTTGTACAAAATTGTTGAGATAATAGTTTTACTTATCTTTAAAGTCGTATGTAAAACGACAATAGTAACAACTCCATTATCAATAAAGTGTATTTTTCCGTTGCTTTTACCTGCACACTATATTTTGCAGCTCAAATGATAAATTAAAAATTACATATTTGTGTAAGACATACATGTGTTAGTTATTTGTTTAATTTCTACCTTTCTGAAAGACTTCTACTATGAATTAGTAAAACATCGCACAGTATAATATCCGTAAGTATATACTGAAAACAACTAGACTGATCAATACTTTGTACTTTGGATTTCCCATTTCTCCATGATCTTAATGCGTTTATAATATTTGATCGTAATGCATATTCCTAAACCTTTCAGAATATTTTTTTTTTTGCAAATCACTAAAATTATCTGTGATGGTGTGCTGCTGAAACCATTTTTGAAAGGAACGAAGCACAGAATTATTTATTGATAATATTCTTACCATAATAAATAAATCACATTTGATTTTCCTAAGATCCCTGATTCTGTAAAGTGTAGAGAAGGAATAATCGGAATAACCGTAAAATTTAAATAGTCCATTTCATGAACTTATGTGACCTGTACAAAGCAAACCCTCCCTCCAGCCATGCACCCACCCAGTCACTTATACACAAGATAACGTAAAAATGAGCTTAAAAAAATTATTACCGATATAGCTATCTACACCCCTAATTCTTTTACATTGTATGTATATCTACACTCTTTCCAGGAGAAAAAAAAGAAAACCTTACAAAGTATAGCAAAAATTATTTGAAAAATTCGGTCATTTAATAGCCTCCATTGAGACCATAGTAGCTAACTTGTGGCCATATATATTGATTTCATCTTTAAAGAAAACAAAAATATATGGTATATGCGTCCAGAAATCTATGAATCAAAAGTACGTGCGTTTGTCTTCTTCAAAAAATATTTTGTTGTCGTATTCTTATTAAGATTCGGTGTCATTCGACCACCCGAGAGTAGAAAATAAGTGGAGCTGGGAAGTGTTCAGTCGGAATTAATGCAGATCTGACTACCAGATAATATTACCCATTTGGGCCTGAAATAAATAAATAAATAAATAAATAAATAAATAAATAAATAAATAAATAAATAAATAAATAAATTAAAAAGGTAAGTAAGTAAATAAATAAATACATATATAAATAAATAAAAAGTAAGTAAGTAAATAAGTTATAAAATAAATAAATAAATAAATAAATAAATAAATAAATAAATAAATAAAGTAAGTACGTAAGTAAGTAAGTAAGTAAGTAAGTAAGTAAGTAAGTAAGTAGGTAAGTAAACAAACAATCAATCAAGTAATAGGCACCAACAATTTTTGTTCAGATGTTTAGTGTCATAATAGGGCAAGCTATCGGATTAAGAAGATTAGGTGCTCCGATAGCACGCGCATCTTTGGCGCGTGGATTGTAGACGATAATTGAACTGTTCAAAGAGTTGGGTGTCAGTAAAACTTGTGATTTGATTGGCTGACCGCTGACACTCAAATTGAGTCGCTCATCTGACAGTTCGTGAGTAGTATTCAACGTGTAATAAAAGTGAATTGTATGTTGTTCTCCATGTCATATTTCTACGGGACAGATATTGAGCAAATTATGTTACAGTATTTAAACTGTAGTTGTTAATCGGCATCGATTCTCATTTTGGGATTGGAATTGAAAGAGCAAACACGTCTACAAAAGAACACAATTGGATTATTCACTAGGCAAAAACCACAACTAGTTTTAATTTTGTACAAGACAATGATTGACATGGAATTCCAAAGCAGCCCCTACTCACATGTATTGGAAAACAAGTATTCTATCGACATGACAAAGGTAAGATTAGTTTATATATTGTAACATATTTATAATACATAAATATGATACCTTTGATAACTTGTGGTTTTTTTAAATAATCAATTTACATCATACAGTTATTATTATTATTATTATTATTATTATTATTATTATTACTATTATTATTATTATTATTATTATTAGTGTTGTTAGTATAATTGTATTGTATTTGTTGTTATAGCTGTAGTAACAGCAGCAGTTTTCGTTGTAGTTTCAGTAATATGTATTGTCTTATTTTCAACCTTTTTGTGTATGTCGTGTAAATGTTATTATTAATTTAGATAATTAACTCTTCTTTAGTAAAGTTGGCGTCACCATCTAATGGATGATTATCATCAATATGATTATCATCAATCAATATCATTGCAACAGTGTTGTTGGTAGAATAACTACACCATTGACAGGCCTTTAGTTTTTTTTTTATTGGTATCCAATTCCTAAACTATTATACTATTTTTTCAAATGTTACTTATTGATTCGAAACTTGTAACTCTATACTGTTTAATTCTCAAAATCTTCAATTGAATAAAAAAAATTGCTTAAAATTGAAATTTAGAAAACAGGCATGGCTCGTCGTTAGTTGTTTTGTAGCATCAGGCCTGATGTTAAGTTGTTTATGTTTTGATTCGCATGTTGGAAATGAAACCGCGGTTTCCTATTTTGCTGATGAATTTACGTTTAAAATAAAATCGTTGCTTATCAGTCTTATTCGATTGGTATAACTGATAAAAACTATTAGAAAATAAAGAAAGATGTCAACCCGACGTACGGTTCATCTTTCAAATGTCTCCCACCCACAATCAACGTATCACTGTATTTGAATATGAAACAATACAGCATCGCTAAAACGCAGCTTGTCAATACAGCATTCTTCTTTTTATTCGTCTATATGTTTGTCCTTCGACATAATATTTCGAAAGTAAAATTGCAATCATTTCCGTCCAATTACATTTAAAAGACAAGATTGGAAATTAATAAATTACTTGTAAAACTAATAACCTGGAATCAATATTTACGATTCCTTTTAAAAAGCAATACAAAGCGTTGATGTGTTTGTGTCAGTGTGTGCATATTGATATTTTCGTATTTATTCAAAATTAATTGGTTGTCTTTGAATTATAATTCTGAAGCTGTAGAATAACTTGTTACTTTGTTTTACTTAACTTGTAATCCCTTAACTTCAAAGAACTTCGAAAAGATTGAGTTTCTATTCTAAATTTTCAGTTTTTGAAAACATCATTCTAAAATCTAGTCTACATTTAGATTTAAATTTGTCATAATTTTGTACTTTTTTCTATTTAGTAATCTTGTTCCGTTAATTTAATGTTTTAATTGCCTTCTAATTCTTTCTTTCATTCATTCTTTCTTTATTCCTTCGTTCTTTTCATTCTTCCTTCCTTCCTTTCATTCTTTCTTCCTTCCTTTCATTGTTCCTTTCTTCCTTCCTTTCATTCTTCCTTTCTTCCTTTCATTCTTTCTTTCTTAATTTCTGCTTGTTTGTTTACCTCTTACAGCGTATTTATTTTCGATTGACTTTGTTAATTGCACAATCTAGATATTTTGTTTACATTTTAGTTTACTCTGATGTTTCAATACAACGGTGTGACTTTTCCTGTAAATTCATCATTATTATGATCTTGTTTAGCCATGTCCTTGTTGTTATGTTACATTATATGTGTTATTGATGTATGTAACATGATGATACATATAACATTTTTAGGTAGATTTAAACATTGACCGATAATTGACATTAAAACCAAGATAAAACATTGGGGAGGGGGGGGGGGGTCGGAGAAAAAATAATATGTAGAAGTGCATGATGTTGCCGTCGTCCTAACGTCAATTCAGTGTAAAAATACTTTTATTTTTATTTTCGGTTCAAGTGTTGTCATGCTGAATAGCAAGATGATAATAATTATCAAGTAATAACTCCTTTCCCAAATCGCCCATGATACTTCCAGGAAACTTACAATTGCGATAAGTATCAACCGATTATTCATTTCTTCAACTCTTCTTGAGAAATTCAAGCGGACCTCTTAATCGGACGAGGTATACACAAACATGTGTATTTTGTTTATTTAGAGTTACACACACACACACACACACACACACACACTGAAGAGACAGACAGACAGATGCCCTATCCATTAGACAGAAGTCTTTCTGATGAAAAGCTTAAAGGTTTCTTCCCACTGGTCCAATAAAAGTAGACATGGCAAAATTTCACGATCTACACAATTGCACCTGTTATATTTTCTATCGCGAGGGCAATTACATGTGATTTAAAACGTTACAAAATTTAAGCATAATTTGAATGTAAGTTTAATAAAATTTAGGAAATAAGCTTATCAATTTTATCAAAACAATACCAGGTCCGCTAAAAGTTCATAAAGTAATTCTTTGTACACTGAAATGAAAGTGTCTTCTCTTCTATTCGTCTACAGTAACAGTAAAGAAAACAACAAAAAGCAAGGTATATGCTTGTTTCATTTTATTTATTTTTTTTAAGTTTTTCTACGTAAAAATGGTACCATGATTCTTGGATTATTTAACAATTTTGGTTTTAGTCTTGTTTTACATTTTTACTCCTCTGCAATTACTCCTGGAGCAGGGATACAAGATCAATGCAAAAACAAGTTCGACAGATTTAGGGTTTTAACGTCGTATTGGCAGAATTTAGTGACATTTGGTCTCTTTCGCCGGATTCTTTTAAAGCACTTAGTTACATCTGGATGACAGGTTAATAGAAAGACTGAAGAGTTAAGTACGGTTTAGCTAACCTCTTAGCGCTTTCCTTTATTGCTTTTCAGCACGGAAATGCCGGAAAGTGAGTTTCATTGAGAGAGAGAGAGAGAGAGAGAGAGAGAGAGAGAGAGAGAGAGAGAGAGAGAGAGAGAGAGAGAGAGAGAGAGAGAGAGAGAGAGAGAGATGGATGGATGTCATTCTTTTATTTGAACAGTTAGTTGCTTATTATTGTGTTTCTGGAACAATTGATCAGTGGTCTGACAATGGGTATGTATTTTCCACCATTGTGTTTCAGAGAGACCATGTATTCGATGAACATTTTTGAATTCTTATTGGTCGACATGACCTAAATTTCTATAATAATAATAATGTACATAAACACAATGTTTCGTAATTCCGTCTCGTTGTGTTATGAATATATTTTTACACATTGGTGGTAATCAAGCGAACAAAAAGGAAACCTTTAGTAACTGACCAATTTTATTTTAGTACATTGTAGGGAGTCCACCTTGGTAGATTATCGATATGGTGACCACCCTAATGTCCGTGCAATTACGTCCATCAATACGTTATTTGTTTCGTTTTGCCTATATTTCACTTCCACTGTATTTCCTCTCTTCGAATTTACAAAAAAAGCTTCAGTTGAATCTATCTTTATCAAACGAAACGAAATTCAATCTCCACTGATATATCTTTTTAAAGATGTCAATCTAGATAAAGAAGCTTTTATCGCTAAAATCGCTCCACACATTAAAAGATTTGTTTTTTTAAAAATAAAATCTGTTCTAGATGTGTCGTGGTGTTATATAAATTCATTTATTCGTTACTATTGTTATATTTTGTATTTTTTTTTAAAAATCCACTCTTCTTTCAAAACGCGATGTTCCTTTCGCTTGCATATCGCGTGCTTAATGATCAAAATTTAGTCCGATTATCTCAAATACTATTTAGGGACCAAATGTGATTTGTAGTTGCATCCTATATACATAAAAATTGGGAAAAGAAATGGCGCAAAGCACGTTTATCCAATTCTGCTAAGCGTAACTTCCTTTTAATTCTTTTCAGACACGTCGAAAACGACTTAAGTCTATTGGACTCCCGTCAATATCTTATAAAACGCGATTTTGCAAGATTCTGATCTTTGAAAAGGAAGTAATTTTGCCTTTCACGAAATCTCGTGACTCACGTAAGAAGTAAAACGGAAGTCGCATATTGCGGTAGTCCTTCCCTAGCGCGTGCGACTTTTGTCGTTGTTGTAAGGTCGATTTCAATGCGCTTCCGTGATCTGGGACCACGTGCTAGTGGCACAGTGGATTCCATTTTGAATCGCGCACGCCCGTCATTTTGATCCATTAAATGCACAATATTTACACACGTGAAATGTATTTCTACGGAAACGCATTACTTCTCTTCTTTTGATCTGGTGGGGCATTCACTTTGTATTTCTTCCCAGTCCTTTTAAATGTTACTTGTAAAAGACGCTCAACGTCCGTCCATTAAGAACATCTGATGTGAAGTCTTTACAGACATCTCTAAGCAGCTTCCCATCACACGAAACTTGGATAGTGTTTTTCGTTTTCTAAATGCTTTCTACATATCCCTTCTACTTACAGCGAAATAGCTTTAATCTGCTGGTTAAGAGCTAAATCTAGTATAGTCACGATTTACAGACATATAGTTAGCAGTGGAGTGAGTTTCTTGCATTGACGCAAATGCTTTGTTTATTTAAGAACTACAAAAAGGGTACAATTTACACAATTGTAACACGAAACAACAATTTTCCCCTAATTTATCAATAGGCAATACAAATGGGACAGCTTATTACTACAAAGTTTAGTATCAGATTCAGATGGTTTTAATTTTAGAGAAAAAATAAACAAAGCGGATTTTATATTCTGGTAGATTTTCGTAAAGGAAAAACAAGCGAATGATATCCTTTGGAAATATAACATGCAGTTTATTTGACCGTGTCTGAATTATCACAACCTTGTTTAAGTGCCCAGATGTTCAGATGTTTGCAGACAACGGGGTACTGAATAGCGAGAACATCGTATTCGCGACTTGTGAAGGCGACTAATTGGTTCGCAGTTGGATACGGCATACCGTAGACTTTCACATAAATATCCCAGTCAGTTGATTGTTTTGCATATACATGTATTTAAAAAGCATACAGAGACACGGTATTAGAATTTTAAACACGTATCATCAGGAAATAGATCAAAGACAAAAGGCATACATTATTAGCACGGGTAACATTAGAAAATAACAAAATGGTCCTTACTTCCGTAGCCGATTATCTATTCCTGTCTGAAATATTTTGTAGGAGCTCTTACAGGTATTTAAAAAGCAATTATTAAATTATGATGTGTATGTCTCTCTTAATTTTAAGATTATTTTTTATAAGTCTTTTTTAAAACGAAGCAGATCAATTGATGAATCGGGAGTTTTGAACTTGAAATAAATAAGTAAAGAAGTATACTTAATAAAAGACTGATAGAATGCTTTCGTAGGAAGTTTTGTCAATAATTGAATGCCATTTTTTGGCTCGTTCCAAAAATGTTGGTATAAATCCAAGAATCCACTAACCAATTATACGCTACTCAGCCCGAGGTCAGATTACAGAATTATACGGCGTTTAGTCAAAGTGCACCCATTGTGTTGCCGTAACAATAAAACAGTAGCAAGGGCGTCGACATGCTTTCAGGCTATTGTATTCGCCTTTGTCGAAAGACTTTTATCATGTAGCCTTTTGTGAAAGGTGTCAACGTAACTGTTAAGTGTTGCCTCGAAAGATTGTTTTCAAGGCTTTGAATGGTTGTGGCAATTTCGCACCTACTACAGATGACTTGGTCTTATCGCGCTTAGTGTCATAAAAAACAAAATAGCTAGAGAAACAACTACAGTACTCAGGTTTAAATATCTTCAAAACGTTTCGGATACTAATTAGTATCATGATACATTTCCTTTAGTATTTTTTTTCCACGGCACCTTGGCGAAAGTGAGCGCAGTTAATCTAGTCATGTGTATCATGGTTTTATTCACCAATTGACTGGTGTTCCGTTATTCGCTGTACAATTTAAAAAACATTTGCACTCGGTTTACTATGATTTACTTTTACCATATTAGGATATTGGTATGAACCGGTATCACAAGCGCAATACACTTTTTAATGAAATATAGTTTCAACCAATAATAGCAACAATTTATCGCCTATTCATTTTTGTGCGTACAGTTTTCTTTAAAATGCAAATGTCTATCTATCTATCTATATATCTATCTATCTATCTATCTATCTATCTATCTATCTATCTATCTATCTATCTATCTATATATCTATCTATCTATCTATCTATCTAGCTAGCTAGCTAGCTAGCTAGCTAGCTAGCTAATTAAAACACGTTCTCGTCTCGTACTAATTGTTTTTTGCTTGGATATGTATTCGTCCCTATAATAACATAAATTAGAAAATATACGTATATCTGTGTTGTGTAGTTTTCGTAGCTAGCTGTGTCATGTCTTTCACACCGATTGCTGCTGGGCATCAATGTTTTCTTTCAGTTGAATTAGTATAAATTATCATATTGTCAAGTGAAATAGAAAATGGAGCACAGTTGTATACTACCTCAGGAGTTTGTCAGTTTAATTTTCCAAGTATGGGTGTTTTAGAATCTAACGGTATATGATAGATTAAGGCAGTTTAAACAATGTTTACAATTAATAAGACCACCACACAAATAAAACAATATCAACGACGATAGTAACGATGACGCTGATGTTAATTGTGATATAATAATAATAATAATAATTATAATAATAATAATAATAATAATAATAATAATAATAATATTATTATTATTATTATTATTATTATTATTATAAATAATATAAATAATAATAATAATAATAAAAATAATATCAATAATAATATAAATAATATCAATAATAATAATAATGATGATACTACTACTACTAATAATAATAATATAATAATAATCCTGATAATAATATAGCTATAAATAAATAAATATTAGCAATAATAATAATAATAATAATAATAATAATAATAATAATAATAATAATAATAATAGCAATGTTTATCATAAATAATAAATAAATAATAGCAATACTTGGAATAATAATAATATTAATTCGTATGAAATTAATACCATTGCTGATAATAGTAAAAATGACTGATGTAAAGATGATTGATTATGAAAGTGTATGGCATATTTATTTATTCGTAGTATAGTTTTTTTTGCTATTATAAAAATATGACGACACTACTTGGTATTATGAAACTTATTTGTTAATTGGACAGTTAGTGCGTTGCTGTTTCTTTATATTACACAAAGTTAGATAATAGCTAGTTAGATAATAGAATTTAAATGCTTACAATAATTTCGAACGGATTCCTAAATAAAATTACATTAAAAAAAGATATGAAAGATTAACCGATTTAGCCTGTTTATTGCAATTATACTTATTTGTACAACACATTTGCTTTTATCGATACTTATTCTTGTTTTGCAGGGTGAAGGTGATATTTGTTCTGGTTGTGGAGTAAGAATAACAGAGCGGTTTCTCCTGCGCGTGAATGAGCAATCTTGGCACGTGCAATGTTTGCGCTGCTGCGTATGTCAGAGCAGTCTTGAGAGTCAGAACACGTGCTACATCAAAGAGGACAACTTTTATTGCAAAATAGATTATCATAGGTAACTATTTTTTTTACTTTATTATTCCAAACGTGTGCGTGTATGAACGAGAAACTTTACATCTAAATTCGTTTTTTTTTTTTCACAATGACGTTGGACATTTGTATTAAACAATTTATCCTGATATTGACTCGTATGTTGTAACAAGATAACCGGGTTGGATTTCGGATTTACAACAGAACACTGTTGATAGTGATACAAATACAGCGTTTAATGATGAATGGCTTGAATGAGAAAAGAATTATTATTAATACGTGTGTTTATAAGATTAAAATATTGGATAAATTAACATAATCCGCACGAGCCTAATAATTTAATAAATGAAAATACAAATAAAAGACCATACATTACACTCAAATAGTGAAAAGTTAGGCATTTTAATCAAATAGAAAAATTATGAAAACAAAGTACAGATATCATGCAAACATCTTTCCGATCCTAAAACACTGGTTATTACAAACCCCATAATTAGCTTACGGCTAAAAGATAACACGTATGGAGTTACACGCTCCTTCACCAGCACACTTGGCTACCAGTCGCACTAGTCAATCAAGCATTCATTATTCCATGTAGTCGCTGACCACCACTAAATTCCTTGGTCAATCAAGCAATCAGCGCCCATCAATCTGTCAGAAACGCCCAACCTTATTATAAGATAAGCTGTACAGATTACATTAAAAACGTTTTCAAAAATGCAAATTTACATTGCTTATATAAATCTCTTGCTCAGTCAAAAACAAGATAGAAAATATTTACATTATATTATGTAAGCCGATCCTACATATAAAATATACACAAATAAGCTTAGCAGTACATAAGAAATTAATAAATAACTCGCATACCTCTACAGCTGAAGATGTGCAAGACCTTAAGTAGACCGCTCACTAACAAGACGTTCCGTAATGTAAAGATTTAGTTTTACGGCGAGGCATTTATACACTGACGATGTAGACATACATAGTCTGTGTGCTGGAAGTTTTCGGTTATTCCCACCGAAAGCACTTCGCACATACGACATGTATGAAACGAGCTCGCTGTTTTGAAATATTGTACAATATAGATAAATCACCCTCTGGTATCGTTGCACACAAAGAAAAACGAAACCCAAGTAAATGTAATTAATAAATAAAGGGATTTATTTGCCAAATTTGACATTTTAGCTTAATTAGTCTTCTATAATCTTGCCTCATATCTATTGTGAAAGAAGCTTTCAAGATTTATTTGTTTCAAACTCTCACGGACGCATATGGTTTTAGATCATTTTTGAGAAATTGTAAATTATACAATGGTTTACATATTTAATTTTAAAAATGATGGTGTTACACATGTAAATAATTATTGAGCTATTATTTATCTATGTCCAACAAATTGTTCTGTTAAGAATCAAGTTTTTTTGTTGTCTGTTTTGTTTGTTTGTTTTATGGTGTGTGGTGACTAAAAAAGTTCTAAGATCCAATACAAATCAGACACTGCACATACCATTGCATTTTGGAGTCCAGTCATGCGTATATAGATTTATTGTTAACGCACAGAGTGCCATGTAAAATGATGCTTTTAGTTTCGGGATGGGACGTTATTCCAAATAGTCGCGTCATGGATAGATTCTTCTTTACGATATATTTTCTATATGTTCTCGATTTTTCATTTTTCATTTTAGGTTTGGCAATTTATTTATAAATTGAAAGTCTTGCTATGAAGTCTCACTCAATCTTGACAATTTTCTCACCGTTTGTGGGGTGTAAATCAAGTTATTCTCGGTCACAAGATGGGTCAATCCTCGCGCCGCTCGATTTGAAGTCTGGTAAACAGTCCTGATGTTGGCGCATCATTAGCCAAATTTAGTTATGAATTTCATTTCTATAGCAAATTAGCCCCAATTTAGAGCCAGCTCATAATGAGAGCTTTGCGCATATTGATCAATTCTTATTCTAAATAGAAATATAACAGTTTTCGCCATGAAAAAGTTGTACTGTTTTACAGTTTTAACATTACCCGTCCAATGTTGTCCATGTATTTTCCGTTTATTGGGATGGTGTGGTGGGTCATAATCGTTCCGTGAACACTTCTAGATGGTGGTGGGTGTTGACAATAATGGGAACGTGCATGAAAGGAAAAAGAAGAAAATTCATTTACAAATGTGTGTAATACTGGCATAATGCACTGTTTGATGTGTGAAAACCTTTTCCGGATTACGATGATATTTTACCAAATGCCTTAAAAGAGTTTTTAGCACGAAAACTTTACATTTTATCAAACAGCAAGTTTGAAAACAACCTTCTCTACTTATCAAAAACGTATCCATCACAATGTTACTGAAGAGTAATAAACATAGGAAAATATTACAGATAAGCAGATAAGTATAATATGAGTTATCACTGTTTTGATACATATCTTTTTTCTACATTTTGCTTCATGAACATTTTTCATTCATTAAAGTTATTTCCCTACCCTAAATCGCATCGTTCAAAAAGATATAATGACTTTAAGGTGTGGAAAGTATGCTGACACTAAAATGAAACAAATTATGAAGTTGCAAACATTTTCTCTGCTGGCATTTCCTGCTTAGCAATAAGAATTAAATTAATCATTTTTTTTAAATATGAAATATAAACTACACCTTTATATCTTACAAAAGTGTATTTTTGTGGGATCTGAGTATGTAATTTGTGTTCTGGTAACATATTTGATTTACCTATTGTGACATACGTCAAATTGAAAACAAAGCATGAAAACAGACTAAAAACACACCATCGTTGCATAGTAATGGCGAATTTGTTTGGATATGCTCTTTTTTCCAAGTTCAAAAATAGGGAAAATATATTATTTCTAGGTATTGAGCTTTCTCTATTTTAAATATCAATACAGCTCATTTTACAATATATTCAAGTAGTTAATGTTTTGAAAAGGCGTAATATGTAATACAATTTATTGAGGAAGAAATTAGTGCAGATGCAATTCGTTTTACAGATGCCAATATATATGAACTTTTCGATTTTATCATAATTTACTTTTTCTTCTCTATTTCAGAGAATTTGGTGCTAAATGCTCGAAATGTTTTCGAGTCATTCATTCCAACGACTGGGTGAGGCGTGCCCGTGAACAAGTATACCACTTAGCGTGTTTCGCCTGCGACAGCTGTAAGAGACAACTGTCCACGGGGGAGGAGTTTGCTCTTCAGGAAAGCGAGGTCCTGTGCAAAACTCACTACTTAGAACTACAGGAAGGAGGACCCCATAAAGGTAAACATTGTGAATTCTAAAAATTGGTCACCACCAGTTATAGTAAGAATTGTTGTGTTTTGGGAAGGGTGGGAGGATGATTTTGTTAGGGTGGTAATTTCCATGTCTTTAAAAATAAATGATACCTCAATTTGATTTTATATTATTTATCCGAACTTTTCATACCCTATTCCAACTTAAGTTTTGGATAGTATTTTTCGATAAGGGCGTATTATCACTTTTCGTGTCTGCAGTGTGTACTTAAATAACATACCATTCTTTTTTTTAAAGATCTCAGATTGGTTTAAAATTAAATATTGTATTGTCATGCATCTGTGTTTTCTTGATGGTTTAAGACATATACACACCTGGCAAAAGAAAACAAACCCATGTTGAAAACAAAATATATTGCTTTCATGGGGACCAAATGTTACAAAAATAATATAGTTTCTCTCTTTTTGATATTTCTTACGGTTCTTTTTATTTTAAAAAAAAAACATTTATTTCTGTGTAAAATATAGGAAAATGGAACGCACCAGTGTATTTTTGTATGAAAAAAACCATATAAATATGCTGTTTTATTTGTACTAGAGAACAAATCCCAGTGTGGTTTTACATAAGCCCACTGTTGCAGGGTAATTTTATGATCAACATTATTGTTGAACTTTTCTTTCATGTTAAGGACCCTGGTGAGTTACAAATCCCCGCGAGCCTGTCAAACCTTGGCTATCCAGATAACCTATTGAGTTACATAACTGCCAGGAACGCCGGTCTTCATACGCCGCCGCGCGTGCTGCATAAAACGGAACAGGCTAGAAAAAGTGCCCAATAAAGATGACATGAAGTTCAATTAAAAGTCATTTAATTTGATACATGTTGCTTGTCAGATTGAACTTAATTTCCGTGTAATATGCCGATTTTTATCTAAAGGCGTCTAGATTTGACACATTTTCCCCGCGGAGTGATAAAACAGTGATTAATGAAGCTCTTAAGTTGCCTGTATTCTGTAGAGACTTATCGCACAGTAGTGTGGAGTAAAAATAAAATAAAGTGTTATAAACTTAAAACATGCGCATGAAATCAGAGACGGACAAAATGGATTGATAAATTGTGTCCAAAGAAGGTACTTGTAAAGATTTTTTTCTCAACAACTCCTGACCCTATCATGAAAGCATGCAAGCTAAATAAAAACAAAATCATTAAAATAAACACGTAAATAAAAAATAAAGAAGTAAATATAAACCAACAATGTCAAAAAGGGGTGGGGTTTGTCAAAATCATTTTGTTTTGTACAGATGTCATATTTATAAATATTGTTGAACTTTAAAAATATTCGTGTATCTGGTTTATTTCGGTTACGTTAAATGTTTTAACGTGAACACATCGAATATGCGTTCTTCGTCCAATTCTTTAATATGCACATACATCAATTTGTAACACGCCACATTTTTATATTGATTTCCAATACGATTTCATATTTTCTTAATGTCTACATCTCTACATTCATTCCCTCTATTATTTCATTCTTTCTAAACTAAACGAAGGCCGTGCTTGAAATATTTCTTTTGAAATCTTTCAAGGAGATAAAATATGACTTGAAAATTTCATGAAATTTCTTTTCGCCTAATAATAATGATATATTTTTTATATGATCATAATTATCCTGATAAACCTCATTCATAAAATTATTATTATTATTATTATTATTATTATTATTATTATTATTATTATTATTATTATTATTATTGGTAGTAGTAGTAGTATTAGTAAGACTATTATTATTATTATTATTATTATTATTATAGATTCGGAAATTGCGCAGAAGGCAAAAGCCAAGAGAGTGCGAACGACATTCACTGAGGAACAGATCCAAGTTCTTCAGGCAAATTTCAACTTAGATAGTAACCCTGACGGACAAGATTTGGAACGGATCGCGCACATTACAGGACTGAGCAAGCGTGTGACACAAGTTTGGTTCCAAAACTCACGGGCGAGACAGAAAAAACAACAATTGCAGCAAGGGTCGAGTCCTGACACCATGCCATCCCCTAAAGTTCCAAGTGAGTCTCTCGCTCTCTCTCTCTCTCTCTCTCTCTCTCTCTCTCTCTCTCTCTCTCTCTCTCTCTCTCTCTCAGGGACAATGACATAGCAAAGCAGAACAAACCTAGGTAGATGTTTGTTTAAATTCAGCTTGTTCATAAAGTTTAGGAAGATCAATACGCCCGAACATTTGCTGAAGAATAAATTATTAATCGTATCTTGGGAAGAGTTAATAACGTTGCTTCCTAACTTTGAATGAAAATAAACCACTCAATTTCAATTAAGTCGCATTGCTTTTTCTATATATAATTCTTCTATTAAAAAGTCTCCGATTATTATGTTTGACAAATATTTCTTTTATTGTATTAATACCAAATGTTGCACATACATTTAAAACGTCAATATTATATAAATTCAGTGAAACTAATTAAATCGAATGCATAAACATAACGAATACATTCATTCTAAATACAAATACAAATCCGGAAAAAGGAAACGACAGACAGAAAACCTTGATATGGGAGATCCGGGGTATTTCTGTAAAGTAAATAAATAAATAAATAAATAAATAAATAAATAAATAAATAAATAAATAAATAAATAAATAAAATATAAATAAACAAATAAATAAATTAGACAAGTAAAAAAATAGAGCAATGACAGTAATGTTTTAAAGCTGAATTATATTTAACCTGCAAAAATGAATAATGGAAAAGTTCTATTTTTATTATAAAAACCATCAATTATCTATTTGTTTTCTTATAACCTTAATTTCAGTCCTTTCTTTATATATGTTATCTTTATATCCACATAAACATTTTCAGTTTATTGTTTTTTTTCTCCGTGTGCCCGTATTTTTTTAATTGTTCGTTTGTTTATTTATTTATTTATTTATTTATTTATTTATTTATTTATTTATTTATTTATTTATTTATTTACTTCAGGCCCAAGTCAGTGGGGAAATACATCGGATAGCCAAGACAGCAGCAATATCATCACATTCTCAGACTGATCACTCCTCCACCCAACCCTTCCTCTACCCATGGGGACGAAAAAATTGTACGGAAGAACAGAAACAAACATTCATTAACAGCTTCAAGGATGTATGGACTAATCTATATACCGTTCTTTCCCTTGGTGACCGACAATGTCTATCGCTTCGTGTTCATCGAGCAGCAGCGGTGTCGTTGGCGAATATTACAGGATTGCCTGGATTTAACTTGTTATGTATATGTTTATTTCCAAGGAAACATGTAGATAAGCTTCAGATGTAAACCACCATGGATATAAACAGTCACATGGATACTTATATTGCTGATCTGATATATTGCTTGTTTCTTTGTGTACAGTTCGCCTGACGCTTTGAAATGGACGAAGTAGATTTTACATACATTATTCCTTTCATACTTGCGATTTTAATGATCAGGCCATAGAGTTGGCGTTTATGTCTTAAAAATTTCTTGATGTAAAGGATCAGTCAATGCAAAATAGTATTTTAAGTAACGTGTTGTAAAGTTACATAGACATGGAACATGTATTTGAATGTGTCAATATTAATTATTTATATTCTGTGTGCAGCAAATTCATCTGTAATGTGTGCAACATACAACTTCTGCACAGATGCGTATCAACATATGTATGTAAGTTCTAGTCACATTCTCAATTTTAAATTTTAAGTACGAAGAGAAACTATGATAACGTTATGAATTGCAAAGTCTCTATTAAATAATTCGTTAGCAAACTTATTCTTGTCACTGGTTATTTAAAATTTAATAATTTAATCTATTTCAAGTTTTCAAGAATCTATCTATCTATCTATCTATCTATCTATCTATCTATCTATCTATCTATCTATCTATCTATCTATCTATCTATCTATCTATCACAAACACACACACTTTGTCCTGCTACATGATATTTGTTAACCTTCTCCTGATAATAGCGCATTCTCACCAGCACGCAGTCAGGTATATCTATATATATATATATATATATATATATATATATATATATATATATATATATATATATATATATATATATATATATATATATATATATATGTCTGTGGTTCTGTCTACCTGTTCATCCATCCATTAATGTTTGTTTGTATGTTGATGAGAGAGAGAGAGAGAGAGAGAGAGAGAGAGAGAGAGAGAGAGAGAGAGAGAGAGAGAGAGAGAGAGATTATATTCATTTTATGAGATGAAGTTCATTGTGACTATTAAGGACAGCAAAGGTGACTTAATCAAGCCTTAATCCCTAAGGCTACTACCCAGCAGTATATCCCTACAATTCAGGTATCTAACACATTCTCAAATTGTCTCGTATTATAAGATTAATAAGCCATTCGGCACGTTCTGCGATCAAGCACCTATCACTTATTAGAAATAATAGATTTTTCCATAACTCTACCCGCATGGATATGAATTCCCAACAGAGAAAACACGTGACGCGTTTCATTTTCTTGATGTAAAGGCTTAGTAGTCATTTATGATCCACTTGGCATTTCCTCTGTCATTATTTCTATCTATATTGTAATTATCTTCGTACTTCCTGGGATTTTATTACAACGGATAAATTAGTTTTCTTGTCATAATTTCCTCGGATTGGGGATTAGATGAACGTATGATAATTTTTCACTTCTGAAATCGTCGACAATATTGCCACATCCTTGCGGCGATGGCGAGGTCTACTAATTTCATCGGGTAATATTCGAATCTATAGTCATGCGCATTGTGGTAGGAATTGTCTTCGTGAAGCTCAAATGCCCCGCCAAAATCATTATATCGACAGACGGACGGACGCGCGTGTATACGAATGACACATATGATATAATAGTGCTGTATAATAGATAATTCAATTAACGTTTTAGATTTATTCATAGACAGTGTGTATTTGCACAACTAGAATTAGAAAAAAAGAAAAAAATACTTAGCGAAAATGCGAATTCAAAAGTGTACATCCTCTAGGCTTTTAGTCTTTCCCACCTGAACACAGTACATGTGCTTGTTAGATTTCTCTGTTGCAAAGTGTTCAAGTTAATTGTTTTTACTTTGTTTTAACAGGGTAAGTCACACGAGGAGAGCTATTTTAATCGTATGCGTTTCTGCATAAACTTATGCTGACGCGGGGGTTTTAGTTACTCTGTGGATTTGAATAAAGTTCTTCAACTAATGAAGGAATCTTTAGAATCTATATTTTTTTTTTAAAAATAATGATATTATTTTAGTATGCTTTGTTGCAATAAAGATGAAAACCAATAAAGTGTGACTCGTGTATGTAAAAATAATTAAGAGCAAGTTGTTTAAAGAGAAAACATTGTATGTATGTATGTATGTATGTATGTATGTATGTATGTATGTATGTATGTATGTATGTATGTATGTATGTATGTATGTATGTATGTATGTGTGTGTGTGTGTGTGTGTGTGTGTGTGTGTGTGTGTGTGTGTGTGTGTGTGTGTGAGTATGTATGTATGTATGTATGTATGTATGTATGTATGTATGTATGTAATTTACAAATTTGGGAAAGATTTATTCTTTACTTAAAATGTTTTTTTTTAGCGAGAAACAAAATATGAGAACATAAATTGCTCTGTGGATTTCTA